>CM032395.1:3310063-3726998 GCA_019049475.1 Eueides isabella
CCCGGAACTAAAGTCGGTAGATCGTATTTCGAAGCGTTAGGTGTTCGTTTTCACATCGGGATTATAAGATCTATAGCCAATTGCTAAACTATATTCAGATTAGTCTAGACTGTTCTAGATTATGGACAGTTGTTAATATTGTAATATTGACTAAGTTGATATGAATTATTTGATATTCTTATAATATACAGTATTTTGCCACTCAGGACACTTAGGACAGAAAATATAAACTTAAACACAACCACACACCACACTTCAAAAATGTAAAAATATTAAATAATAGTATTCTCTCTTGTCAAACGATAATTCTTACGAGTTGTTTTGGGTAGCGAAACTTGTAAAAATCTCCTTAAAGAGATGCTAAGAACATATATAGTTGTAACAAGCGTATTAGAATTTCGACGCGCTTGGTGATGAGAACGGATGGCTTAGTTGGTAAGAGCGCTTGAACGGTTTTCAAGAGGGCGGTTTCAAATCCCGCTTCGTTTCAAAATTTTTATATTCTTTTTAAATTTAAGTTTAGTATTGTAGGGTTCTATCACAAACAGTTGACATAGTATTATATACACTATGTCTATTGTATATTTCTATATAGCTTGATAAGAACGTATGGCTTAGTTGGTCAGAGCGCTTGGAGGACGGTTTCCAAGAGGGCGGGTTCAAATACAGCTACGTTCAAAAATGTTGTACGCTTTTTAAATTCAAAATTAGTATTTTCTGTCATAAGTGTGTCATAAGTAACACTTTAAAAAATAATAAAAATATATTGCCTTTTAGATATATGGAACAAAAGTATCTTTTTATTTTTTTTAGTCAGTAGTTCCTGAATTAGAATGTTCACCCAAACAAACTCTTCAACTATTATTATAGATTGCAGTTAAGCTATATGGAAAGTATTTTCATTAGCGCATCTTCCAATCCTATAATTCTAATATTTTTACTGATAAAAACAAACCAATCAGAATCTAGTACGGACATTTTCTTATAAAATAATTTAATATTTTTTTCCTGCTTTACCCTGTATGTATCCCGCACATGGCAGGGTAGACAGAAGGAAGAGAGAAATCTAGTGTTAAGACACTCCGTTCTGTTCCCCTCTTTCGCGTGAATTGAAGTCATTGCTTGTTGAGTGGCGGGACTCAACGCCGATATTTATTACCAGATCGAAGAAATAAAAAATTTAAATAGTTAATAGAAATATTAGATATTTAATTTCCTCGGGTGGGAATAGATCCCACAGTCACACCGTTTAGCCGCTGCAGCACGACAGACTTATTTTTTTTACATTATGTAAATAATAAAGCAAAATATTATTAACCGAAAATTTATAAAAAACATTAACTTATATTTCTAATACAAGATATAAGAGATAAAAAACATCTACGAGTAACTTCAAAATGATAGCACCCCAATTTTTACCGTGAATCAGAAGTAAATGGTGGCCATTCACACGTCCTTATCTCGAACAAAATACAGCTAATAAAGTTCCCGTAATTGCGTATCTTACCTCTATTGAAAAAGATTTCTGTACTTTTCTCCTTTCTTGCTTTGTGACATTGGTGAAGTGTAACATATGTATTTACACACATATATGTATATACATATAATATTTTAGCTTCTCGTTTATATCACTCAGTGCCAAGGCAGTTAAAGAGGCCATAATGCTAACTTAGCAATAATTGTGAAATGCAATTAAATTTTAATTGATATAATTGTATTGTAGTAGGGAATGGTATAGTGAGAAACGTATTGGAATGTTTCCAAAACTAGGTTCCCAAGTTCCCTCTGCTGCTCTCCTCTATCCCGCATATGGCCCCGCCATGCGGGATAGCAGCATGAATCTGTAAAAAAATAATAATTTACAATTATATGTATTCTTGAGGCCTGTCGTGGCGCAGCGGTACAAGAGTGTGACTGTAACCGACAGGTTCTGGGTTCGATCCACAGTCGAGGAAATGAAATATTTAATATTTTCAATTTAAATATTAATGTTTCATTTCTTCGCTCTGGTAATAAGCCAAAGCGCGGCGTTGAGTTCCGCCACTCAACACGCAATGCCTCAAATTCGGCGGAAAGTGGGGAACGGAAGTGGAACGGAGTGTCATAACACTAGGTTTCACTTTCGTTCCCTCTGCCTACCCTGCCTAGTGCGGGATACAGCGTGAAGCTGAGATATATATTCTTACGAATAATACTCTCTCAGCTTCACGCTTAATCCCGCACATGGCAGGGTAGGCAAAGGAAACTTGGGAATCTACAGTTACCACTTCCGTTCCCCACTTTCCGCTGAATTTGCGACATTGCATGTAGTGACGGAACTCAACACCGCAAACGAATAATACGGGTTGAAGTTATTAAAAACTAAATATTAACATTTTGTTTAAAAAGAACCTTTTAGTCAAATAAATAAACACAAATATAATTCGAGTTTAAAAATCAACAGAATTCCTTACGATTTTTTCCTTTTCTAAATCTTATTAAGTGACTTTATTACGTTTTACTATACCTATAACATAAATTAAAGTACACGAGCTAATACTCATTACGGCGCTTCAGCTCGCAAGTTTCAATCGTTTGATCTTTTAATATTCGGACCGTACTTGACAGGGCCTACGTTATTGCACTCCAAACTTTCTACGTTACACAGAATACTTAACCAGTAGACATTATATATTTATAATATTGAAAAGTTTGAAAATTAAATGAATAACTTTTTTTCTATTCTTTTAGCTTCACCATTTTAAATACCGGAAGCGGAAGAAAACGGAGCGCTAAAAGTTCCGGTCTATACACACCTCTTTCACGTCGTAAACTGTTATCTAACATTTCATACATGTTTTTCGGATGGGTTTTTGATTTCTTTCGTGTTTTTCCTTAAGAATCGTCGATACTATTCTCGCAGAGCAACTGAGGTTTCCCCGTGCATCTCTTACCACTCTCTCCTTGTCATTTTTCGTTTAAGTTATTATCGCCAGTTAACATAACACAATAGCTAAGCAGATCTAGTTTAAAAGCAGCGTATTTACCTACAGGAAATAGTATAATAACTACGAGTATCTCACAGAACAATTAACGTACAATATATTATAATTAAAATTGTTGTGAATCTAAATACATACATATTTATTTACCAATCGTCACGCAGATAAAAAAAACATTTCCGAGTATACTACCAATGACTTTTTAATAACCGTTTAAAAAAATATTAGTCAATCTTATATTTTTAACTCTAACAATAAACCCATAGGGTTTCAATTTCATTTGACACTCGCTTTGGTATCAAGATAATCTATAGCGTTGAGTTTTGTCTCACACCGTACAATGTCTCGAAATTTGTAAGGAGGGAAAGTTGTAAGGAGGGAATATCCCAACATTAATACACAGCGTGAAGCTAATGAAAAACTGACACTAAGTCTTCCAGCTTCACGCTGTATGACACTGAAGGAACCTAGTATTAAGACACTCTGTTCCATTTCACACTCTGCAGAATTACATATTGAGAGACGGAACTCAACGCCGCGCTTTGTCTTGTCACCAGATCGAAACAATAACAACGTATATATTTAATTTGAAAATATTGAATATTTCATCTCCTCGAGCGGAGATTGAACCCACGACCTATCGCGTGTACACACTTGAGCCCCTTCGCCACGACATGCCATTGCGTCCTAATTTTTAATTATTATCAGTATCTTGTGTCAAAATAATAGCGAAACAAGCGTAGACCTGTTTGAGAATCTGTCTCTACTCAGCTTCACGCTGTATCCCGCACATGGCAAGGTAGACAGAGGGAACTTGGGAACCTAGTGTTAAAACACGTTTCACTTTCGTACCCGCGGCGTTGGCGGAACTCAACGCCGCTTTCTGCATGTACCAGAGCTAAGAAGTGAATACATGAAATGTTTAAATTTAAAATATTAAATATTTCATTTCCTCGAGTGGGGGTCGAACCTACGACCTGTCGTTTACAGTCGCACGCTTGTGTTACTGCACCACGATAGGCCCCACAACAAGTGCAGAGATTAAAAAATACATGTTAAACATAACACAAACCAGCCCTTGTATCTAATAATATCTGTAGCTTCCGCCGTTCACTACATCTGCAAGTTTTCCCTTGAGAATATATCGAGAGCACACAAAGAGGAGTCCGGTAAATGGACCCCAGTTTAAATGTACCATAACATGTATTGTATATATAGGTAATAACGTTACATGTGTTGCATACATAACTAACGATTGCTTGTATATAGTTTTTAAGCTTTATTGTAGAGAAAATGTATATCATATATAGTTTGTCGGTAAATCAAACAACCAGCCCAAAAATGAATTAATTTTGATTAAAACCAAAGGAACATCGTGGCGCAGGGGCAAAGGCGCGTAAACGTCGGGTTGTGGGTTCTATACCCACTTGAAAAAATTAATACATAATATTTTCATTTCTTCGCTCTGGTTGAGGCAAAGCTCAGCGTTGAGTTCCGCCACTCAGCCCGCAATGGCTCAATATGGCGGCAAATAGGAAACGGAACGGAGTATCTTAACACTAGGCTACTATGTACCCTCTGCCTAACCTGCCATAAGCGGGATACAGCGTGAAGATGAATGAAAAAAACGAAGAGAAAATCCATTAAGGTATTTTTTTATTTATATATAATTTTTTATCATGCAAGATAATTAAGGAACTGCTTTCTGTTGTTTCTGTTCTTTTTCAAAGACTACAATTTTACCAGAGTGAAGCAACGAAAATGTTTTAATATATAAATCCAACTCGCCCACTGACTGTGACGTACCTATGTAATTATAGATTAACAAACTTGTGTTTGCGGTTTAATGGCACTTTATTTGTATGAAATCAACACCAAATATAAGTTTCTTTTGTATTTGTCTGTAATATAACTATACATTTTCATCATTTTATTATTTATCATGTATAATATTGATGTTTTTCAATAAATGAGAATTCTCATTACAAATTAAGAATTAAATAACAGACGCTTACAAGGAGATCCACAATACACAATGGCGCCGAGATAATAATAGACAAGTTAATCGCTTATACTAAATTTAAACTGTTAAAATTTAGTCTTCCTATATCCTAACAATATATTTATATCTTGATACAAACCAATGAAACGGTCCTAAAGAATGCCTAACATAGCGAAACGGTGAATCATTGACCGTACTTGGTAGGGTTGACTTGGTAAAAATTTTAAATGAACCATTGCCCAGAGTATAAATGTACAGATCTTACTTAAAATAAAAGAAATATGGAGCTTTCTATGTCAAAGCGCCCTTAATACATAATATAGTAATAATAATGATATTTTTTTCGGCTTCACACTGTATATATGCTTCCCGCACACGTTGTGATAGGCAGAGGGAACTTAGTAACCTAGTGTTAAGGCACTCCGTTCCACTTCTGTTCCACACTTTCCGCCGAATTTGAGGCACTGCGTGTTGAGTGGCGGAACTCAACGCCGCGCGCCATTCACTATTAATATTATGATATAATATTATATATCAATTGCATCTTAGTAATTTAAATATTTTGTCAAGGCTGAAAAAGCGAAAAGACAACTAACAAATTCAATAACCAACATTATTCAGGAGTGTCTAAAAACTTTTGAATGAAATATAAGAAATGACAGTGTTTGTGTCTTAAGCAAATACGCTTTTTCAACATAAGTTGTTGTACTAAAATTATTATACAAATGTAGTTAAACCTTTTCTTCATGTGCTTCATAGGCAGAGATATCTGTTACGGTATTTTCGTTTTGTACCGATATTATACAGACGTCGTTATTGTCTAACATAAAATGAACTAAAAACGAAAAACAGAATGCCGATTGAGGTTATTATGTTATCTTGTTTATTTTACCTGAGAAATACTTAAGTTATTATACTATAGTATAAAATACTTAAGTTAAGTCTACTTTGTGTGACTTTTATATAAAGCTACTTAATGTGATGTTCTTCCCTATTTTTTTTATTTTATCCTGCACTTGAAAGGGTAGGAAGAGGGAAAATAGTGTTAAGACACTTAGTTCCACTTCCGTTCCCCACTTTCCGTCGAATGTGAGGTGTTGAGTGGCGGAACTCAACGCCGCGCGCTTGTAACCAGGGCAAAGAAATGAAAACATTTAATATTTCATTTGAAAATATTAAATATTTCATTTTCTCGAGTGGGGATTGAATCCACAACCTTTACAGTAGCACCCTAGATACACCTACAATTCTGTACCAATATATACGTTCCGTAACATTGTTTGTGTGAACTAAAAGAAGCAAAATATAAAATCTCTCAAATTCAGAGGAAAGTGTAGAACGGAAGTATGTTAATTAACTTTTTTCTTTTCTTTACTTGTTTTTTCTTTACGCTTTCTTATACTAACTAACAAAGAACTCTTTTGAAACTAATATTTTTATAAAATAATTTATTAATGCTTTACAATTCAAATGTGCACAACTCACAAAAAGCTCTAGAGAAATTTCGCATTCTGTTATATTTTCCCTCCACATTAACCGCGATGTTGACTTGGTATTACTTATTATATACAACAGTGGCAAGTCGAAATGGCTTTTCATAACAGCAAGTTTGAAGCTACATATATGCTAATCTTTATACAACTGCGTGTTTTTAACGGAAGAAGTGAGTATGAGTTTTTAATATTTTTGTAGCAGAACCCTTATAGATTTACTTTGTTGTTCATCTCTGTCAATCTGTTTGTCAACATTTCCTTTCCTTCCTTTCCTATTTATCCCGAGATGACGTAGAGGTATCATAACAACCAAATGTATTAAGTTATTTTTTATCAGGAACTGTATTAATTTATTTTTGTCAGGAACAAATAATAATTACAAACTTATATATTTTGTTCGTTTTATAAAAAATATATGTATACATATGAAAATTTAGTTTTGTAAACATTTTTCATTGCGTTATCAAAACCTTAAAGGTATTTTCCATAGACCTACAACTATGACATTTCAAGGAGGAAACAATTCGTAAATTAAAGTTTTTATTAATATAACAGATATTACGAACATTCTAGTTAAATTTACACAAAATTAGTTCAAACATAACGGTGTCAACTTTTATAAGTAGTTCTCGACCTACAAGCATGAAATTGGTACAAAACTCTCAGTGGGCGAGTTTGACTTGTCTGGTTTTTTATATTAAACTTTTTATAGAATATAATACTTGAATTTATTTATTATTAAAAATATCAATCTAGCTATCATGATCTTTACACCGACGCAGCTGACTGTAAAGGCTATGGTTGTGCATTCGATTCCCATTCCGGGGTAATGATCTCTCAGCTTCACGTATCCCGCACAGGGCCCACCCGCGGCAGGAGGTACTTAGGAAGCGCCGTTTTAGCTGAGTTTGAGTCACTGCGTGTTGATTAACGGTACTCAACGCCGCGCTTTTTCCTTCTACCAGAGTGAAGAAATGAAAACATAAAATATTTCAAAATTGAAAATATTAAATGTTTCATTTCCTCGAGTCCCCACTCGAGGCCGCATCGAACCCACAACCTACCTCATTTACAGTCAAACGCTTGTAGGTATCCCTGAGCCACGGCTGGCCTTAGGAAATGATTATAATTGGAGGAAATGAGATTAATACTACTGTAAAGACCACAAATGCCACCCTCAGTCTACCCGTGACCACGGACTTCTGTAAAGTGTTCGAAACGTCGGGTTTCCAAAAAAACATGTATAAAAATCAATATACGCGATTAATCCGGTTAAAAGTGTTTCATTTAAAATGTGTAACAATCGCGAAAATCAAAGACATTATTATAGATTAATACTGTTGATGCTCACTCAAGAAGCTAAGTATGATCATACAAGTTCATTCTAAGTTATATTGGTAAAAGAGAAACTGTTCTTCCCAGCAGATTCACATTCTGAGTCCGCGGTAGCCTCCTGGAGGTCAGCCTTCAAATATTTGTACATAACTTGACGATTCAAAGTGCTTATATTACTACTCGGTTTCACGCTGTACCACTGTCCCGCTCTTAGCAGGGTAGGCAGAGAGAACTTAGGAACCTAGTGTTAAAACACTCCGTTCCGTTCACCATTTTCTGC
The DNA here is from genome assembly GCA_019049475.1 of Eueides isabella. NCBI lineage: Eukaryota > Metazoa > Arthropoda > Insecta > Lepidoptera > Nymphalidae > Eueides > Eueides isabella. The sequence continues at coordinate 3,318,155 of CM032395.1, forward strand.
TGAATTTAAGGCATTGAGTGGCGAATTTCATATTATAAGATTTGTATATTTCTATTCTTCTCTTTAATTCATTCTTATCTATTTATTCCACAAAATTTAACTGACAGTAAAATAAACGAAAAGTTTTAAATAATGTATAAGTAAGCTTTGTTATATAAATAGCTGGCTCGTATGAAGATGGCAAATTACCCGCAATTTACTTCTCGTTTTGAGAAACAAAGAAACGTTCTTGGCAACTATTTGAGAAAATATCGATGCAGCTGCCAGCGCTGAATACTACGCTTTTGTAGCGCAAGTGAAAGAAATTTTAAAAAAAGTATCGCATATATTTTACAAACAACGAAAATCGGTCAAAAATGCAGCTTACGTTAAAAATTGAATATTAACGAATTTTGATGTTCTTTTTGTACCATATTTAGCTTATTTTTTAATTAATTTTTTCTTTTGCTTGATCATAATTATGTATTTATTTATTGAAAGTACTACAGGATGTATTTATTTATTTTTAATTTATCATAATTATGTATTTTTAAAACAAAACTGTTAAAGGAAATTTTACTACTGTAAGTATACAATACAATTTTTTGTTATTTATTTAATTTCTCCTTTCTAATAAGACAAAGCACGATGGTTAGTTCCGCTACTTCACACGCAACATATAAAATTTGGGAAAGCGACATAAATGCATCTTGCAAAACTAGATGAAATTGATAGAAACTTCTAATTTTTTAATTTCTCTAATCTTTTCTTAGCCTAAATGTTGAAACCTAGCGTAATCCATATGGAAAGTAATAAAGTCACTAATATCTATAACACTGTCATTGAGCAGCAGCTCTGCCTTTAACTGTAAACGCAAAGGTTGTTCTAATTTCCATGTGAGTTTTCCGATACTCGATCTATATAAAAAAACATCTCCACGGTATAAGACCAAAAGAGAATACTTAATCAATAGTGGCATGTCTAGTTTTTGTTTTCAGCTTACGTTATAAAAGGCCGAAACTATTACAGGATTACACGTTTCCTGTCCACCTGTCCCCAGTCCGTTATAGAAGCTTTTTTAGTAAATCCACAGAAGAGAGTAAATTGAAATTTAGTACGTACAAAGCTATGAGACGTGAACTTTTAGGAAAGGCACATCAATTTTAGTGATAGTTATACATATATGTAGAGAGATAAAAAAAACTCAGCTTTATGCTGTATCCCGCACATGGGAAGACAGTGGGAACTTGGGAACCTAGTGTTAAGACACTCCGTTCCACTTCCGTTCCCCATTTTCCGCTGAATTTGAGGCACTGCGTGTTGAGTGGCGGAACTCGACGCCGCGTTTTGCCTTGTACTAGAGCAAAGAAATGAAAACATTTAATATTTAATTTGAAAATATTAAATATTTCATTTACTCGAGTGGGGATCGAACCCACAACCTGTCGGTTACAATCACATATTTGTGCCGCTGCGCCACGACAGGCCTATGTAGATAGATTAGAATTATGACTAAAATTACATACATATACATATATATAGTATATATTGTAGAACTTCACTGACTGTAGAACCAATCTTTACCTTTTTATAGTATTTTTAAATACATTTTTCGTTTTTATACAAAACATTAAAGTAGTTATTTCTACTCAACGTCGCAAATAATATCGTTAATAAAAAGTAGTCAGTACATTATGAACACATAAAGAAGCCAATAAAATTTAAAATGTTTATAAAACTCTCAACTAAAAATATAACTGCCTCATCTTGGCAAAGTGCTTGTAGATCTTGAACAACTATTCAAATGTTCTTCAAACATAGCTAAGAAGCATAAGCACAGGTTCAACGTTACACTCCCTCTTTCGAAGGTGGTTAAAAATAATAAAGTATCAATCAGTAGTAATTTCACACTATGTCTATCTACAATACCAAGATATCGGAAATAATTCAGCAGCGCAACTGTTTACTATGCTGCTTCGGTACTACTAACTAAGAGTGTCAAACAGAATGCCCAATAATATCGGAAATTCTACACACAATGTTTCATATAGTTAAATTTCTACTTACATTATTTCTAGAAATATAACATTCCGATTTTGTCTACGTGAGCTTTGCAATTGTTAAGCTAGAGTCTAACCAGTTGAAGATACCTGTGCATTTTATAATAATACAATCTGTGTCCCGCCATTTGTTTACGTGGACTCCAAAACGAATTCCGAATTCCCGTTCCCATGGAAAGTTTAGAAAATCTTTCTTAAAGCCCCAATAATGTTTCTTAAAAAGCCTACTTGATAAGTTGCAGCTTTCTACACCATATTTTTTTTAAAGTTTTAAAATGTTAAATAATGTTTTTCAATAAATAATTAATAAAGAGTTAAATAACTAAATTTAATCCAATAGACGTTATCTTAAGAATTTTACTATGTCAGGTACATAGCGTACGTGGCATCGACATTCTCAGTCGCATACGATGCCTATTTGTAGAAGGAATGTTCAATAGGCACTAATGGTGCTTTGCATATTATTGTTATTAGAGTTCATTTTAATTGTAAGATAGTTCATTTCGACGTAGCTTCATGAGAACGTTTGGCTTAGTTGGTCAGAGTGCTAGGACGGTTTCCAAGAGACGCGAGTTCATATTTAACTACGTAAAGTTTTTATACGTTTTTAAAATTTGTTTTTTTCTTTTCTTAGTGTGGAATTACATAAAAAAAAAGAAACAAATTAATATTTTTATGATTTAAAATTAAACTTTTAAATTATTAAAGCTTCGTACATCTACACTGCGTCTGACCGCAAACGCGACGGTCGTACGTTCAATCCCAGTTGCAGGAGTGAATTACTTTCATTGACAATACAATTTAATATATTGACACTGTTCTTTCACCTTTGTTTATGCGATAAAAGCATAAAGCTGAAAATTTTTCTTTTCATAATACATGAGGTCTGTGGCGCAAGGGACAAGTATGCGACGTTCAAATCCCAGTCGAGGGAATGATATAGGAAGATTTATTTCCTCGTTCTAGTAACAATGTAGTTGTTGTATCATAATCTAGAGCCTTATTAATAAATTTATGACACAAAAATATTAATTGAATTTATTTGAAATAGTTATTGAGATTTGTGTGTTCAAATAAAGTCATTAGTTTTTTTTAATGTAAGTAAGATAATTAAATATAGAAAACATTCGCATATAACATTTTTGGTTTTGGATTTATAAACCATAAGAATATAAACTTCTTCTTCAGCTTCACGCTGTATCCCGCTCTAGGCAGGGTAGGCAGAGGGAACGGAAGTGAAACCTAGTGTTATGACACTCCTTTCCACTTCCGTTCCCCACTTTCCGCCGAATTTGAGCCATTGCGTGTTGAGTGGCGGAACTCAACGCCGCGCTTTGCCTTATTACCAGAGCGAAGAAATGAAACATTAAATATTTAAATTGAAAATATTAAATATTTCATTTCCTCGACTGGGGATCGAACCCAGAACCTGTCGGTTACAGTCACACTCTTGTGCCGCTGCGCCACGACAGGCCTCAATCAAGAATATAAACGTTCTATGTATTTATTAATAGATTAGCGGTAAATAAGAATATTTAAAGGAAAGGAGTAATAGTGGCTCGCCCCTTAATAAATACAAAAACAAATACTCAGCTTCACTCTGTATCCCGAATATGGCAGGCTAGGAAGATAGAACCTGGGAACCTAGTGTTAAGACACTCCGTTCCACTTCCTTTCCCCGCTTTCCGCCGAATGTGAGGCACTGCGTGTGGAGTGGCAGAATTGAACGCCGCATTTTGCCTTGTATTTGATACAAGAATAAATGAAAACATTAAATATGTATTTAAATTGATATTAAATATTTCATTTCCTCGAGTGGGAATCGAAACCACAACCTGTCGGTTACAGTCACATGCTTGTGCCGCTGCGCCACGACAGGATCAGTGATCTGTCTTCGACTGGTCTTGATAATACTTTCTGTGACGGAAAGACTATTCCAAGAGCGGAGAAGAAACGGAATTTATATTTATCTTCGGTATTATAAATTTTTCAAATTTTCAAATCGTTCACAGTATTTGTTAAGGTGCCGCGTGATTCTGGCTTAGAATAGGATCACCCTGGTACTGATGGTGTCGTAAGAGGCGACTAAAGTACGTGTGGGAGAGTCACGTTGTCAGCAACGCATGGGCATACTCGACCGGATCATTACCATCCCCGGCATTTAAAACCGGCGTTAAGTAGTAGCTTCGGCCACTGCGTTTCGCATTAGGTAATGCCGAGCCCCGGTGCCCATCCATCTTAAGGACGGCAATGCTCCTGTAGCTCCTCTGGTGCTACACGGGGCCGTGGGCGGCGATGATCACTTACCATCAGGTGACCCGAACGCTCGTTTGCCGTGTCTTATCCATTACAACATTTTAACCTACAAAAATGCCGAAGATAATGACTAATCAGTATGAGTAATTAAAAGAAAACAGCTTAGAAAATAAAAAAAAAATCATTTTTATAAATATTTAAAACATAAAAATAGCTATAGTAAGGCAATCGTAAAAGATAGGATGCTATCGGGGACGTTTTGTAGCATTATTGTAGATTTTCAATTCTCGAGAATATTACTTTTTGTAGTTTTGCTGGTAAGCGCATTGTACGTGACTAAAGCTCCCAATAGGCAAGATTTTTTACAATCATTATATTTCGGCCAATTTACATAAAACCATAGTGTCTTATACAAGAAAACCTTCTTAATGAGTCACTTTTGTTTATTAGTGAAAATTGCATGTAAAAAGTAATCAGTATATAGTTTATGTGATTATTTCGAACAGACAAACACACAAAAGCGGGGAAAGACTTTGCTATATAATATAGTATACACGTAATGCCTCATAAGTTCTCCCAACCTCCCTTTGCCCGACCTGCCATGTGCGGGATACAACGTGAAAGTAAGAAAAAATTAAAATACATAAAATTTTGAATGATACAATTGTATCCTTAATATGATATAATTAAACCAGCGTCTGTCTAATCAATATGCAAATGTGCGGCACTAAGTGACAAAGGGACGCCCCTGTCACGTAACACTTTTGAATGGGGAACCCTACAATGATTTTTATATCTTATTATTAAATATATTCGAGTTATTTACAATTTTATAATATTTTGTTTAAATAAAGTTATTATATAATGACGCCATAGGCAGTAACTGACAGTGAAAACAATTGCTATATAGAGGTTCAAAAATGCAAAAGTTATTATTTTTTTCAGTATTCTATTTTTTTTGTGATATTGCAAGATACTCGGCGATATTTAATGCTGTGCTTTGTAGCAATGACAAAATTCTGTATGATTTTCTAGACATTTCTTTGTTTAACGGCGTAACTCAACGCTACAATGTCTTGGCAACAGAACTATTACAGGAAAACTACCGATTTATTAAATCGGAAATCGAATTTACTACCTTCACGTTTACATACAAACGGTACTCCACACTGCTAAAGGGTATTTGTGAAAATAAATAACAAAATAAGCCTTCAAACGACATTACGATGCGTATCCAAAACATTAGCAATACAAATTAAATATCGCTCATTCGTAACATTCTCGATTAGAATTGCATATTACGAATGACGAATATTCAAATATATTCGTGGGTTCGATCTCCACTCGAGGAAATAAAATATTTAATATTTTCAATTTAAATATTTAATGTTTTCATTTCTTTGATCTGGTAATAAGGAAAAGTGTGACGTTGAGTTCCGCCACTCAACACGCAATGCCTCAAATTCGGCGGAAAGTGAGGAACGGAAGTAGAACGGAGTGTCTTAACACTAGGTTCCCGCGATCTCTCTGCCTACCCTGCCTCGTGCGAGATACAGCGTGAAGCTATAAAAAAAACACGCAATTTTTCAAATTCAGTGGAAAGTGGATAACGGAACGGAGTGTTTTACTAGGTTTCCAAGTTCCCTCTACCTACCCTGACTCTGACTCTATAGCGCGAAGAAGAAAGAAGAAAATTTAAATTAATTAATTTCGATAGGTTAATCTCGACACCGGTTAAGCATTAAATATGCATAATACGTTCTAATTTAACAGTGTTGGTGTTATTTCATACCAACGAGTATAATTTCAATTAATATTTAACTGTACATGTGTAAACCTATAGCTCGTATATCGTGTCTTTGTAGTAATAATAATAATTGTTGTGTTCTCTTTTTGTGATCATGATGTTTGTGACTTAAAACCGCGATGAATTAATTTTTAGGCAGCCCTCTGCCTACAAATTAATTAAACAATTAAACTTGAGAAACTAGTGTTAAGTCACTCCGTTTCGTTCTCCACTAACTGCATACCCCTGTCATGCCGGTATATAGCTTGAAGCTGAAAAAAAATGTTAATTGATTTTTAAAGATTATACTTAAATTGAAGTTACTTTTTACCGCAGAAAATATTGCGCGAGCAAAAAGTTGGTTTCAAATAAAGCCTTTGAAAATAAAAGCTAATCGAATAGAAAGAAATACTTATTATTATTTGCACTTACACGTGAAATAATGCTATAGTTGTGCAATAAGTAACTATTTACAGTAAACGCAATATTTGTGGATAAGTAATATTAATATTCTCATTCTGCTAGGAAACAAAATCATCATCATCTGAGCGTTATTCCCGGTCGCGACCAGAGCTTTCACTTCGGTGTCCGGGGTCCGCTTTCCGGCTCCGTTTTCTCCATTTCGCCCGGTCGTCGGCGTCTTTGCTAGTTAGACCATTGGCACGCATATCACCTCTTACGACGTCAAGCCAGCACTTCTTGGGTCTTCCCCTTCTACCGGGGCCCGGCGGAGGTGGCATGGCCAGACATTTGTTACCCACATAGCCGGGCGGTTTCCGCAAAACGTGACCGTACCAGCGAAGACGACTCTCCTGCATTTTGTCAGCGATGTCACGGACATGAAGGCTGCCGCGGATACGGGAGTTCCTCACGCGATCCTTGCGTGAAACCCCACACATCCACCGCAGCATATTCATTTCCGTGACTCGCAGCTCCTGCTTGTGTCGCTCCAGCACCGGCCACGCTTCACAGCCGTGTAAGAGGACAGGTCTAATCATAGTTTTGTAGACCTGTCCCTTCAGCCTAACCGGCATTTTGGGGTCACAAATGACACCAGTCACCTCACGCCACTTGGCCCACGCGGCAGCAATGCGTGCCTTGACGTCGCAATCGATGTCACCAGACGCGGGAATTACAGATCCCAGGTATTTCACCTGATCCGTGCGCTCGACCAAGTCATCGCCTATGCGAACGGATGGGGGATCTGTAGAGTTTAATGCCAAGTACTCGGTCTTCGCCACATTAAGTTTCAGACCACCGTTCTCTAGCGTCTCCTTCCACACCTTCACGCGTCGCACCAATCTGCCCCTATCCGAGTCTGCCAGCGCGATATCGTCAGCATACATGAGCAACCAGGGAGGCTGCTCATGTGAGTCCCTGATGCTGTCTGACAAAACGTCTAATACCACGCTGAACAGAAACGGACTGAGTACAGGGAAGGGTTTCGTATCGCCAACAGCGGTCCGAACTACAGAATCGGAGTCATGGTACATGTCTCGGATGATGTCAATATAAGATTCCGGGACCCCCTTGGATCGCAGTGCCCACCAGATCATCACCCGAGGAACACAGTCGAAGGCCTTCTGCATGTCCAAAAATAGGCAATGCAGAGGCGTATTCTGCTAGGAAACAAAATGCGGCGTTAAATTACGTTAGTTAACTTAGTAAGTCTACACTAATTAAGCGGGCGTGGGTAAAAGAATGCCTTAATATTAGGTTCCCTGTAATTAACCTGTTACATATGAAAAACAGCGTAGAGAACAAATTTATATAAAATAATAATGTTAAAACTTTATATACAATATACGTAGCGTAACAATAAAACTTTTGTCAAACATATTATTTCATTCCATAAAAACCAGCGTAGCGTCGAGTCTCTACTAAAGGCATTTACCGTTGGAAAATATTGGTATCGATATTTTTGAAACGAATATATTTGAATATTCGTCATTCGTAATATGCAATTCTAATCGAGAATGTTACGAATGAGCGATATTTAATTTGTATTGCTAATGTTTTGGATACGCATCGTAATGTCGTTTGAAGGCTTATTTTGTTATTTATTTTTCACAAATACCCTTTAGCAGTGTGGAGTAGCGTTTGTCAGTAGACGCGAAGGTTGTGAATACGATTTTCGACTTAGGAAACGTGTAGTTTTCCTTTCGTCATTCTGGCGATCATTAAACAACGCAATATTTCAGAAATCAGACAGAATTTTGGTGAATAGAGTATATTAACATTATGTTTCAATCTGCCTATTAGTTATTTTTACTGTATACGAGAAGTTTTATTTTCATTTCTTTGCTTTGATTGGACAACGCGTTGTATGTGGTACTAGAAAGAGGAAAATATTAAATATTTGAAGTCCTTGAATGTGTATGTATAAAGACGTAATTGCACATTCTAAAAAAATTCGAAAAGTATAAATTTGTATGTGCAGTAAATATATCGCTCGTTAACATTACATTATGATCCACAGATAAAAAAATCTGTTAAGATTCCTTACAATTCACTTGAGGTCTGTCGTGGCGCAGCAGCACAAGCGTGTGACTGTAACTGACAGGTTCTGGGTTCGATCCCCACTCGAGGAAATGAAATATTCAATATTTTAAATATTTAATATTTCATTTCTTCGCTCTGGTACAAGGCAAAACGCGGCGTTGATTTCCGCCACTCAACAAGCATGCCTCAAATCCGGCGGAAAGTGTGGTATGGAAGTGAAACGAAGTGTCTTAACACTACGTTCCCAATTTCCCTCTGCCTACCCTGTCATGTGCGGGATACAGCGTGAAGCGTGAAAAAAAAAAACACTTGATTTTTCTTTACTATCTATAACATTATAGATAAAAATGAGATATTATATTCTATAAGAATAAAATACGTAAGTGTTAGGTCGAATAAGAATAATAGTGGTCTCTATACCGTCATTCATCACACAATGTTTCTAATAAAAAAGATGACATAACCGTTATCTATTCAATATATAGGAGAAAGGAATCTAAAAAAACGAAGTATACGTCTCTAATATTTTGCATTAATTGCAGAAAGAATTGTCAGAAGCAAGCCTACTCCACAACTGGCCTCCATGTCATTTTTTTACAATAAAATATATATTATTTTTTCATTTTGGATAAAGCAATTGTTAAGATACCACTATTTTATCAAATGATAATCGAACCCATACTTATTGAGGTATATCTTAATTGAACCTCGATGGTAAAATTATTTACAATCGTTTATAGGCCTTTCATACCGCAGGGGTACAAGCGAGCACCTGTATATGCGATAAATTGTGAGTTAGATACCCACGCGAGGAAATAAATCCATAGTTATAATAAATTTGTAACTGATCACTATCTCTACATTGAAGATATATAAAAAAAATCTTATAGTGTAGTAGTATGCAAAATAGTGATTTTTAATTTTTTATCTGTTTTTTTTCAGATTTAATTGCATTTTTTACTATTATATTTAATTAATAAGCTAAACTATTATATTCGTTAATAAGCTAAACTATAATATTAACTAATTTCGCAAAATTTTTCTCAACATTTAAACATTTAATGTTTTTTTTTATTTAAATTAGAAACTAACCTTAATACAAAATATTTAATTCGGCAACATTGCTTCAAAAACTTTTATTCATTTGTCAATTCAAGTAACGAAGTGATATGTGCTCAACTGGCACGCTCAGAACCGCCATAAGCAAAGAACCATACCAATTCAAGCAAATCAGATTAGTAAAAAAAATTATGTAATTTAAACGTGTGAGTCGTTAGTATTTAATATTTTCATTTCCCTCGCTCTTGTATCGAGGTTGACGTTGAGGTCAAAAGTAGAAAATGAAACTGAATTAACTTGGGAGAAAACTTGGGAACATTGTTAACATTATGTTCCCAATTCCGCCTACCCTGTCACGTAAGTAACAATACATAAACTATTTAAATGTATCCCAAAGACAATAGATTACATAAACAAACACCTGTCAGTGTCTGTAACAAATTAAAAACATTTACAAGTCAAATTAACGTTATTTGTATGCGGTTTCAGTGCTAATTTGCCTGTCAGTGGAGTAAGCCACTGCTGTTAATATTTGAAAGCGTATCCGTTAGTTAATAGATAGATATCTTACTTTATTAATGTTACCGGATGGAACACTGTAGCTTAGTTATGCTAATAAAATCGTTCACTGACAAGGGAATTATCGTAATTTTACGTTGTAGTAAAACTATATTGATTTTTTTAGGTTCACACGATATCTGACTGTCTCTAGAGGGGGAGGGGGAGGGAACCACGTGTATGTTCATACATTCCGTTATCGGATGTGATATATTCCGATGTTGTATCCCGCAACTAGACAATAGACTATTTAAGTAACTAATTCCTTCAAATGGGAATCAAAGTCACAACCACAAATGTAGATAAGTTTACGGTTTTTCTCTAAAATGTAGAAAAGTAAATTATGGAGTTATATAACCACTTTATGTGTGAAAATGAATGTTTTTCAGTCTCACGTAGTATTCCGCATATAGCAGAGTAGGTAGAGAGAACTTGAGAACTTAGTACTAAGGTCCTCTGTTTCCATTAAGACACTTTCATTCCCCATTAAATATGGTGTTACTACTACTTAGTGGCGGAACTCAACGCCGCACTTTGCCTTCTAACCAGAGCAAGGAAATGAAAATATTTCCTCGAGTGGGAATCAAACCTGTCACGTTTGCAGTCACACGATTGAGCCCTCGGCTTGAAAGTATATTATTTACTTAAAAGAGCTTAAAACATTTTCAACTTGCACATACTAAATATGAGGTTGTCAGCTTATAATGAAAGGCGTCAAATAAGATGGATAACGGTCGCTCAGTATATCATAAAAGTTTTACAACTTTAAAATCTGCCCTATATCTTTTGTCAGCTGTTACATTTTTCGTGTGATATTAATCGGCTTTATTATGATATGTAATACGTAATACAAAAACACCATTGTGGCACAAATTAAATATTTTACGTAATTATCTGTAAAACGAGGCCTGTGTTGGCGCAGAGGCACAAGCGTGTGGCCGTAAATGAAAGGTTGTGGGTTCGATACCCACTCGAAGAAGTGAAATATTTAATACATTTTTATAAATATTTAACGTTTTCCCTACTGCACTCTGGTAACAAGGCAACACGTAATGCCTCAAGTTTAGTGGAAAGTTGGGAACGGAACAGAGTCTTAACACTAGGTTTCCAAGTTCCCTTTGCCTCCGCTTGAAATCAAATATATAACAACATTTTGCTTATATGAATCTCAATAGTATAGTTTATCAACGAGAGCTGTTTCTATACTTAGAAGCCGCAGGAAAATCTTGTACAGTATCTACCCTTTGTTTTACTGTGTTAATATATTATGTGTTAACATATCAAGGATTAGAATTATCTTACAAATTCTACCACATTGTTTGAGAACAAAAACAAAATAAACGAAACGCAAATTCAAAACACACTTTACGAGAGCTTTTTACGTTCCCATACAAACTTTCAAAGCTTAATTTCTAAAACGGAAGGATGTGTGAAACATAAGTACACGTACCTACCATATAAAAGATATTCCACCATTCAAAAACAGGAAACTTCGGCAAAGGACTAAATCTGGGGCGTGATGCCTCGAGGCAAGCAGACGAATGGATTTGACTGAAAAGGGGACCGTCACTCGTCTGCAAGCTTTTACGCTTTTGGTAAGCTGTACTTCGTCAAGTTTGTATTTGAGCTGAGAAAGTTGATATTAGGCCTAATTTTAGGTATGAGGCCTGTCGTGGCGCAGTTCGATCCCTACTCGAGGAAATTAAATATTTAATGTTTTCAAATTTAATATTTAATTTTGTTAATTCCTTCGCTCTGGTAACAAGATAAAGCCCGTTGAATTTTGCCACTCAACACGTAATGCCTTAACTTCAGCGGAAAATGGGAAATGAAAGGGAGTGTCTCAAAACTAGATTTCCAAGTTCACTATGTCCATCCTGCAATGTGCAGCAGACAGCATGAAACTTAGTAGTTTTTTTCTCAGAGCGAGTAAGTAAACGGAACCCAGTGTTAAAACACTCCATTTTCCACGAACCCCAATTTTTTTTTACTTTTATACTAATCTTCTGTATTTTAAACGAATATTTTATGTAAAATACTTAAATTATAAATCTTTTTATATTAAATCTAATGGTAGGATCCACTTCCACATGAACATGGCACGACAAACTAAAAATTTACTACCACTGTAAAAGAGAATGAGACGTATCTTGAAGTCATTGCGGTATGCTACGTTGTAGGACGTATCGTTGATTGTGAGTTCGATATTATCTCATGGAAATTGTATATGTCAATTATTTTCAGTGTCCCTGAGAGATAAATCACACTAAGATGTTCCGCTACTCAACACATATTTTGTAATTAAAGGTAGTGTGATTATAAATATTGGAGATTTTTTCTGCCTGCCTACCTACCAGCTGTATATAGAAGATGGATGTGGTTATATATAAATAAAATGTTAAAGACACAATACGGTGAATTCTGTGAAAAGTGGGAAACAGATGTGATTTCTTAAAGGGAACGGAGTGTCTTAATACTAGTTTGCCAAGGTGTTTTACCTACTGATACATTCGGGGAACAGCATGAAGCGGAAAAAAAATATTATACCTATTTATTTTTTCGCCTGGTTTTGCCCTCTACCTACCCTACATGAGCAGGATACAGCGTGAAGCCGAAGAATTGTATCCCTCATGTAGCATGTTAGGAACTCAACACAACAATTTATCTTCTTGCCAAAGTGAAAAATGAATAGAAATCGAACCCCGGACCGTGGTGTCCAGTCAATTGCTTTTGCACCGAGTCACAACAGTCTCAAAAGAATCATTTTTATTGTTCCATATTGTTATATTTAAACAAAAAACAAAAGTGACTAGTCCAAAAAGTTTTCCGAGAATAAATCTCAATACTTATTTCGTGGTTGAGGAGTTTTTGCGGCTTTCTAAGTTCCGATAAGACCAGTGAGATTGGCGATAGTTGGCAACTCACCTCAAACTTTGAACGGTTCCTTGAAATTCTTTCACCCTTTTTTACATGAGAAAGACAAATATTTGCGTATGGCAGAACGCAATTTTAATTAAAATAGCGATAATTTGAACCCCCGCTTTTTATTGTTTATTTTCTTAGTGAGTAATTAACATTTTATAGTATAAGTAATTTAAGTCTATGCCGTGTGATTCTGGCTTAGAATAGGATCACCCTGATGCTGATGGTGTCATAAGAGGCGACTAAAGTACGTGCGGGAGAGTCACGTTGTCAGCAATGACAACACGCATGGGCAGACTCGACCGGATAATTACCACAAATAGTGGCTTAGGCCACTGCGTTTCGCATTAAGTAATGCCGGGCCCCGGTGCCCATCCACTTTATAGACGTGCAACGCACCCGTAGCTCCTTTGGTGCTACACGGAGCCATGGGCGACAGTGATCACTTGCCATAAGGTGACCTGTGCGCTCGTTTGCCGTGTCTTATTCATAAAAAATATTTCTTTTTCATCATCAGAGCAGCTCGATGATACTATTGTCCCCAAAATACATATGGTGTTATCTGTAGCGTAGAGCTCCGCCACTCAACAAAAATGTCCCGAATTCCGCGAAAAGTGGGAAACGGAGGTTTCTTAATGGGAATGGAGTGTCTTACACTAGGTTCCCAAGTTCCCTCTGCCTCTCTCTGTGCCACGTGCCAATCTTCATAATGATACAATAATTTGAAGTGCATGTAATTCAAATTGTTGATGAAGATTTTATTACATAATTACTTAATACAGCTCGATCTAATAAAAACATATTAAAATAGAGAACAGTGACCCATTATTTATATTTTGTTACAGCTTCTCGTTGCCCTGCATACGGTACAGTAGAAAAAAGGAGCCTTGTATTTCCGTTCTCCGCTTTCCACCCAACTCTAAGACGCGCTCTGTCTCGGTACCAAAGAGAAGAAAAAAAAAATTTTATTATTTTACTTGGAAATTTCACCCGAACTTTGGCGTTAAAAAAATTACAATTTTATAACAATCAGGTCGCCTCCTTATTAATACGTTATCTATACCTACCAATAATAAAGTTGTAACCATACCTCCTCTCTTTCACCTCTTAATATAATTACTTTACTCTTTGGTTGTAACTAATAACTGTCAATACATGAGATAGCAAAGATAGATTTTTTGTAGCGTCATTTTTGCAGGCTTACCTCTGAAACGGCTTGACCAATTTAAATGTAGTTATAACTATAGTATTCTAGCAAACTTACCCTTAACATTTATTATTTGTTTTATTAAAATCAGTTTTAAAATTTTATTATAATGTTGAATTAGTTATCCACATAGTGAACAAGTAAAAGTCTACTTTAAGCAAACGAAGCCGCAAGCGAGTCTCTTATAATAAATCCTCCAACTAACCAAAAAGAATGAATTTTTTAATAAAAAAGAAAACTACGCAATACATGTATACAATACAATCGTTAAGAAAAGGTACTTAACGTACATATATGATATACGAGAATCTTGTCTACATACTTAAATATTCTTTCATTTGTACCAAGCCTTAAACGATCGTCTATATGACACAAAAGCTTCTATTATTTTACTTTAATGTATGTACGACATCAGCTATTATTTCCAGACTATAATACTGGGGCTATAGTAAGGGATTGAGGTCGTTCATAGCCAACTTCCGAAAGGATTCGCCTAAATCACTTCATGACGAGGGTTAAGCAAAGTCAATACAATTTTTGGTCGAAGTAGCCCTAATGTTACCATATTTTTTTATTTATTAGCCAAAGAACTACGTGATTCATTGACTTGTTTCCCATCGTAAATTCATCTTAAGTTTTGCGGGCAACGGCTTTTGTTGATAGGGAAATATTTAATGTTTGGGCTTTACTTACTATTATTATTTTTTAAATATATTGAAATATAACAAGATCTATAAATATTTAAATATAAATTTAAACACGTCAATGTAAGAGTAAAAATATTTTTTTTATCCAATACAAATCGAATAGGTATTATAAATGTTAAATTGATAACAGAGAAATTAAAATTACTTAGAAAATATAAAATTACTTAGAAAAGTTTCGTAAACATTTTATATATTTTATTGTCTAGCAGTATACTATACGGTTAAAATAAAGAACTAGAGACTACCTGATAAGGTACATAATATAGGCAAAGTGGTGGTCCAAAATTATTCGTACTTTGTTTGCTATGACGTGAGAAACAATTTTTAAAATTACATACATTAATTTTTATTTATTTACATACATTATAAATTCCGTGGCGCAAGCGGCGACTTGATCCGTTTTATACACGCGGTAATAATATATTTAAAATTTTCATTTCCATGCTTTGGTAACAAAGCCAAGAGCGATGTTGTATTCCATCACTCAACACGCAATACCTCTAAAATTCGGCGGAAATTAGGGAACAGTCTTTAAATGGGTAGCTTAGTCTTAACACTAGATTCTCAAGTCCCCTCTGCTTACCCTAATAAATAGGGGTTGCAGCGTAAAGCCAAAAAAATTAAAATGAATGTAAATTATTTCTACAATTATTCTATGAGCTGAAAGTGGAATATCAAGTAATATTATTGCAGTGGGTATGGGACTTTCAACTTGTAGGCAGAGGGAACTTGGAAGAACCTAGTGTTCAGACACTCCACTCCTTTCCCCACTTTCCGCCAAATTTGAGGCATGGCGTATTGAGAGGCAGATCTCATCGAGCTCTTCTTAAACAAATTCGAAATCAAAATTATTTACAATTAGTACCACTTTCAAAGTTCACTGAAGATATAAACTGATAGTTTTAGATAGGACACGAGCTTTTAAAAAAGTACAGAAAGATGTAGATATTATACCTCTCGCTTCTGCGTTTTCTACTGTAAACCTATTCCTAGTTCAGTCAATTAAGTTCATTGGATTGCTTTATTTTGAGTTCCAGTTGGATTGCTTTTAAATTATTGTTTTTAGAGTTACATATTAGTTTTCTATTAAAACTGCAGTATTACACGCTGTAGGTAACTGTAACCAACAGGTTGTGGGTTCGATCCCCACAAGAACCAGAATGGAATGGTGGTGGTTGAATGATGGTGCTCAATGCCGCGCTTTGCCTTGTAACCAGAGTAAATAATGGAGAACATTAAATATTTAATTTAAAAATATGAAATATTTCACTTCTTTGAGTGGAGGTCAAACCAAACATTTGGCGTTTACAGTCACACACTTACCCCTGCACAAGAAATAGATTCAACCAAATAATAATAATAACGATGAAAAAATTTATATGTAATCAATTGAATAATTTCATTATAACTAAATAACCACCAGCTCGCATAGTTTTAGGTAAGGTATGTCCAGAAGAAAATAAATCTACACGTTAGATACCTTTCAAATTGTTCAGCAGCCGTTGGAAAGGACCCGATGTTACGCTAAAATGTAACGACGGTCGTTTTATTGCCATCGCTAACAGACTGATTAAATTACATTTAAATTTATATGCCAACTTCTTTATTGAACCCTTCTTTTTGGGGACTTGATTGGTTTGCGGGTCAAGGATATTAAATATGTAAGTATTGTAGACTTTTTTTTTTCAAATAAACATTTTTTATCTTGACTCCATTTTTATGTGGTTTCTAATAGTAATACAGAATGAAGTTTGTAGAGGCTTTGCTACGTAACATTATACCAATTATGTATCTTATATCTATACAAAAACGTTTTATCTGAATTAAAACCAAAGTAATTTGTATTGTTAAGTTTATTTATTGAGGAATCACATTACATTAATATAATATGTAAATTAAATGTTGCTTGAATGTGGGTAATGTATGTGTGGGTATGGAATGGTAGATAAAACGTAATGTAGCAGGTATAACGTACTGTCGTGGCGCAGGGACACAAGCATGTGATTTTAAATGTAACAGGTTGTTGGTTCGATCTCCATTCGAAGAAATAAAATATGTAATATTTTAAATTGAATATTTAATGTTTTCATTTCTTTGCTCTAGTGACAAGGCTGGGTGCGGCGTTGAATTCTGCCAATCAACAAGCAATGCCTCAAATACGGCGGAAAGTGGGAAACGGAAGTGGGACAGAGTGTCTTAACACCAGGTTCCCAAGTTCCCTCTGTCTATCCTGCCATATGCAGGATACAGTATGACACAAATTAAGAGACAAATTAATATTTTTAAAGAAGATGTTGATTTATACATTATACAATGATTTAATGACAATACAGATGATGATATATCTGCCCCGCCCAAACGCCCGACACGCCACCTACAGACTATAATTATTCATCAATTTTGTCGTATATTTGACACTCTTGTCCCTATATACACCTATTTGGTTACTCTATTGGGATTATGAGATTCTGGTCACTATATCCTAATTTGTAGTTAGTCAACTATAGTGAATGATTTGCTTGAGGCAATTATTTTTAAGTGGCAGCCATTATTTGTGTATATAAAACAGCTGAGGCCGGGGCTGAGGCGGGGGGCACAAGCGCGATACTGTAAGCGCGACAAGTTGTGGGTTCGATTTTGTATAAGAAATGATTATTTTATATTTTTATTAGTTCGCTCTGTAACAAGACAAGCGTGGCTACGCTGGAACGCTACTAAGCTGGAAAATCGCTACAGAATGGCACTTCCGTTCTTACTACTAAAGTACTAGAAATGTATGTATGTATCTATGTATATATATATATATATATATATATATATATATATATATATATATATATATATATATATATATATATATATATATATATATATATATATATATATATATATATATATATATAACTAAAATTATGTTCGACTTAGGTAGAAACTTTAGACTAATTAACTACAATCAATTGGAAGAGTAGTTATACAAATTTGGCAAATTTCAATTAATTACTTAATTTATTACTAAACCTGAGAACACAGAGTCCATGATTCCTGTACATTTGACAACTCCTCCGTTTTACTTAGGGGTGTCACATGCTAAAATAAAATATACAAATTATCTACAAAACTTTTAAGAATTTTTATCTTAGCAAATATTTGAAAAGAAATAAATTGAGGCCTGTCGTGGCGCAGCGGCACAAGAGTGTGACTGTAACCGACAGGTTCTGGGTTCGATCCCCAGTCGAGGAAATGAAATATTTAATATTTTCAATTTAAATATTTAATGTTTCATTTCTTCGCTCTGGTAATAAGGCAAAGCGCGGCGTTGAGTTCCGCCACTCAACACGCAATGCCTCAAATTCGGCGGAAAGTGGGGAACGGAAGTGGAACGGAGTGTCATAACACTAGGTTTCACTTCCGTTCCCTCTGCCTACCCTGCCTAGTGCGGGATACAGCGTGAAGCTGAAAAAAAAAAAAAAAAAAAAAAAAAAGAAAAAAAAAAAGAAAAAAAAAAAAAAAAAAGAAAAAAAAAAGAAATAAATTTAACTGGATTATTAACGAATTTCGATAAACATTTTTCGAAACACAATGTTCTGAACACTTCGCAGTAGTCCGTGGTCACGGATTGATTTTATCAACTACCGCCTACGATTTCTGAATTCATTCAATAGAATAGTAGGTACCGTAAGCTTCGAGGTTTTTTCTGCCAGCCCCGTTATGTGCAGGATATAGACTAGAAATCGAAAAATCCGAAGGATTATAGAGATGACACCACGTATCGAAAGTACAACTTAGTTTACAATGTGCAGACTCTTCACGCACTCTTTTTCTAACTCGATACATCTTCATTGCTCCTAAGATAAAACTTACGCAAATATCAATAAATATTAATAAAATTTAATATCAATAAAATTTTGTCAACCCTATGTAGAATTAGCATTATTTAAGCACTAATAGTAGTGGAAAAGTGGCCCAACTCCCTATTTGCAATTCATATCCTTGCACTGCTTCACGCTGTGCTCACTAACACTGTTTATGTAATTTGCCAAATTTCATTCAATTGTAGATACTGTTGGTATTGGAGTAACTATCGTGTAGATAGATTATATATAGATGAAGGAATTGCAGGTTAATAAGATAAGTAATAGGCTGTAAAATTTAATAAATTATTCATTTTGCTGTATCGTTTTTTTATAGTGCTGATTTTCTTGAATTCTAAATATATGTAAAAAGTTCTAGATTTCTTAAATAAAATTAAATAGTGGCTTCGGCCGCTGCCTTTCGCATTAGGTAATGCCGGGCCCCGGTGCCCATTCACCTTAAAGGCTGGCAACGCTTCTGTAGCTCCTCTGGTGCTACACGGGGCCATGGGCGACGGTGATCACTTACCATCAGGTGACCCGTACGCTCGTTTGTCGTGTCTTATCCATAAAGAAAAAACTACTTATACGTTTTTTATTTCATTTGTACTTTACATAGTCGCACACTGAAATTTATGGTTTCTAATGCTATATTATTAGTTTATTAATTTAATTTCTTTCTTTCTTTTCTTAGCTTCACGCTGTATCCCGCACGAGGCAGGGTAGGCAGATGGAACCCGGGAACCTAGTGTTAAAACACTCCGTTCCACTTCCGTTTTCCACTTTCCGCCGAATTTGAGGCATTGCGTGTTGAGTGGGGATCGAACCCACAACACACACATCACCCCCAGTCCGACAGGCAGACAGGCCTCAATTAATTTAATTGAATATATATTTTCTTAGCTCCACGTTGTATCACGGATATAGAGCGAACCTAGTATTAAAACAAGCTCCTCTGACTTCGACCAACCAATTAGTAAATATAGAATCTACAACCTTCGCGCTGACAGTCAGACCGTTATATTTTCAGAGCTAACTCATAACTCGGCTTCACGCTGTATCCCGTACACGGCAGGGTGGACAGAGGATACTTGGGAACGTAGTGTCAAGACTCTCCGTTCCCCACTTTCTGCCGAATTTGAGGCATTGCGTTTTTAAGCTTCTTTTTCACACTATCAGCCAACAATTACCGTGTGAATGCCGGCCTAGAATAGCACCACCCCATCTCATCCCGTGGGTGTCGTAAAAGGCGACTAAGGGATTATAGCCAGCAGAAGATGGGTAGCAGCATCTTTCTGAAACCATGGCTTTCTCACTTTCTGAAATCATACTGCGATCGCCAACCCGCCTGCCAAGCGTGGTGATTACGACAAAACTCCCCCATGGAGAGCCAAATACAAAAACGGCCCCTAGTCCCCGGCAGCCCTGCTATTCTTAGCTACGGTAGCGGCTATGGTAACGGCAGAGCAAGGGGTGCTAAGAATCACCGGGTAAGATCCGGCTACCAACACCGGCGACTCGAGCTGGCAACATATAACACGCGTACACTGAGGACTGACGCAAAGTTACTAGAATTAGAAGAAGCTATAAGTAAGTTACACGGGGATATTATTGGGTTATCCGAAGTCCGAAGAGAGTGGGAGGACACGATAATCCTTAAGTCCGGTAACTTGCTATACTACCGGGAGGGCCACCAACAGTCCCTGGGCGGTGTCGGGTATATCGTCCACAAGTCCGTTGTTAACAACGTGGTTTCCGTCGGTAGTGTATCGAGCAGGGTAGCGTACCTGATCCTTAGAATATCGAAACGATATTTGTTGAATGTGATACAGGTTTATGCTCCGACCTCAGTACCTACATCCTGACGACAAAGTGGAAGCTATGTATGAGGATATCTCTAAAGCCATGCATAGCTGTAAAACCCACTACACAGTTGTAATGGAGGACTTCAACGCAAGGTTGGGGAAACGTTGCGGCGATGAGTTGAGAGTGGGGCAATTTGGAGTTGGGCAACGGAACGCCAGAGGCCAAATGTTGGTTGATTTCATGGAGAAAGAGGGCCTCTATATGATGAACTCTTTCTTCGAGAAACCCCAAAAGCGGAAGTGGACCTGGATGAGTCCGGATGGTAATGTCAAAAATGAGATAGATTTTATCATGTCGACGAAAAAGCAAATATTCAATGATGTCTCTGTGATCAACACTGTGAAAACAGGCAGTGATCATCGATTGGTACGAGGCACATTGAATATCGACATTAAGTTTGAAAGATCACGATTGATAAAGTCTACGCTCCGACCAATACCCGCACGCTTTCAGTTCTTCAAAACCGCTTCGGAGCCCTTGAGAACAACTTAGATGTGGACGATCTAAACAACAAGGTAGTGGATACTATCCGTACGGTAGGGTACAAGTATTTTAAAACCCACCGTACAAAACCAAAGAAACTCTCCGATACAAAACCAAAGAAACTCTCCGAACTCTCTCCAGCTTATGGAACAAAGACGCGAAATGAGGCTACAGAAATCAGATGATGATGATGTCGTTATAGGCAGCTAAATAGGCAGATATCTACATCTTTAACATGCGACCTTCGCCAATTTAATGTAACATATATTAAAGAGGCTATCGAGCGGAACCAAGGCTCCAAAGTATTCGCAAGAGATCTGTCTATTGGGCAAAGCCAAATGACAAAACTGAAAACTGATAGCGGTAGGATCATTTCGACGAAGTCTGAAATTCTGAGAGAGATAGAGAGCTTCTATGGAAAATTGTATTCCACGCGAGCACCTTTTAAAAGTTTGGCTAAAAACCAGAGCCGAGCTTACCCGACGTTATACTGAAAATATCCCGGACGTCAGTCTGTGCGAGATTAGTATGGCTCTTGAACAACTTAAAAACAACAAGGCGGCGGGCAACGACGGAATCACTACAGAACTTCTGAGAGCGGGCGGTAGGCCGATACTTAAAGTCCTCCAGAGGCTGTTTAATTCCGTCATTCTCGAAGGCAAAACGCCAAAAGCGTGGAGTGGAGAAGACGTTGTTCTGTTTTTCAAAAAGGGTGATAAAACACTCTTGAAGAATTACAGACCAATCTCTCTCCTAAGCCATGTCTATAAGTTGTTTTCGAGAGTCATCACAAATCGTCTCGCCTGCAGGTTCGACGACTTCCAACCTCCCGAACAAGCCGGTTTCCGAAAAGGCTTTAGTACCATAGACCACATACATACACTGCGGCAAGTTATACAGAAGTCTGAAGAGTATAATTTGCCACTTTGCTTGGCGTTTGTTGACTATGAAAAAGCCTTCGATTCGATTGAGACCTGGGCAGTGCTGCAGTCTCTCCAAAGGTGCCAAGTAGACTACAGGTATATCGAAGTGTTAAGGTATCTCTACGAACACGCCACTATGTCGGTCCGAGTACAAAACCAGAGCTCTAATCCTATCCAATTGCAACGAGGTGTGAGACAGGGAGATGTAATTTCTCCGAAACTTTTCACTACGGCATTGGAGGATATTTTCAAGCTTCTGGAATGGAAAAGATACGGCATCAACATAAATGGCGAGTACCTTACTCACCTTCGCTTTGCCGATGATGTAGTTTTACTGGCTGAGACCTTAGAAGATCTGAACACTATGCTTGAAAATCTCAGTAGTGTGTCTCAAAGAGCAGGACGAAGAGAGGAAAATTATGTCGAACGCTCATGTAGTACCTGCTCCAGTTACTTTTGGGAACACTACCCTCGAAGTTGTCGACCATTACGTATACCCGGGACACACGGTCCAGTTAGGTATAAGTCCAACTTCGAAAAAGAGATCTCTCGTCGAATCCAGCTCGGATGGGCAGCATTCGGGAAGCTACAAAAAATCTTTACGTCCAAGCTACCTCAGTGTCTCAAGACAAAAGTCTTTGACCAGTGCGTGTTGCCAGTAATGACATACGGGAGCGAGACGTGGTCGCTAACTATGTGTCTCATAAGAAGGCTCAAGGTCACTCAGCGGGCAATGGAGAGAGCAATGCTTGGTATTACCCTACGTGATCGAATCAGAAATGAAGACATCCGTAGGAGAACAAAAGTTACCGACATTGCTCGAAGAATTGCTCAGCTGAAGTGGCAGTGGGCGGGACACATAGCAAGGAGAACCGATGGCCGTTGGGGCGGAAAGGTTTTCGAATGGCGACCACGAACCGGACGACGCTCAGTGGGCAGGCCCCCTACCAGGTGGACCGACGATCTGGTCAATATAACCAGACACCGCTGGATGCGGGAGGCGCAAGACCGATCGTCGTGGAAATCCTTGGGGGAGGTCTATGTCCAGCAGTGGGCGTCGCACGGCTGAGATGATGATGATAGCTTTATCTTTATTTTGACATCTGAAAATATTAATGACTTTTTATTTTATACGAGCGTAGATGAACTGACTGACTGTTGGTTTAACACCAACACGAGGAAATAAAGTATTTTATACCAAAACTAGGGAAATACTGGTACTAAAATACAAGAACAAAAGCACGGAAGTGTCTAAATATGAACAGAGTGTCAACACTTTGGTTGCTAAGTTCCCTTCGCCAATATAGTTTATGCGATGTACACTGTGAAGTTAAAAACAATATCTTTGATACATTTTTTATGAAAAATACAGTACATTAATTTAATTAAGAATATTAAGGAAGAAATAAAAATCCAAAATAGTATCAAAATATATTATCACTCTATAACAATTCATACAACTTATGGTGACATCTTATATAATGTATATATCACAGTGCATAACAAGCTAATTAGAAAAGAAGACATTTTTTAATTAAAGTAATTTATGATAAAAAAAGCATAATAAAAAAAATACATATAATTAAACCAGTAATTCATTTACCTACAAAATCATTAAAAAAATTCATATGATTGCAGATAATATATGACTTATGATAAAAAAGTATAATAAAAAAATACATATAAAAAAACCAATAATTCATTTATCTACAAAATCATTAAAAAAAATCATATGACTGCAGATAATATATGACTGTATATGATTTCTCATTTATAACTTAACACATACATATATAATTACATATTACTGAGCGATTAAATAAATATGATAACAATTCTAAATAAATCTCAAATAAAAGACACTTAACATAAATAAGGCTGACGTGTAGCGATACAATGTCTGACTGTAAAGACGATGATCACGGGTTCTACTCCCACTAACTTATTAATTTATTACTGCCGCTTGCTATATAACGTATTATATACGATATATTAGTATTATATCGTAAGCGATCGAATAATTGGTATAATAGCAACACATAAGGCAAATTTTAAGACCGTTAAAGAAAGTTCAAAATAGATTTGTTTTTTTAAAGCAAGAAGTAAGTTAGTATCATGCAAGTGAACGTTGAAAATTTATTAACGTTTATTTTTTTATATTATTCAGCACCACGCTGTATCCCGCACATGGCATGTTAGACAGAGGGAACTTGGGAACCTAGTGTTAAGACAAGACACCTTAAAACACTTCTGTCAACACTTGCCGCCGAATTTAAAGTATGGCGTGTTGAGTGGCGGAACTCAACGCTGCGCTTGGATTTACCATGAACAATATTTATAATTCTACAATTCAACTCTTATTAAACAAACTAGGGACCCGTCATGAACACAACATTTATTTACCAATCAAAATTACTTTCATGTTCTAAAACCACTATCATTTTAAAAACAATATCTTCATAAATACATTGAAAATTGAATGTTTTAGCCAATTCTATAAAAAGAAATGTAGTAATTTTTTCAAACAAAATACTTAGTTGTTTTGAGTTTTAGTTGGATTTACAGTGATTTTTTTTTTTTTTTTTTTCATAAATCTCCTTATATACAGTGATCAGCTACAATTTTATTATACATATAATAAATGGATAAATATTTGAATATTTTAGTATTTTAAAACGTGACAAAATATAAAAAACGAAAAAAATGTTAATTTATATAACTATAGAGCAGCAAAATATATAAAAATTAAAAAAAATATATAACATACACAGAAAGAAGAAAAATTATTAACTCTTTCAATAATATTAAGTAAATTGGTAAATTTAAAGCAATCCTTAAAAAAAATGGCTAAAAATATCTACAATCAACCTATTTTTGTTTAAAAAAACATAATATAAATATAATGATCATTCTGTAGTTCCAGTAATGTATAATCGCCATGAAATTAAATTTTATAAACTCTTGCGCATTTTTGATTCAGAAAGGAAAAAATCAAAATGTGGCAAACATTGTGGGTTCTATCATCACTCGAGGAAACGAAATAGTAAATATTTTAATCTCTTCGCTTCGCTTCTTCGCTTTTACGCTCGTTCGTTGTAAAGTGTCAACAATTCGGCGGAGAACATTTTAACACTAGCTTGCCAGATTTCCTCCGCCTACCACGCTACCACGCTATGATACAGCGTGACACTCGAAAAAAACCTAAAATAATATTTGCGCACCAATTCACAACTGATTTAAAAGTGGCCACAACTGACCGAACGTACTGTATCTAATTACGCAAATCCCAAGTCACTTCGCAGGTTGACCGGAGTTCGATGAAAAAAGGCCCTTCCTGATTGGGGTAAAACGTGGAAGGCATGAACGAGTAGCGGCCCGCCGGTAGATTGAGCAACTCTATGTATACAAAACCAGATCTAGAAAAAAAGAAATTAGTAATAAGCATTATATATTATTAATTAGAGGTCATTTATTAGAGGCTTAAGGCCTGTCGTGGCGCAGCGGCACAAGAGTGTGACTGTAACCGACAGATTCTGGATTCGATCTCCAGTCGAGAAAATGAAATATTTAATATTTTCAATTTAAATATTTAATGTTTCATTTCTTCGCTCTGGTAATAAGGCAAAAACGCGGCGTTGAGTTCCGCCACTCAACACGCAATGCCTCAAATTCGGCGGAAAGTGGGGAACGGAAGTGGGACGGAGTGTCATAACACTAGATTTCACTTCCATTCCCTCTGCCTACCCTGCAAAGTGCGGGATTCAGCGTGAAGCTGGAAAAAAAATTAGAGGCTGGTCGTGAAACAAGGACCCAAGCGTCTGACTGTAAACGACAGGTTGTGGGTTCGATCCCCACTCGAGGAAATGAGATATTCAATATATTGAAATTAAATGTTTTCATTCGTTCTCTGGTAATAAGACAAATCGTGGCGTTGAGTTCCGCCACTCAACACGCAATAACTTAAATTTGGTGAAAAGTGGCGAACGAAACGGAGTCTCTTAACACTAGGTTCCCAAGTTCCCTGTGGGAGGGTAGGTACGCTGCCACACACAGTATACATTAGAAGCTGAAAAAAAAAATAGATATATTTTTCTACCAAAAATCCATACCTATATGGTCCGGACGATTCCCTCAAAAATGGCGCCGTAACACTAGGATCATCTAACCCTTCCACCCTCACGTCTATGCCGATCTGGTACTGTTTGGGACCCTTCAATTCAGCGACGAGATGGCAAGGATGCCTGGATTCCGGCACAGTTATTATATATTTGGGGTTGTTTTGATATGTTTGTCTGTGGTTCTCGCAACCACCCGCCGTACGCGCTGACCATTCACCTCGAATCTGAGATAATGTTACTAGTAGTTATCGATGTATAATGCTGTTTAAGAATATTATTAATTTGCAAAGATATCGAAAATAAATGCAATCATTAGATTCTATATAAATATTAATTCAGCTTCACGCTGTATCCCGCACGCGGCAGGGCAGGCAGCGGGAACCCGGGAACCTAGTGTTAAGACACTCCGTTCCACTTCCGTTCCTCACTTTCCGCCGAATTTGAGGCATTGCGTGTTCGGGTGCGGAACTCAACGCCGCGCTTTGCCTTATTACCAGAGTGAAGAAATGAAACATTAAATATTTAAATTGAAAATATTAAATATTTCATTTCCTCAACTGGCGATCGAACCCAAAACCTGTCGGTTACAGTCACACGCTTGTGCCGCTGCGCCACAACAGGCCTCGATAAATATTAATATTATTAAATGTTAGTTATTATTAGTGGAAAGTATGTCAAAATCAAAAGCTAACTTTAAATAGAATATGTTGTCCCAATAGTCTTCTTTCTTCTCAACTAAAGAGATAAACTTGTACTATGTTGTATTATGTGTTAAAAAGACAAAGGGTGGCGTTGAGTTCTATCACTCAAACCCGCACGATGTCTGAATATGTGGGCGGTAAATGAGGAATGAAGTAGCTTCACACTAGGTTCCCTATGTCTGCTTTCACTAAAGTTAGATTTGTACCCAAACTCGTTCAGCTCTTGGCACTTTGTTGTGTTGTTTTTTTATTTTATTTTAATTTTTCGACATATCAATTCCAACTCTCAATAATCACACAACGGCAAATAACACAAAATCGCATAAAAAATCACGGTCTTCCTATACAAATAACATTCAATATTCATTTTAATAAAATCAAAAGTATTCCATCTGATCCATAAGATCCATGAGACCGAATTTCCTTAATAAAGTTTTTTTTTCAGCTTCACGCTGTATCCCGCACGAGGCAGGGTAGGCAGAGGGAACCCGGGAACCTAGTGTTAAGACACTCCGTTCCCCTTTCGTTCCCCACTGTGGACACTTCCCCTTAATAAAGTTCATAGTAAAATCCATATAATCCATGACGTCCAAATTCCTTTTTTAAATTTTCTCAAATATAAATTCTAACTCACACCAATCACAAAAACACAAAAAACACACAAGCACTCATCGTCTTTCTATACGGATATGTCTCAATCTTGCCCATATGGAAAGGACAAGCTTCTCTTATAAAGTCCATAGTACAATCCATATAACCCATGATGTAAACAAATTCGAACTCACACTAATTACACAACCACATATAGCACATAAAACACACAAAACACACAAACACTTACCGACTTCCTATATCTTCCTCAATCTTGGCCATAATATATAATCCATGACGTCCGAATTCTTTTTTAAACTTACCCAAATACAAATTAGAACTCACACCAATTACACAACTACATAACACATAAAATATAACACATAAAACACACAAAACACAAGCACTTACCGACTTCCTATAACTTCCTCAATCTTGGCCATAATATATAATCCATGACGTCCGAATTCTTTTTTTAAACTAACCCAAATACAAATTCGAAGTCACACCAATTACACAAGCACACAATAACACATAAAACACACAAAAACACGCGCACTCACCGTCTTCCTGTACGGATATGGCTCAATCTTGGCCATGTGGAAGGCACAAGTGGCGTACGCGCGCAGCGTGTAGTAGATGGTGGTGGTCTTCTCGTACTGGGACACCACCAGCGTGTATCTGTCCGCGCTGACGTCACCCACTATGATCTTACACAAGTAGTGCGGACTGTTTATACGTATACCGTCTATGTACGGCGGTGGGTCGTCTGGAAGGAATTTTATTTATTTTTTTCTTAAATATTAACAAAGAATTAAGATATTTTTTATGTTTTTTTTTTAATTATGGTTTGTATTTTTAAGGGTTTTATTACAATAAATTTGAGGCCTGTAGTGGCGCAGAGGCAGAAGCGTGTGACTGTAAACGACAGGTTGTGTGTTCGATCCCAACTCGAGGAAATGAAATATTTAATTTTGAGATACAAAATTAAAAATATTTTCATTTCTTTGCTATGGTTATAAAGCGCAGCGTTGAGTTTCGCCATTCAAAACGTAATGCCTCAAATTCAGTAAAAAGTGGGGAACGAAGTGGAACGCAGTGTCTTAGGGTCCCAAGTTCCCTTTGCCTACCCTGCCGTGTGCAGGATACAGCGGAAGCTGAGTGAAATTTAAGAATATAATTTAAATTTTTACGTTGATTTAATTTATGTGGCCTGTCGTGGAACAGAAGCATAAACATGTGACTGTAAACGACAGGTTGTGAGTCTCCATTATATGAGTACCAACTATTAAGTATGTTCCTTTTTCCATCTTCACGCTGTATCCCGCACATGGCGGAATAGAAAAAAACTAGTGATGAGACACTCTATTCCATCTCCCACTTTCCGCCGAATTTGAAGCATTGTGTGTTGAATAGCGGAAGTTAACGCCGCGCCATTGTATTATTGCCAGAGTGAAATCTAAAATTAAATATTTTATCACGATATAATCAATAATTAGTTTCATTTAATGGGTATCGAACCCACGACCTGCCGCGTGTCATTATAATTATGTATCTGTGGAAAAGACTTACAAGGATAATAAACACGTTTCCCGTTCTTGTACACCAACAGCGTGATATACTCCTTGTTATCCCTGAAGTCGTCGATCCGCGTGATGTGACGTGTTAGGAGCAACCACACGGCCCCTTTCCCTTGCACGTGCAAAGTGAATTGCGGGTTTTCGCTTATGTTGTACGCGTCCTTCACGGGCCCGTTGCCCGCGTCCCACTTTCTATATGGAACATTTTAATTTAATATTGAAAACGTGTTTAGCTCAGCTTATTTATGAGGACGGTCGTGCAGAGATATACGCGTGTAACCGTAAAGGTGATAGATTGTGGGTTCCATCCTTTTTCGAGAAAATAAAATAATTTAATATTTCCAAATTAAAATGTTCATTTTTTTTTTGTTCTGGTAACAAGGGAAACGGCGACAATGAGTCCAGCCATTACTGATAATAGATTAATTATAGTTGCGGCGCTGATTTCCGCCACTCTATACTGGAGATGTTTCATATTGAAAAATTACAATATATCAGAAATCAAGAAATCAAACGTTTCAATTCAACAGAAATTGGCTAAAATAAGTGTCCTTTTAGGAACCAAATGCCTTGACACTATGGCCCTACGTCTCCTTTGCCGACGCTATTACTCAGCTTCACGCTGTATCCCGCACAAGGCAGGGTAGGCAGAGGGAACCTAGACTTGGGAACCTAGTGTTAAAACACTCCGTTCCACTTCCGTTTGCCACTTTCCGCCGAATTTGAGGCATTGCGTGTTGAGTGGCGGAACTCAACGCCGCGCTTCGCCTAGTTACCAGAGCGAAGAAATGAAAACATATATCATTTCCTTGAGTGGGGATCGAACCCACAACCTGTTTACAGTCACACGTTTGTGCCGCTGCGCCACAACAGGCCTAAGCTATTATGAATGGAACAGCATAATCTTAAAAAAATACATATCAAAACAACAAAAACAAAAATACTATATTTACTATGTTTTAAAGTGTTATTCCACACTTAGGACAGAAAATATTAAACTTAAATTTAAAAAGCGTATGAAAATTTTGAACGAAGCAGGAAAGTAAATTTAAGTTTAGTATTTTCTGTCCTAAGTGTGGAATAACACTTTAAAAACATAGTAAAAATATTAAAATAAATAGTATTCTCTCTTGCCAAACGATAATTCTTACGAGTTGTCTTTGGGTAGCGGAAATTTGTAAAAATCTCCCTACAGAGATGCTAACAACATAAATAAGTTGTAACAAGCGTATAAGAATTTCGACGGAGCTTGGTGAGAACGAATGGCTTAGTTGGTCAGAGCGCTGGAACGGTATTCCAGAGGCGCGGTTCAAATCCTGCTTCGTTCAAAATTTTTATACGCTTTTTAAATTTAAGTTTAGCACAAAAATACTAACTGATGTATACAATACGTGAACTTAAACAATTCAGGATTCCAATTCAAGTAGAAAACGTCGAAAAACTTCAATATGCTGGCGTAGTCGATCCAGAACACGCCATTGTCGTACTGTGAGGCGCTATCGGGGTCGTAGTTCAGGAGAGAGCGTAGTGATTGGGTCCAATGCGTAGTGTCTAACTCACTGTAGTTACCCCTCCATCGGAGGTGAGACCAGGGGTTCTTGAGTTTTAACAGCTTTACACCCTGAAAATTTAATTTGTATTATTTAAAAAATATAAATTTGAGTGCCTGTCGTTGCGCAGTGGCACAAGCGTGCGTCTGGAGACGTGATAGGTTGTATCTTTTTATTTCTCCTATCTGATAACAACGCAGAGCGGCGTTGAGTTACGTCAGTCAACACGCAATGCCTCAAATTCAGCGGTAGATGGGGAACGGAACGGAGTGTCTTAGCACTAGGTTCCACAGTTCATCCCTACCTTGCCATGTGCGGGATACATCGTGAAACTGGAAAGAAAATAATAAAAATTCCTACTTGATACTTATTGTAACTAATGATGAAAATATTTTGAAGTAATTATAAAAAAATATATATTATCCTGTCGTGGCGCAGCGGCACAAGCGTATGACTGTAACCGACAGGCTCTGGGTTCGATCCCCAGTCAAGGAAATGAAATGAATAATTTAAATATTTAATGTTTCATTTCTTCGCTCTGGTAATAAGGCAAAAGCACGGCGCTGAGTTCCGCCACTCAACACGCAATGCCACAAATTCGGCGGAAAGTGGGGAACTGAAGTGGAACGGAGTGTCTTAACACTAGATTCCCCGGTTCCCTCTGCCTACCCTGCCTCGTGCGGGATACAGCGTGAAGCTAAAAAAAAAATATATTTTTCTATGATTATCATTAATTGTGTATATAAAGAATAACATAATTAATAAATATAATAACAAAATACATATAATAATAAAAAAAAGGTAAGTACAGAGATATCATAAAAAAAAATCAACCCCCTAGAAAAAGACACAAAATTAAAAAAAAAAAGCATACTCACATTCACCAGCCGCACATCGAGTACAGCGTACGCGTGGCTCGCCACTAAACCCGTCCTTTCAGCCTCAATATCGTCTAGGGCTCCAGTGGCCGCTGTGGCTAGGACTTCGCCCCTCTCCAATCTAGACCTGACCGTCTCAAATAGGGCTTCGGAGTTGAAATCCTCGGTGTTACGTAGCGCACAACGCTCTGGTATCCAGCCTGTCAACGCGTGCAGATCTATGTTCTATGTAAAAAGGTCTTTTCTATTAGATATTATTTAAATAATATCCATACTGTTTTATTTAAGCTGGGCATTCTAGGTCTGTCGTGGCACAGTGGCATAAGAGTGCGAATGTTCAAGATAGTTCGTGGATTCGATCCCCGATCGAAAAAATTAAATGTTCAATATATATTTTTTTCTTTGCTCGGATAACAAGATCAAAAAATTTTACCACTCACGACACAATGCCTAAAATTCAGTGGAAAATGGGGAACGGAAGTGTTTTAATGGGAACGAGCGGAAGCGTGTTAACACTAGATTACCAAGTTCTCTCTGCCTATTTATGTGCCCGATACAAAGTGAAGATAAAAAAAAGTGTCAGTCAAAGTAATAATAAAACTATTATAATATCTATAAGTAGATCAAAATACAGTGTTTTAAATATAATTTTTACGGCCATTTTAAATACAATTAATAATAAAAAATAATGTAAAAAAAAAAACCAAGCCTCCTTAACCAATAAAATAATAAAGTTTTTTTAAACAATTAAATTAAATTAAACAAAACAAAATATAAATAGTGGGGAACGGAACGGAGTGTCTTGACACTAGGCCACAAGCTACCTCTACCTACCCTGCCATGTGCGGGATACAACGTGAAGCTGAAAAAAAAAATGGACAAAAATAAGTATTTTCCATACTTACACTATTAGATCCTGGGAAATCATAGCCGCCCATTACTTTCATATAGGCCTTTTCCAACAGAGACACCCAAAATTCATTTTTGTTACTCGAATAGGAACACAATAGTCTCCCATACTTGCTGTATGGCAAGCGATCGTCGATTATCACCTAAAAACAATCAAAAACTTAGTGGCAAGACACTATTTTCTACGTAAACATAGTGCAAAGACTCTATTTTGCTAATTTTTAATTTTTTTAAAGTGTTATTCTACATTTAGGAAAGAGAAAAGATACGATATTTTCTCCACATTCTTTTTTGTTTGTCTGCTTGAATTGCACTATTTTATTTACAGATTTCAACTACTTTCTAGTTCAAATAACATTATAACTTTCCAGACAATATCTAAACATTTAAAAGAAATATTTCAGCTGAATTAATAAAAAGTAATAATATAATTAATATTTTAAATTTACGTAAATGTTAAGGGAAAGTGACCAAAATATAATATAGAAAAATAATTCATTTAAATCTGGTTAGCCGTTTCTGAGATTAGCGCGAATACAAAAAATAAACACAATGCTCTGTTTAATTGCTCTCATAGCTTATTTATAACTTTCTTCATTTAGGTCAATTAATTTTTATTTAGAAATTATACATACATAGCAGGGTAAGCAGAGGCAACTTGGAATTAGTGATAAGAAACACCTTTCACATTGTTGCGCAACTCAACGCCGCGCTTAAAGTCGTTACCAGAGCGACGAAATAAAAATATAAAATATTTAATTTTACGAGTAGATAAATATTTAATTTTACGAGTAGATATTGAACCCATAACATATCGTTATCGTTTAAAAATCGCACGTTAGTCTGATTTCTAAACTAAAAATAAATAAAAAACGAATTTGAACCTGCGCCTATTGGAATTCAAAGCGATCTAAACTCTAAGCCATACGTTCACATCTAGCTACATCGAAAATCTTATACGCTTGTGTTTTGCATACCTTTCTTCTAACTCCATTTAAATGTAACTTGACCATATATTTGCCAAAAGGATTGTATACAGGCTGTTTATTTTTGTTTTTAGGATATATTATAGATGTTATAATTTTTTTATTGAATCTTCTCTCGTACAAAGCACTCACTGCTAATGACGCTACGAACGAACAATCCGAGACTATCTGAAAGAAGATTATAGATACAATATACGTTAAAAATATTAAAAAAATATATATATCAATTAATGTAAATTCAGAAAGCATCTATAAACTAGTATTGTTTCAGCATCACGCTGTATCTAGCACATGGAAAAGTTGACCGAGAGATCATGGGAACCCAGTGTTAAGACACCCGTTCTGTTCCCCACTTTCCGCCGAATGTGATGAGGGTTGAGTGGCGGAGCTCAACGCCGCGTTTTGCCTTGTTACCAGAGCAAAGAAATGAAAACCTTAAATATTTAATTTGAAAATATTAACTATTTCATTTTCAATATATTAACTATTTCTTTGAGTGAAGATCATACACACAATCTATCACACGCTTGTGCCCCATGCGCCACGACAATCTCAATGAAAATAACTACTTTATCTAAGAACTAACTGCTTTATCTAACAGCATTTTTTTAAATACCATCACACTTATTACGAAAATAACGCACAGATAAAAACTAACCGTCTGTTTAATACTAAAACAGTCAACATGTTCGCCGACAATCATTTTCGGATCGCTCGACACCTCGTGCGGCCTGACCCACCCATCAAACTCCTTCTCCTGTTTCGACGACAGCTTTAACTCACTAGCCCTATCCTCAAAGGGCAATGCATATTGAAACTTCTCAGACAAATCAACGTCCATGAACGGTAAAAAACAATTATTGTTTATATTGGACGTCATTCGCAAAACTTCTTTCTCATCTTCTGTGTAATTTTGTTTGCCGCTCACTTTAAGGTGTACGCTCTGTTCGCGTTGGAGTTGAGCTCTGTTTGGCGATATTGCTATAAAATTTTAATTGAAATGATTGTCTTTTTTTTATTAAAAATAACCCTAATAATTTAATAAAAATATCTTCTTTTTAATAACAATGATATATTTTTTATGATTTATCTTAACGTTTTTATTTATTTTAACGTTGGAACATATGGTAAATACATACACACTAAAATCCTACTAGCATTACTTACTAATATCATAAATGCGAATGTCTGTCAGTAATGCTTTCAAGCCAAAATTGCTTAATCGCTTTCCATGAAACTTTGTCCACTTATTCAGAGAGGTATTAAAAAAATGACATATTTTGTATAGTTTGTGAAATTTTCAAGGTCTATATTATGTAAAAATTTTAATGTTTCAACTACCACATACGTAAAAGTAAACTAAAAAAAACATATAAAAAGCGTTTCAAATATACATAATTGGTTTGATTACACCAGTAAAATATAGGAGCATATAAAGAAAACCGTCAAATATTCAGATATAAGCGTTCTATTTTTTTAGCATCACGCTGTACTGTAGCAGGGTGGGCACACTGAACTTGCGGAACTAGTGTTAAGACACCGTTCCGTTCCTTACTTCCACCGAATTAAAGACATTACATGATGAGTGGCGTAACTCAACGCCACGCTTTACCAGAACGAGAATATTAAAATAATGATTATTTAATTTTGAAATATTAATATTTGATTTTTTCGAGTGGGTAGCGGACCCACAATCTGTCACGTCACACGTTTGTGCTCCTGCGCCACAACAAGCCGGCAGATATGTGTTTTGTGCAGATTTGTTGTATATATAGTAATGTATGTGCAACATTATTTTACATAGAAATTACTAGAACTTTTTAAATTTAACTTTTATTGAAATAAGAAATAAATTAAATAAAAAACCTATAATAAGCAAAAAAAAAAACACCATGTATCACTCAATTATTAATTGCACCATATTATTATCTATAAATAAACTATTAATAAACTTTAAATACTAACTTGGCTTCTTTGGCTCTGTAATGGACAAAGCTCCCATCTTTTTAATCCCTTTAATCTCCTCAGCCCTGTCCAACGCTTGAGCGGCTAAACCATTTATCTTCGTTTTTATAATTGAATCAGTAACTTTCTATAGAAAATGAGAAATAAATATGTTGTATTTAATACTATATGCACACTGTTAAATAAAAAGGTCCTATAGGAAAACGGAAAGTAGGACAACCCTAAAAGAGTTGGTTAGATGATACAATTGAGGTAGCAGGGGAAGAATGGCTCACAATGGAACCAGCTGGAGTAGATCTACACCCAAAGAGAACATTACTAAGTAGTAAATTGTAAACAAATACTACTAACACATCCAACAACATTTGTTAAAAAACTTTAGAAAATATTTTGCAGTGACGCATTAGCAGGGATCCATCACTGAGTAATTGCCCAGAGATGGCCCCCGATAATGTCCAGAGGCAGAGTATAGATTACAATACTCCTGTGAAGGACTCAAATCCTTGGGTTGCCACTCCCCAATAGCTCACCCTTATTATTATTATTATAAATGATAGTATTCTTTTTTTTTACTTTCATCTGCTCTGGGAAGACAAAGAATAGTGTTGAATTCCGCTAATAAACATGCAAAGCGACTAGTTTGTTAAAAAGAAGATAATGTAGTTTCTCCATATCAGGTACATACCTACCTTTTTAAGTGGAAAATTAGATTAAAAAGTCTTTTACTTTATACTAATAGATCCATGCGTATATATAAAAGTTTTAACTTCTTCATATATAAAAAAAAGTTTCAACTTCTAAGTTGACCCATGTTTTAATTGTTTTTTACAAAAAAATCACACTGTATAAATTTAATTATTAAGACATACCACGCTGACTGCCAATTCTACAGCTTGAGTATATAATTGTAAAGCTAAGTCTGTTAAATTGGCTTCATCTGCATCTAAGGCTTGTTGCATAAGGAAGTAGCATTTTTGCATAAGCCGCTCACTATCTTCTTGTTGGGCTCTTTCTGTATACAAATTAATGTTAGCTATAATGATTTATTGTTACTTTTTCTTATATTTGTTTTTTAATAGATGGTCTACTAGTTTAAAAAAATACAATTAACTTATTTTTTTTATAATATAGAAATAATGTATTTACATTTACATAACTAATATTAGATATCAGCAATTTTTATCGATAATTAATAGAACATATTTTTAGACTTATATATTTCAATATATACAACAGACGATATATCCAGTACGCATACTTTAATACAAGAGATGATTATGTACAGTATGCATACTTTAATATCACCTTAAAATTTATAGTATAATAAAGAATAAGATCGCAACAAAAGAGAATGACTCATCTATGAATGAGTAGCGGTTAAAATTTATTGTACGAGAGAATTGCGAAAAATTATAACAAGCAACCATTTACCTTTTTGTTCCTGTAAGAAAGTAGCTCGTTCCAAGTATTCCTTCACCTTTTGTCGTAGTTCTCCTTGTCTTTCTGGTGATACCTGACCACATACCCTGTCCAGCAACCGAGCAGCTGTTCTATAACATTCTACAGCTTTGTCAGTTTGACCAGCTTGATCGAATGTGACAGCTAAGGATGCTGCTTCCGTTGCATTCATAAAATCACTCATTTTTAATTTTAATGTAGAGATACTATGATATATAACATTGTAATCTCCATAAATAAACAGTGAATGTTAGACGACTTTGGTTCAGTTCGATCTGTCAATTTATGTCAACTGTCACCTCACACGACATGACGTTTACATGAGGTGTAAAATATAAACAAATAAATAATTGTTATTTAAAAAATAAAACGGTACCTTAGCCTTTTAAAAATGATTATATTAGAAAAAAAATATTTGCTATATTTTAATAGTCGCATCAATTTTTAAAATGGTGCTTGAGCTGTACTGCCGATTATAACATTAACGACAATGACTGCTTATAATTAAAAGTAATGTTATTTTTATGTTAATTTATAAATATGTAAATGTTGACATAAAAAGGTATTGATAAATGTATAAAAATGTTAAAATATGTATGTATGCCATTATTATTTTATTACCAGATAAAATAACAATTTATACAGTAGGGTATTAAGCTCATACTTGGCTTTTAGTTTTACATTTGACAGTAATAATATGTCAAATTTTGATTTCTTATTATATTAGTATTCCGCATTTATTCGTAAAACGTTCTTCATTAATTCATTGTGGGCTTTGCACTATGACTTATTATGTGTTTTATTGTGATATAGTGGCCATCGTTGAAAATTTATGTGTATAAATCTCAATTTCTA
Organism: Eueides isabella; assembly: GCA_019049475.1. Lineage (NCBI taxonomy): Eukaryota > Metazoa > Arthropoda > Insecta > Lepidoptera > Nymphalidae > Eueides > Eueides isabella. Next base: position 3,355,905 of record CM032395.1, read on the forward strand.
TAAACTATTTGTACATTTCCTAGTATTTAGTGATTGGTGAACTCCGATTCTCATATAGATTAAAATCTAAAGAAATTTAAATTAGATATGGCTTCAGATGTTCTAGCATCGTCTGGATCAGAAATCCGCGAGAACTTGGTAATTATATTCATATTATATCGTGTATTAGTAACTAATTTTAGATATTTATATAAAATAGAACTACTTTTATATACCCTATTTAATTATAGCTTTTTTAATATTTAGACCTTAGCAATGAAGAATTTGACCTTTGTTTGCTTATTATTTATACTTATTTTTGAAGGTCTCTTTGTGCAAAAGTAATTTTGAAATAAAAGTAACAATACTTTGTTGTGTGTGTTCAATTAATTGTTAGCTGTTACAAGAATATTTTGTATTGTATTCAAACTTAATGCGAAGCAAATTAAAACATAAATATTTACATAAAAGGGCATTGATAAATGTATAAAAATAAATCCGTAGCAAATTAATCCAATATAAAAATAGGTATGAACTAAAAATACCATTATAACTAATTGTCACTATCAAAAGAAGGCATTAATTGCTTTAAAGTTATTTAAGAGATATTTTATAGCTAAACTTTTCATAGTTTTGGGCTTAATTTCTCATAGTTGGGGCTAGGATAATTATAAAGAAGAAGGAACTACGTTCTATGCCCTACACAATAGTGAAATGGCATAATTGGACAGTGTTTCTAAGTCAATTTGACATGGGTACCTTAAAAAAGAGCATCACCTCCAACTTAAAGGAAGGCAATACAAATAGCTCCTTGTGTTAAATGCAGCTTTGAGCAGCTATAATCATTTATGATCAGGTAGTCCATATGTGCCTTGTTCTTTTTAAATAAAAAAAATGATACTCTTCCCCATGCTTTGCATTACAAATGACCCATTTTTGAGACATTATGTGGTTCTAGTGGCTGAACAGAACAGTAATTATAAGTATAAGAAAAAATAAATATGTAATTATATAAACATAGACACTTCTAATTAATTCTTCGAATTTACAAGCAATTCTTGATCCAGTACTTTACGACAGACACCTATTACATATTCTGCCTATTTCGATGAAACAATGAAGTAGCTGGGTTACCATCTATTTTAAAAACCCACTTGAGGAAAAATGTTTCCCCTGTCCACTATATGTATGGAGACAAATCTAAACATATACTAAATAATATTTTAACTAATTGTTTACAATTAACAAGAAAGCTGTGACTGAAAAGTGACTGTTATAATAAATAGGCCATTTGTAATTTAAAACTGCTTTTACTAACTAATTTTCTTATCAGTAATGGATCAAGTTTGTTACTATTTTGATCTAAATTAGCATTATGTTTCTGAATTTAATTCAATTAGAGATATTTATTATCTGAAAGGAGTCTATGGTTACAGTATACATTGCTTTTAACCAACTACAAAAAAGACGGTTCTGAATACATTTGGCATGTATATATATTTTTTTGGTTATATGTATGTGGCCTAATTAATTACTCCAAGATTTCTGAACTGATTTTTTTGGTTGATACGGAATAATTTGATTTTGAGGCCTGTCGTGGCGCAGCGGCACAAGAGTGTGACTGTAACCGACAGGTTCTGGGTTCGATCCCCAGTCGAGGAAATGAAATATTTAATATTTTCAATTTTAATATTTAATGTTTAATTTCTTCGCTCTGGTAATAAGGCAAAGCGCGGCGTTGAGTTCCGCCACTCAACACGCAATGCCTCAAATTCGGCGGAAAGTGGGGAACGGAAGTAGAACGGAGTGTCATAACATTAGGTTTCACTTCCGTTCCCTCTGCCTACCCTGCCTAGTGCGGGATACAGCGTGAAGCTGAATAAAAAAAAAACGGAATAATTGTCCTTTGGTCCCATAAAAGTTTGTTCGATTTAGCTTAGATTTTTTATAAAGCGATTTTTGTAATTTGTGTAGTGTAAATTTCTTGATACATACTTGGTTTACTTAAAGAGTGTTGTAATTTGAAAGCTAGTTTCAGTATAAATAGTACTTCCTGGTATTCTATTTTAGTAAATATCTTATAAAAACATTGTTTGTGCTTTTTTATTTACATATACTTGTGTGTTGTGGGAAGGCAAAAAGAAACCAGTGATGCATGACTTTATCCTTGGTTTTTAGTTTTCCTATAAGAGCTGTAACAAAAAAGTGCCAATAAAAAATAATTATGTAGAGCATAGAAAAATTTAAGCATAGCTAATCTTTTATTCTTATCATAGCATATTGTCCAAGAATAAAATTATTTTATACACAAACATTCTCACATAATGTGGTAAGCATGCTAGCCACATTTTAATATTTTAAATAGTTCATATTGAGTTACCATGTTCAAAACTAATGGCCCATTTGGATAGTATCTAGCTGTAAGGGAAATAGATCACATTATTTAAATCATCATTAACTCTATAAAATTCTTGCTAAGTACCTGGTTATATGATGAAATTCCGTTAAGCTAAAATTATATGTATATGTATAGAATTGACATATTGATGGAGTTGTATGGTAACAATTAACGCATTGCAACAATTATAACAAATATAATAAACTATTAAAAATTCCTGGAGTCAAGGAAATGAAGCACATATTTAACAATTTCAAATGAAATATTTAATATTTTACTTTCTTGGCTTTGGTAAAAATGCAAAAGACAACATTGAGTTCGTCACTGATCACGCAATGCCTTAAATTAAGCGGAAAGTGGAGAATGTCTTAACAAGTTCTCAAGTTCCATCTGCCTACTCTGCCTTGTGCGGGATGCAGCGTAAAGCTAATTATAAAAGTATAGTTATACTTTTATATATAATTAAATAAAAGTTGGTATTGTTTCCAGGTAACTACTGCTATCAAGTTCTTATCCAATCCAAACGTTCAGAAATGTACTATGGAAAGTAAAGAAAGATTCCTAAGGAGCAAAGGACTATCCGACGCAGAAATCCACAAGGCTATAGAAAAATGCGGTGAACTGATAGATGTGCCGTCGCTCACATCTGAGCTAATGATGTTCCGTCATTCCAGAACGTCGTGGTTTAAAGAGAAGATAATGCCGTTGATTGTATATGGTGGTTTTATCTATGGATGCTACTGGTTTTATAAGGTAGGACGTGGTCTTTTTTTAATAATGTTATTTTATGTGTTGATATTTTTTTGATACCTTTTCGTTAAAAGAAGAAAACGCAACCCTTATTACACTTTCATTGCCTGGCTGTCAGGACGAATGTGATATGAATATCAAATATTAAATTAATAAAGGTTACGGTCCATTTCAGCACAAAATAAACGATGCTTTTGTGTAAAATTAACCACGTTATCATAACCTGTACGGTGTTTCCTGTAGACCTACAAGTATGAAATTTGGCACGAAATAAGAACTTGCAATACAACTAGTTGAGACGTATATATATACATATATATATATATATATAACCGTGCATATATATATATACATGTAACAGGAACTTATAAAGCGTATAATAGATAAAATACATACATAGGTCAATGTACGATTATATCAAAAATTTATATTACCGTCCAATTGTGATTAACATTCGTTAAGTCGTACATATGTACATATATAGGAAATAGCGTGACTGATAACAGAAAAGTACACTTTCATTTGAAAGTGTTTTCTAAATGAGCACTGTGAACCAAGTGTTGTGACACTCTGTTCATGTTATCTGTACCTACAAGAGGGAATCGAATCCACAACGACCTAATTTCATTATTTTTTTTATTTACTATTGATTATAATAATTAACCAAAATTCAATATTATGTAACGATATTATTGTTTTCTTTTATTTTTATATTTGTTAGTATTGACACCAATTTTTAGTATACCACATATTGAATTCAAAATTCTAGACAGTTTCTTATATCAGGATTGAACCTACAACCGCGACGGGTTTGAAAAGACCGTTCACAAGGGAATGAAATAAACTTGTATGTATAGAAAAATCTTTATATAAATATAATTTGTAATTTATTGTACGTCACAATTGATAAATAAAACATTATAAATTATCATTACCTTCATTTATGTATAAATTATTATTAGCACTTTAAAATTAATAAAGTAGGTACTTCAATTATAAATATGATTAAACGTAATAAATAATCTATTTATAAAATACTTATAGGAAAATCTATATACTCCATTTTGATATAATTATGCAAACAGTTAACTATGAAATTTGGCATTGTGATATGTTTATATTTATATAAGAGTTCAGAATACTCAGCTTCACGCTGTATCCCGCACATGGTAGGGTAGGCAGAGGGAACTTGGGAACCTAGTGTTAAAACACTCTGCTCGTTCGCCACTTTCAGAGTTCAGAATGCTGATATTATTTCAAAATAAGGCATAATACATACATTAAATTTATAAAACAGGTTTAACACACACTATACCAAACAATATATACACTCACTCACTCAGCTTGACGCTGTATCCCGCACTTGGCAGGGTAAGTAGAGGGAACTTGGGAACCTAGTGTTAAGACACTCTTTTCTATTCCGAAAAATGGGGAACGTAAATGGAACAATATATACACTTTTGTATTTATAAAAAGACGTGCTCGTTGTTGTAGCAACGCCTATTATATGCGTCATCAGGTCCTCTAGATTTTAACCACTAAAGCAAAATGAAGTGCTAATTTGGCCTGTCTATTTGTCTTTAGCGCCATAACTCCTCAATAATTGAAATAAATTGAGTATGATAATGTCTTTGATTTTCACGATTGCTACACATTTTAAATGAAACACTTTTAAACGGATTAATCGCTTATATTGAATGGTAAACATTTTTGGTGGACCCGACGTTTCGAAAACTTTACAGTAGTCGGTGGTCACGGGTGGACTACCCGGTCTCAGTCAGTTTACCCGTGACCACGGACTACTTATTCATTTGAGATAAATTGAATATGATTTTTTTTTAAATCAAAGGCCTTGTTCATCGCATTAGTTCTTAGCTATGTTTTATAATAATGAGCGATTTTACGAGATGGCGATTTTATTATAATTTTAATTTGTTTTTTGCGAATGCGAAACGCAGTTGCCAAAGCCACTACTTAACGCCGGTCTTAAATGCCGGGGGTGGTAATGATCCGGTCAAGTCTGCCCATGCGTGTTGCCATTGCTGACAACGTGACTCTACCACACGCACTTTAGTCGCCTCTTGCGACACCATCAGTACCAGGGTGATCCTATTCTAAACCGGAATCACAAAAATTAAAGCCGTGTGCTTTAATTTTTGTTGTTTCTTTTTATTATACAAGTATATTTATACAGTAGTGTATTATAGTTTACAGTATAGTATTTGTTGAGAGAATAAATGTTTTATGTAATGTTTTTAAAAATAAAATACTTGTAAAATAAAAAAATATAATTTAATTTTTAACGTTGAAATATAATATCTAATAAGATATTTAAATTTCTATACGTTATTAATTTCTAGGTAAAAAGTCATAAAAAGTTGTTATAGTCGAAGACTTTTTTTCCACTATTTAAATTTTACACAGTTATATAAAGTTACACAGAGCCGACGGTAATCACTTGCCATCAGGTGGCCCGTACGCTCGTTTGCCGTCTTTTTCATTAAAAAAAGTCTCTTTGTGACAAAGTGGACAGTGTCTGACTTTTAACACCCTGGGTGACACCTAGTACAAATAACTATATTTTTCTTTTAGTCCCGCACAACATACCATATAAGCCGATATACGGCGTTAAGTTGCGTCAATTAACACGCATTGACCTATGCCTGGTTAGATCAAGTGCAAATTTAAGTTACATTACCCCATAAACAATATGTTAAAGTATAAAAAGTATTGGCAAAATTTTTTATTGTATTTTTTGCGGAAATCAACCAAAAAAATCATCACTCAGCTTCACACTGTATCCCGAGGCAGGGTAGGCAGAGGGAACCCGGGAACCTAGTGTTAAGACACTCTGTTCCACTTTCGTTTTCCACTTTCCGCCGTATTTGAGGCATTGCGTGTTGAGTGTCGGAACTCAACGCCGCACTTTGCCTTGTACCAGAGCAAAGAAATAAAACGTTAAATATTTCAATTGAAAATATTAAATATTTCATTTCCTCGACTGGGGATCGAACCCAGAACCTGTCGGTTACAGTCACACGCTTGTGCCACTGAGCCCACCTGAGTACCACAGCCTGAATCATCTCCTTTTCAATATTTACATTGTTTTATTTTTACTTATTTTAGAACTGCCTGAGACATTTCTTATTCGTGGAAGAGCCAAAACGTAAAACGACCGTGGAATGTATAGATGAATTACGAAAATCCTTAGACGTAATGAACGCTAGCATCTGTTCGCTGAGGGGCGACGTACAGGCATCATTGAAGAGGAATACGTTTAGATCGGAATTGGACAATTTGAAGGCAGACATAGCTTCCGTAAAAGGCATATTGCTTAATAGGTGAGTGTTAAATGATGTTTATTCATACTTTACTTTTCAACTTTATACTGTGTCCCGCACATGGCAGGGTAGGCAGAGGGAACTTGGGAACCTAGTGTTAAGACACGGTCTTGGTTTTTTTATCAGAGCAAAGATATGAAAACATTAAAAATGTAATTTCCTCGAGTGGGGATCGAAGCCACAACCTTTGCGTCACGCATTCATGCTTAAATCTATATTTTAATACTATAAAACTGCAGTTTGCAAGTTATTCAATTGAACGCTCTTATTCATGAAATATTGTGTAAGAATGAGAAATTATTTTCGTGTGGATTATCTTTATCCTACATATAGCAGGGTCGGCAAAAAGATCGTAGTGCCGATACACCCCTTCTTCACTTAATTTCATTCCGTTTATCACCAATTTAAGGCAATGCTGTTTTATTAAGTGGCGGAACTCAACGCTGTACTTATTAGCACGAGGAAATAAAAAAAAATTAAAATTAATCCTGCAACTATGGCCACTATGCCGCAATGGACTCTTAATATATGTTTTCTTTACCAGAAATCAGTTCCCCGCACTGAAAACGCGCACCGAACCGCCGTCGATACCGGCATGGCAGAGACAATCGGAGGAGGCGTCCTCCACAGAAGTAGTTGAAGATAAGAAGAAACATAGGGAAAGGAGTAGGAGTCAAAGATCGGAGTCGGGGGGCTCTAACTCCAGTGAGGGAGAACAGGCGACAAAGAACAGTGATAGCAGCTTGGAAATTATGTAAGTGTTGGAATACATGAGGCCAAGGGCACGGGCGTGTGACTGAGAACGTGGCAGGTTGTGGGTTCAATCCACGCTCCAGCAAGTGACATAGTTTATATTTACAAATCATTTTTTTTATATTTTCATTTCTTTACGCTGGTACCAAGGTAGAGCGCGGCGTTAAGTTTCACCACTCACCACGCTATGCCTCGAATTCGGCGGTCTGTAGGGAACGGAACGGAGTGTCTTAACATTAGGCTGCCTATCCTGCTATGAATGAAGCTGAGAAGTTGTAGTACATATATTATCCATCTCTAGCTCAAGCATTAAAAATGTTATTTTCATAGTTTAGGGCTCCAATAGTCCAAAGTCCTAAATCCCATTTAGGAGTTTGGACTATTGGTGGTCTTTCAGGGGTTATTGGGATCAAGGATGGATGAAGAATTTTTAGACTATTGGTAAAGTCAAACATGGTGTTTTAAAGTTTGGCTTGTTATGGCTTTTTATTACGCTTATAAATCGCGTTTTGGGATTTTGAACTATGTGGCCATTGATTGTATGATTGTAAATCCTCCCAATATTCTCTTAAGTTCTCTTTTAATTCTGACACGATTTTCTTTTCTTTTTTCTTATTGGCACAAAAACGCATATTATTTATTAAGATGTAAAAAGTATGTAATGTTTCTTTTTATAATGAAAACATATTATCTAAGTTGTTTACATATCGTTCTAATTAATTTCTCATTTTTATATTGTCTTTTAGTTTTATTTTTCTCAAGCATTCTTTCTCATAAATATTGAACTGTTAGAATTGTAACGCGTCTCATATTATTTAGGTTATACATTTAATTATTCAAATATGTTGACATATCACCATTGTTCATTGTCTTACGTATGATATTAAAATGAATATAATATTTTTTAAGTTTCACTCTGTATCCTGTACATAGCAGTAGCATAGGGTAGGCAGAGGGAACTTGGGAACCTACTATTAAGACAATACGTTCCACTTCCGTTTCCCCATTTCCGTCGAAATTGAGGCATTGCGTGTTGAGTGGCGGAACTCAACGCCGCGTTTTGCCTTGTTACCAGAGCGTGAGAATGAAAACATTGAATATTTAATTTCCTCGAGCGGGGATCGAACCCACAATCTGCCCCGTTTATAGACACACGCTTACGCCCCTGCGCCTCGACAGGCTTCATTCAAAACTGATTAATGTTTTTCTTAATAATAGTATTTTTTTCTTATATTAAATAACCTTAGGTTAAACATGTCTGTGTAATTATTTCTCAGCGTGTAATAACAGTATTGTAATTATAGACATCGTCACATGTTTCTTGTTTGTTAGAATACGACGCTTATCGATTCTTGTCCCGTTTACAGGTATTTTCTTTTATTTCTTTTTTTTCCTTACGCTTATTTGTTAGGCAGAGGAACCTAGTGTTAGAACTCTCCGTTCTCCACTTTTAACTCAAAATTTTGTGATATTACACGTTAAATGGCAAAGATTATTTCGTCTTCTTGTTACAGCTAAGTAATTTACGAATGGAATAAAACGACATTCAAATGCATTGAGCTTACATTTAAATGCATTCTCGCTGCGTGTGAAATATCTAATATTCTAATTTCTTCTGCGGCGTTAAGTTCCGCCAATAGCAGAAAAGCAATGCCTTAAATTCACCGGAATATGGGGAACGAGAATATTTTTGAAGCAATTCAAATTTGCTTTCCATATCTACATTGACCGTGTTCTTTGTGAATAAAATTTGTAATTAAATGCTAATTAATGTCTTCATTATACATTTCTTGTTGAGTTAAACAATGTTAGTTATCCATTTACTATGCAAAGGCCTAAGTGTGTGTGTCATAAGTAGTGCGTTACTTATTTGAACTCACGATGTTCCCCGCATATAACAAGAAAGGCAGAGGGAACATGGGAACCTAATGTACAATAATACACTCCGTTTTCATTATATTCCGTTCCGTTATTTACTATGGTAGTCTATAGTATATATAGTAGTCTAGTACGGTCAACGAATCATGGCCGCTCTGACGTTTGATTTTCATAACTTTTGTACATTGTGTATTCGTGAAGAAAAAAAGTCATCGGACAGAAGTCTTAAAATTTGCGCAATCATCTTCAGCCACTTCTTGGCGGCCACAACTCGCCAACCTTACTGTACTACTACAACTTTTGTTATAACAACTACATACATAACACGAAGTAAAACGATTATGTACGAATATTTCTACAAAATATGGAAATATTGAGTGGAACGGAGTGTCTTAACACTGGGTTCCTGGGTTCCCTCTGCCTACCCTGCCTCGTGCGGGACACAGCGTGAAGCGGAAAATATATATATATATATATATATATATATATATATATATATATATATATATATATATATATATATATATATATATATATATATATATATATATATATATATATATATATATATATATATATATATATTGGAGCGTCATAGCGTAGTAGGAGTGACTAACGACTTATAAGTTTGATTTCCGCTCAAAGAACTAAATACGTTGAAATTATTTTCGTTTAAAACGGTAAAAATAAACAGCACTAGTAAAAAGAACGGAGTGTCTGAACACCAGATTCTTTCTAGATATAGTGTATAAGTAAAAAATTAGTAAAGTTAACTAAAGCATTAAAAAAATGCTATTATTGTATTACATACATTAAAAGGTAGTTTTTTATCAATGTATACTTTTAATTTTCATTCCAAAATAATACATTTAATATTATAATAAAATATATAATTGAGACCGTCGTCATGGCGCAGAGGCACAAGCGTGAGACTGTAAACGCGGGTATTGTGGATTCGAATCCCACGCGAGGGATTATATATTAATTTTCTTCTACGCTCTAGTAATGAGGCAAAGTGCAGCGTTAAGTTGCGCCACTCAACGCGCGTCTCAAAAGAAAGAGAGTTTGTAACACTAGGTTCACTCTGCGTGAAACAAAAGGATATTACTTATCTACTCACTCATTAGCTTCACGCTGTATCCCGCACATGGCAGGGTAGGCAGAGGGAACTTGGGAACCTAGTGTTAAGACACTCCGTTCCCACTTTCCGTCGAATTTGAGGCATTGCGTGTTGTGTGAGTGGCGGAACTCAACGCCGCGTTTTGCCTTGTACCAGAGCGAAGAAATGAAAATATTAAATAATTCAATTGAAAATATGAAATATTTCGTTACCTCGAGTGGGGATCGAACCCACAACCTGTCGGTTACAGTCACACGCTTGTGCCGCTGCGCCACGACAGGCCTCAATATACATATTACTTATATATTTTTTTTTATTTCAGAACGTGAATTTGAACTTCCCGGACTATATGGACACCAACGGATTTGGATTTTGATTAAATCATGTTTACTTGCCTTTAATACTTACAATTTTTTTTTTCTAATATTTTATGTTCCTAACATTACGAATTGTGTGAGTCTTTGTTATTTTGTTTCTTTATTGTAATTAAATTTGTTAAAATAATTAAAGTTTACTAATTAAAAATATATATATATATATATATATATATATATATATATATATATATATATATATATATATATATATATATATATATATATATATATATATATCTATATATATATATATATATATATATATATATATATATATATATATATATATATATATATATATATATATATCTATATATATATATATATATATATATATATATATATATATATATATATATATATATATATATAGCGCGTTCAAGTTAATAATCAAAACTTCTACTTATAAAAAAAAAGTGTTATATTGCAATTATTTTTCAATGAATGAAAAGACTTGGTTGTTAAATCTTACATATATTTTAATATATAAAATTATAGAATATTTATTTAGAATACGTATAATAAAATCTATACTAGCGGATAGATTTAAACCCGCATCTCTTAGAATCCGTCGAAGCGCCATGCGTCGAATTTTCTTTCTTTTTTCAAAAATAATAAATAATAATTTAGCCTTCCGCGACTGATAAATAAACATAAACTGAATATAATATCTTGCTAAAAGAGAATTACTTTTTGATGTAAAGGTACATATCGTCCTTAAAGTGTGTCCGTAATCAGTGTTTTCATTATGTACCTTTTTATACTATTAATATAAAAAAGAACAGATTTTACTCTAAGTTAACGATACATGATCTATCGAAAATATTACAGAAAAAAAAAATACATCTATTTTAGTAACTATTGTAATATCCATGTATTTTTTAAATAACCTTATTTCTTCCGTTATTGATATTTCTTCTTTTTTTTTATTTCAAACTATAGTAAAATGTTGTATTGTGATTTAATATGCAAACCTGTGTGTAAAGAATGATGTAGACAATGGTTCAACCATTAACATTTTGTTTTTATTACAAATTTAAATTAATTATTATTCCATGATATAATTGTAGAATAAAATTTTCTAGTAGTATAATGTGAAGGTGGTTTGCTTTAGAATTTACTAGATATTAATAAAAAAATAGCTTAAATAGTAATTTAACGTCAGTGTTGCCAGATTTTGCGTTTTTACCATATTATTACCATATTATTATAAAATAGCGTGCATTATATGTGCCTACTTGATCATTTGAATAAATAAAAAATCATCATTTCCTCGACTCAGTTACGTTTTTCTTGTTTATCAATGAATAACTACTTAAATAAACGGGAGGCGGGAAAAAAACGTGGTCTATCAATATTTTTCGTCGTTATGTTTTTTTGAATATTTTTGTTAATTCCGCGCTCAGGTAAGACAAAGCACGGCATAGTTCCCCAATTCAACATGCATAGATGTTATGTGTAAAATATAGCGTTAAGGTTAATAAATGAATAGAAAAATATATCAAATACGAAACAATAAAGTTACACTGTCGTGGCACAGTGGCATAAGCGTGCGACTGTAAACGTAATAGGTTGTAAGTTCGACCCCTATTAGAAAATTATATATTCCATATTTCCATTCACTTTAGTTTGGTAACAAGGAAAAGTGCGGCGTTGAGTTCTTCCATACAAAACACAATGTCTCAAATTCACTGATAGAGGCGAACGGAACTGAGTGTCTTAACACTAAGTTTTGGTTCCCTCTGCTTATCCCGCCCTGTGCACTGCTTAAAGCTGAAAAAATAAATAGTTAATAACTTTGACAATTAAATAAAAGCTTCCTTTTCTTTTACATTTTATATTAACAGAACTTTCTTGTATATTTAATCCACAATATTATAGATTTAAATTGTTTTGTTATTATTTTTATAAATATATTTTTTAAATAATATGTAAATATTTTGTGATTTTTTTTATGTATTTTAAACGGTTGTATGTAATATTAGTACGACATTCCGAACATTTATGTCAATGTAATAATTATATTAATAATGTATGGGTGATAAATAAACCAATGATCATGACATCGTTTTTTATTTTTATTTATTAGATATACTTTTTGAAGTGAGCAACAAAAAATGCCTTAAGGTAACAAGGTAAATCGCAGTGTTGAACACGCAATGTCACTTTCGACGGAAAGTTGGTAACGCAACGAAGTGTCTTAACGGTTGGTTTCTAAGTTTCTAAGTCTGTCAAACCCTAACTTCGTTCAGTGAGCAAATAAATTAACATTAAATAGTTAAAAAATGAATAGAAACAACAAAAGCTTTAATTTTATTATTATATCTAGAACTTTGAATAATTTTATAAATTGGTGGCATTTTTTATTGTTAATTACAACATGTCTAACTGATATGTCGATGGATTGGCGAATAGACTTAGCTCAGCAGCCTTTGCGGTTAAAAAAATCAGAACATTAACAGACGTGTAAACGGCTCGCCTCGTTTATTTTAGCTACTTTCACAGTATTATGTCCTACGGCATCTTACTCTGGGGTAATGCAGCCGGTATTCAATCAATTTTCGTCTTGCAGAAGCGAGCTATTCGTGCAATCTATAAATTAGGCCCTAAAGATTCTTTAAGGGAAAAATTTAAAGAAATCAATATAATGACCGTTGTATCGCAATACATTTTTGAAAATATTATGTATGTTAAGAAAAATATTAATGAATTTACCAAGATAAGGGATATACATAATATTAATACTAGAAATAAGTTTAATCTCAGTGCACCTGTAACTCGATTGAATCGAGTCCGTAATTCTTTTATGGGTCAGGGTGTACGCTTTTACAATAGGATCCCAGAAAACGTCCGAGAATTTTCTATTTCACAATTTAAAAATGTTGTGAAAAGACGTTTGTGTGTTAAAGGTTATTACCAAATTAACGATTTCATAAATGATAACACGCCTTGGGAATAAAATGCTCGCTCCGGGCTATTTCAAATGTATCATTGTCACAATTGATTATATGATGTAAAAGTTGATTAAAAAAAAAAAAAGACATGTCCCGCTGAGTTTCTTTCGCCGGTTCTTCTCAGGTCTGAGGCAGTAACTTTAGTGAACTGGTGGTAAATTGTTTGACGTTCACAAAACGAAGCTTGCTAACTTCTTATTTTGAATAAAAATATTTGAATTTGAATTTGATATTGTATTATTTTTACTATTTTTTAAAGTCAGCGCTTAGGAAAAAATACTAAGTTTAAATTTGATATTATATTAGTTGTGAATTTGAATATTATTATTAAAAAAAAATCTATATCTCAGAATACTTTAGTGATGCATAAAAACAAATACATAAGTACCTAATTACCAAACAATATAGCGATTTATACCTACCAATATTTAGATTCTAAATTTATAAAATTATTGAAAAGAAAACAATTTTAATACAAAAGAAGAAAAATAAAACGCCAAAACATTATTTAAGACAGTTTTATTTACAAAAATACATCACAAAGTATAATATATTGAGCTTAAAAGTCCTGTATAACGATAGAACACGTTCACACCAAGCTTCCACTCCCCCGCTAAGCTTGGAATTGAGATCAACGAGAACAAAGATGGACAGACAGACCGCTTCATTTTATAATTATATAAATACGATAATAATTATTATATAGACCGACAAACAAATTATGAATTTTCAGTGTTTAAAACAAGTACGGTTAAGCGCGAACGTTGTATATCATTTACTATACCATAGTGCAAGGATATTACGGAACTCCGTATAGCTGATATGTATCTAAGCAAAACTCTTGAATATCTGAAGTAATAAAATATCCGTATCCGCAACCGAATTCGATAAAAAAAAAATTTCAAATATGCGTATAGCCTAAGTGAGACTAGCTAAGACAGGTTTTTGAGTTTGCCTTGCCCAATCGAAACAACAGCATTTAGTAGAAAGTAGCGATAACCATAAAGAATTCTTGTTAGTAACAAATATCACTCTGTAAACAAAAAATCTTACAAAATCTAAATTTGTACAGATATTTGATTATTAAAATATCCGTAACTCAAATTTAACGTAAGTTACGGATGATCCGTAACTAATTTTATATCTGTAACCACAAGCGAAACCGATACAGTATTCATCCGCATCTATAACATCTTTGCAATATTGTATACATGAGAGTCCGCATATTAAATATTATGCACACGACTGTACATGCGAATTTGCAGTTTGACTTGTGCCTAACTTCACAATGTTCATAAACAGTTTGTCGAACTATATAATATATATAATAGCGTATAAAAATGACATTTGACAATGACACAACATCCAGATTAGAAACTTTAATTTAATAAGTCGTAAATACATATAAAATAGTTAACGTGGAAAAATATGTTCGTCAGTCACAAATGAAGCGGCGGAACAACATTTATTTATATATAAATACGTATATATAATTTATTCACAATTCCATACATTCAATATGGCACACTAAATGAATACACCGATTCGTTTTAGAATAAATGAAAGTTTAACATAATTATTTTAAATTATTATTTAATTATAAGAATATATGTTTTAAAGATATGTATTATCGACTAAGATATGAAGTTAAATTTTGTTATTTCGATTTTCAAGCTTTAGTTAATTCTAAAGAAAATTAAAAGGAAGTTACAAAACAATATTAACTATTAGAGAATGTATAAAAAAATTAACATGGCGATAATTCAATCCACGCCTCTTTGAATCACGAACAAACAAGAAAATTATACGTTTTCTAAATAAATTGTTTTCTTTTGTAAATGTGGGTAAAAAAATATTTTTTTAAATAATTTCAAATTATTGCCATCATTATAACACTAAATAAAAGAGGAAAATTCAAATAAAAAAATTAGAAAAATCGAAATATCAAATCGATTCAACTTCACCGTTTACCATATCGATATATGTACGTGTTCATTAAAAATATTAAACATTTATATATAACGACATCATTTCATAACAAATATATATGTATTGAAATTCTTATAATGTAAGCTTTATATCTTGATTGAAAGAGAAAGTGCAAGAATCGAATATAAGAAAAGCGATATTAATCGAATATCGAATCGTTATAAATATATAATATTTTTTTTAATTATAGAAAAACGACTTAACTAACACAATAATGTTATAATTATAAATAGACATTAATATAAAATATAAACTGGAAAATAAAGAAAAAAATACATTTTTTGTAAATAAAAAAAAAATAGGTTTCATCAGGTACTATTTATAATATACTGTTATTTAAAAGGAAAAAGAAACATATTAGTTTAAAAAAAAAATGATATGAATATTTAAATCAAAATCAATAGTAAAAATAGATCTCTCATTCATATTTCTACAACAATTTTGTTCATCATAACGTATATACGTTTTTAAAAAATATAACTTAACTTAATATAGCTTTTATCAAACGAATGCCATACAAATAATATAGATTTGATTGCAATAAGTAGTAGTTTTGTTTGTCATCTATATAATATAATTCCGTGTACACTGAGGAAATCTAGTGTGAAGACACTTCATTCCAATCAAGACGTGTGTACAGAGGCGGAACTTAACGCCGCACAGTCTTCCAGAATAAGAAAATAAGAACAAACACAATAAATTTATCGAATGAGAAAAGACCCACAACGGTGTCATCAAATAGCGTTTAACTATAAAGTAAAATTGATTTCTAAACGCAAATAAAGAATAATTAAACTACAAAATAATTTAAAGTTTGGAATTTGGAGAGTTAAAAAAGTGACCAATAGTTGAAGAAATCGAAAAAATTACACTTTGATAGCACCATGTATATATGTGTGTAATCAATTTTATACTTGATTATTATTTATTATAGTAACCCTACAGGAAAAAAGCTAAAGAAACAGTTTTGTATGACTATTGTTATTTAAACAATACCATAACTCTACACAAGATGACGCATATCTATTTAAATATATATATACAGGATGCGTAAAATTGAGACGGGAGATGAAGAAATATTAAAAAAAAAAATAAAATAATATAATTTTCAAAAAAAAGCCATATTATATTCTAAACGGAGATTTTAAACAGCTTTAAATATTCAGAATAATCCCATCCATTTTTACACATGCTGTATAGACAACTGGGTACAACACGGCATGTTCAGACAAAAACCGTAAAAATATATAATTACCAATATTACAATATACCTAATAATAATTCATTTTTATAACATATTTCTTTAACCACAACTAATTTAAAACTACACATAATAATTAAAATATATCAATTTATATATATATATATATATATATATATATATATATATATATATATATATATATATATATATATATATATATATATATATATATATATATATAGTCTGTATGTATTTATGTATGTACACACAAACAGACAATTCATTCCACGCATCATTTAAATGCTCACGCCATTCATTTGGCTCAAATCAGCCTTTCTTTAAATTTTAATATAACGGGGGACCCCCTGAAATAACTTGTGACTTATAAGAATACAGATTATATTAATATATTAATTAATCGAACATAGATAACTAAATTTACCAACAACTTGGGATACATTAGGGATACGAAAACTTTAGACTTCAATTCTCATACTAAAAGTAACTAATAAAATTTCAAATTACTCTAAAATTTCTGTTTCTATACATATATATTCTCTCCAAGATTTTTTACAATTCATTTCAATTGCACAGCCCAGCTTTATATACCCCGTATCATATGACGTTAATATATATATATATATATATATATATATATATATATATATATATATATATATATATATATATATATATATATATATATATATATATATATATATATATATATATATATACATATATATAAATTAACTTCCTTGTTCTAATATACCACAAAACAAAAGTATTATTTAAAATTAAACATGTATAAACCTAATTCCTTATTAAGAAGACTACTGACCGTGATAAGATAGAGGCGCAATTTTATTTATAATGGCAACACAAGATATTTATTCATTTAATCATTTAACATTTTAACCCGAAAAAAATGTCAGCAAAAATTATATGATATCTTAACAATATTTTAATCAGCATTTTTGAATATGGTGACAAAAGCAACAATTAAATTTAGTTAAAAGTCACAAAATGTGTAGTAAATATTTAAGACATATATTCCTGTGTAGTCTTAAACATCATAATTGTAAATTTTAAGTTAACTTTTTCCGACAAAAATATCAATTAATTTGTTTCTAAAACGTTTAAAATTTACAATATTTTCATTTCCAGAACATTCTTTTCACATCTAACTAAAACACCGCCAAAAGAATAAAAAAAAATGTACAACATTTATTTCCAAAAAAAATATTTCAAGAATCCGTATTACAAAAAAAAAAAAAAAAACAATTTAAAAAGTCAAAAATTAACCCAAAAAAAAAAGTGCTCCAAAAATTCACAACAACACTTTCTTCTCCAGAACATTCTTCTCACACCTGACCAAAACGTCGTCGTGGCGATTATTCAAAAACTTCTTGGCCCTGGAGAGATCGTCCAGAAAGCACCTACCTTTCTCCGTACGCATAATCTGCTTCTTCGGCAATAAATTCTTGGACAGGTGCGCGATCAACTTCTGCCAATCTTTCAATAGGAAAAACACCTTATCGTGCCTCGTCTCTATTGGGACCGGCCCGTTGGAGTATTCGAAGAAAACATTCGAAATATCTTTGGGGCATCGAGATACACGAGTCTGTTTCAACAACGACAACAATAACTTATCGACGTCTTTGTGGGCTATGATAGGTTTATCATATATATTATTATATAAATTAGTATTCTCAGCGGGACCAACAACGTATATAACGTGTGAAGCAAACTCCAGAGCCTCTCCAGCCCATATATAAGGGTCGCCATGATTGGTTTTAGATATGTCATCGTCGTACATTACATCGAAACCGTATTCGGATCTTAGATAAGTGACAAAGGAGGAAACGCATTCAGCGTGGAGACGGTTCGCCGGTGAATATATTACAAGGACTTTTGTTGGTGGTGGCACTTCTGTAACAAATTTATTATTCTTTGGTTAGTTTCTTGCAAGAAAAACTATTGTTTTATTATTTATGGCTGAAGCATTATATAACATTGCTTAAGTTAAATATTTAAAAATTCAAAGTGACATTGTGTTTCAAAACGATTTTTATTACATTGCGGGCATTGGACTATTAAAATAGTGTAGACTACAAATTAATATTCCCAGCAGAAAAAAAAACACAAAAAAAACCACAATTAAAAAAAATACTTCCATATTAAATGAATTAAATAATTTAAAGATTAAATATAAGAAAAAAAAATACATATTGCACAGACAAGTACAGATCGAATTTCTAAATAGTTTTATCAAATAAACAGAAAAATACTCACCCTGCCCATACTCCTTGCACCAATACCGTCGTACCGCGCGAAGCACCACATAGTACGCAAAGAGAGTGGCCACTACCAAAGCACTAACACTTGCTATACATATATTTAACGTTCCTGTATCACTGCCTGGAATATATAAAAAAATATATTTATTTATAGCATCCTGTATCCTGTTGAGTGGCGGAACTTAACGCTGTACTTTGTGAGATTGAAAATAATAAATATTTCATGACCTCAAATGGGAATGGAACCCACAACCGGTCTTAAAAATATAATGAAATTAAAGCTCACACAGTAAAAAATCACTAATCTGATACTATTAAAGACCTATGGATCGATTCGATTATTGCAATGTTTGTTTTTGACCCACAATGCAAGAAGAGGGGTGCTATAAGTTTGACCTGAACGTCTGTGTGTCTGTCTGTAACACTATAGCTCGTCGAGGCCTGTCGTGGCGCAGTGGCACAAGCGTGTGACTGTAACCGGCAGGTTCTGGGTTCAATCCCCAGTAGAGGAAATGAAATATTTAATATTTTCAATTTAAATATCTCATGTTTCATTTCTTTGCTCTGGTAACAAGGCAAAGCGCGGCGTTGAGTTCCGCCACTCAACACGCAATGTCTCAAATTCGGCGGAAAGTGGGGAACGGAAGTGGAACGGAGTGTCTTAAAACTAGGTTCCCGGATTCCCTCTGCCTCGTGCGGGATACAGCGTGAAGCTTGTGAATTAAATGTTATTAAAGTGAAGGATTACTAAGATAATATATTTTTCATTGTATTTATTCTTCTTCTTCCTGGCATTAATCCCGGCTTGCTGTGCCAGGGTCTGCCTTCTTACTGAGCCTGACCCTGGCACAGCAAGCCGGGATTAATGCCAGGAAGAAGAAGAATAAATACAATGAAATTGTATTTATTATCAATACATTATATTTTGTTTGATTCATTGTGTTAATTACAGGAATTTTAAATCTAATTTAAATAAGAATTTAATATATTTTTTTTGACAAAAATGCAAATATATATTTTTCTAACAATGTCTTAACAGCATTTTAGGCTAAGCTAACGTATTTCTGTTTACCCAATACTGCAGACGAGTTGTGGCCAAACGTGACTAACGATAGCTTTAGATCACTGAGCACATTCTACGTCATAAGAAAATTTTAATATCAAATATTTTCTACCCAAGTATACAATACGCAAAACATCAGAAAACCCCAATATCAAGTTGACCAAAACACATTAACCACACTATACCATAGATAGCTAATACAACAAAAATAACAAAGAAAAAAAACAACTCACCAATAATAACAATCCTAGGACTTTCAACCGACTGACACTCGACCAAAGCACTTTTACACTTATCATGTATGGGCGTCACAACGAAATAGTATGAACCGGCCTTTATCAACAGACTGTAGTCGAAGGTAACTTCTTGGGTGACATTTTTCAGTTTTAAACTGGCACTTTTGACTATTTCCTCGCATTGCATCCCGTTGTTGCACTCCTTCATGATTTCTATTTGGAACGCTGTTATTTTTAAATGCTGTGGAGGCGGCACTATGTGTAGTTTCATAGAACTTGTTAGAATTTCTATGTAAACGAAGGGTTTCCAGTCCGTTTCGCTTACGGTTGGACCTGGAAATTTTATAATCTATAGTTATAATAAATCTGTAAACCTTCAGTCTGTATGTGGAAGATGTATTTGAAAAAACATTGGGAATGTTTGTTAATGTAAAAAAATAATGACTGTTTATCTGTGCATTTGTACATGTTAACCTCAGAAACAGCTAATAAAATTCAAATGCAGTATTATATTTTGGCAATCTTCACTTAACATTTATTGTTAGTTTTATTTAAATATATTGAAAATATGAAATTGTCACACCAAATTCAAATATTAAAGTCTATTTTTTTTTAAATAATTTATCTGAAATTATAGTTTTTAATGTATACATGTCATTAGCACAAGAAAGTAGTTCAAATTGGTAAATAAAATAGAGTAATTGAAGTGGGCGAAGTCACGGGTAGATTGCTAGTATAAAAACATCTTCTAAAGAAGCTATAATTAAAAATCTAAAGTTATTCTCTTGTATAATAATACCATATAGAGTTTCTATACTAATATTATAAAATGAGACCTTTTAGTGTCGACTGTAAACACAACATACTATGATTTTGAACCCCACTTCAGGATAGGAAATATTTAATATAATCATTTATTTGCTCAAGTAGTGACACTAAACATGAAATGCTTCAAATTCTACCGAAAGTGTCTGTGTCTTAATATTAGGTTCCCAAGTTCCCTCTGCTTGTCATATGCAGGTAGAACACACTTATCTCAAGAACTACCAGTACAAATTGATAAAATATTTTTGAATGAGATAGTCCATTTATCAAAGGAGGCAGTATAAACACCTACAACCTACATTAAATCAAAATAATAGTTTTGAAGTATAATAATCGCTGTGATTTTCGCGATTGTTACACATATTAAAAGAAACACTTTTACACTTTGTGGTAGTCCGTGGTCTGCAAAGTGTTCAAAACGTCTGATTTCCGAAAAACCTGTTTAACAAAGTACAAAGTTACAAAGTTTTTATATTTAAACTTAACGACAGTGCAAAGCCGTAAGCAAGAATCTGGTAAAAATTAATTTACTTATAAAAATATAGAACAAGAACATACCATCAATTTTATCTACATGGGATGTTGTTAAAATTGATGATATGACATGTTACCAATGTGTAAATTAAATTATTCCTACACCAAGATGTTATTCTAAGCAAATGATGAACTTAACAATTTCCTGTTACGGCATCTATTTATAAAAAGCTTTTTAACAAATATATTAAGCTTTAATTAATTGATGAGGAAAATTGTGTTATTCTCTTTTTACACACCAAGAAAACAAACAAAACATCTAAAAACCATTGTACTGTAAGACAGTCGGTTGTAAGTTTGGAGAGATTAGACTAATTATCTCTCTCTCAGCTTCACGCTGTATACCGCATGAGGCAGGGTAAGCAGAGGGAACCCGGGAACCTAGTGTAAAGACACTCTGTTCCACTTCCGTTCCTCACTTTCCGCTGAATTTGAGGCATTGTGTGTTGAGGGCGGAACTCAACGCCGCGCATTGCCTTATTACCAGAGCGAAGAAATGAATGAATAATTTCCTCGACTGGGGATCGAACCCAGAACCTATCGGTTACAGTCACACTCATGTGCCGCTGCCCCACGACAGGCCTCACCTAGAGACTAGACTAATTATAATATTTAACATTGTTAAATATTATAATTAGTTCAAAAATGGGCAAAAAAAATATCAATAGTCAGCAACAAGGATGCACCATTAATCATTATTAAAGCATGTCAGTTATAAAACAAAAAAAAAACTAAATTTTCTATGCCTAATAGACTCAATATTAAAAGAATATATATATATTTGAATACAATGTGTTTTGTATATATAACACAAAAACAGAACAATACAAAAAACTGTTCCATCACACTTAATGGTATAAAACTGAAAATAATAAAGTTACTATAACATATAACCCTTGAAATCAAATGGATATACCATTTAATAAACGATTTAATCACAGGAATATACTAGTATCATAACACTTACTTAACATTTTAGCTGATGGTATATTAAAATAATATCTTCCTCGATTAACAACAACGTCGTCTGTTGCTTCAAAATCTAAGATGTGACTTTGTACATTATTAGAGGTCCCATCTGTGAGAGACCAGTAACAGTCGTAGTATAATACAGATTGATCGTTTATTGTTACATCATTGGAAATGACTATGTTCCTACAGTGACTCTCCATGTCTTTGTATTTTTGAAAACGGAACTTCATTGCTGGAATGGAAATAAATTTGTACTATTTTGTTGGAATATATTTAATTTGTATCTTTTAATTTGTGAAATGGGTATTTTTTTTTTTTCATTTTTATTATCTAAGATTATTAAAGATTTACATTATAAAAGAGATCAGTCAAATTTTACTAGTTATTATTATTTAAAGTAAGTCTCTTTTAGCACTTAATTATAAATCTTTAACTGTTACTGGCTAAGACTGTCTGAATTTACTAACCATAGTGAATAGTAGTGCTTATTAAAACTTACATTTTAAAGAAAAAAAATATAATTATTTTATTTTTATTAGCTCACTGTGTTCATGAGATAAAGATGGTGTAGACTTTCATAATTTATCATGAAACACCTTAAAAATTGAAGTAGAAAGTAGGGGACAAAGTATTTAAACATTAAATTCATAAATTATCTATACTTTGTATGTGAGATATAGCATGAAGTTAAAATAAAATATTATTATAAACACTTACTTTTCCATTTTATATTGCTAAAAGTTATATTGAGAAGAGTGTAATTGACTGAATAGTAAATATGCAATTCTTTATGAACCACTGGCAGGATATAAGGCTTAAGACTCACTCCACCAATGTGAGAATTAGAAGATATAGGTCCAAAATTATCTATGCAGTCTGAACTATTTGGTGAAATATATTCTACTTTACAACTGTCATCATCTGAGTAATGTTCACCTAATATCTATAATAAAACATCATAGAATTAAAATAAAAATGTTTAAATAAATATTAAATATTTTTTTTCAGCTTTACATTCAGCAAAGATAAGAATCGAATAATCTTACATAAACAAAAAAAAAATCTATTATATAATGTTTTTGACACTAATTAATAAATCACTGTGATATATCATTGTGTTGTCGACAATGAGCTTTTCAAGGTTGAACATCTAACTCGATAAAATCAATAACATAATGCAACTCTGTCACCAATGCGTAACAGAAAGGGTGAACGTCTACCTGGGTTGTGCAACTGCGTGTTATTTTTGTGTTATTTTCACAAAACTGATAATGTTGTCCGGAAACATAGTTAAAGAAAAATATTAAAGCGAATAAGGTAATATTTTTCCCCATTTTGCACCCACAACTAAATTAGGGTTGTAATTTATAAAAATATAATACTTCCATAGCAACAAAAGACTAATACATCATTAAATTTTTAAATGTTCACTGATTAACTCAAAGCAAATACTACACCACGCAATAAAACTGTTTACAATACGACGACCAGTTACGTACAAAAACAATATGGCAGAATATTGAACATTCACAGATAAACAATCGGGAGTTCAACAGATGTTTTACTTTTTTTATTCAATGTACACAACTATGCACCATAATACAAGGGTATAAAATCGCTTTTGTAAAGTTTATTTATTTTTAAAATAATATTCTAATATTATTTTTTTTTTAATATTGTTTGGTATTCCACATTAAAAGCTAATTTTCAATAAATTAATGACATGTCATATAATATTAATTGCTACATATCGCTGATAAGCAGATGTTTTTAATTTGTGTTGTGTTATATTTGCTATGTAAATAAAAATATGTTTTTCATAATATAATATTTTTTTATTTGACCATACATTGTCTTTAATTATATATTTGTACGGTACCAAACTTTTTAAAAAAATAAACAAAATTTATTAATCTGTGATACTAACCGGTATCCCTTGGCGTTTTTGACTGCTCGCTTGTTGTTAAATGTCATTTATCAGTCGTAAATCGTAATATTTTGTGTTTCATTTTGTATATAATTAATAAATTATTACTAAATTTCTAATTTCAAATATAACAAAAATGTGAATAAATACACAATTAATATCAATATTAAACGACAAAAAAAATGAAAAACAAAGTATTATACTTATAGTGAATTAATTGTTTAGTAAAATAAACTACAGACTAAAGGATGACCGTGAGTAGATAAACTTCTGTTTTTATAAAATTGTTTAAGTTTTAATGTTGTAATTTGTTTTTG
The DNA here is from genome assembly GCA_019049475.1 of Eueides isabella. Taxonomy (NCBI): domain Eukaryota; kingdom Metazoa; phylum Arthropoda; class Insecta; order Lepidoptera; family Nymphalidae; genus Eueides; species Eueides isabella. The sequence continues at coordinate 3,380,822 of CM032395.1, forward strand.
TTCATCCCATATCTACTTCCTTTTGATAAGTCTTTATAACTATTAAATGAACAATGATTTTTTTATTAATATTTTAATAATGATTATAGAAGTAATGCTATACATAACAGAATGTTCTTTACTTTTGTTAGTATAAAAATATCCCTACTAAGAATTTTATCGAAACGTAACAATTTTATAAAACTTTGATTGATGTAATTGTAATAAAAGAACAGTAAAATACAGAGTTATTATAATTGCTCAATCAATATTGATTGCTGCTACTTTGATTGACTTATTTTTAACGAACTTCATAAGTATCAAAAGAAAAATGTTGGATTATACAAATGTAAGTATTTGTTATATTCTTATGCCATTGTTCATTACTGTATATTTTAATTATTAAAATAACAAACTAAATAAAATGTGTTACTTACCTTACTTCTCTAATTGATTTTATTTTTCAATATTATATAGAATTAAATATTAAAACTAAAACCTTATTTTTGAACCAAAAAATATTGATAAGTATGGAATTTTCCTACCTTGTAAAATGTATGAACTTTTAAATTACATTGGCTTTCAGACTTTGTAAGATTACATAATTCCTTTTAACAAATATCTAAACTTTTAACACCAAAATTTAATTGTAATAATACACACATTGATACTAAAATTCACTACACTATTAAAAACATTTCTTCATATTGTAGACTTTTTTAATATTGGTTTTCTGAACCCCAATTCTGAATAATATGAATATTTAAAAGTACATAAGTAGTTTATTTAACATAAACTTGTACCTAAAAGATTGAAATTACAAAAATATCAAACTAATCATATTTGTTTTTTTTTTATTTGTTTATTTATAATATTATATTTTGAAAGGCACAAATAAAAAAATGTAAAAATAAAAACTTTAAATTATTCTATATACAATTGATTTTAAAATTTTTAATTCTTTAATGGATACAAAGTTCCACCTAAAATGTCTATAGGAATGAATGGAGAGATGGGATAAACAGAACAATCTGTGGATCTCATATAAATGCTATATTAATCATTAAAAGGCTAACTCAGGGAAGAGATTTGTATGGCTTACTAAAGGACACTCCACTGGGACATTTGAATAGTCCGTAATTTAAGTAGTAGATTGTAAGTCTTGATAGTTTCCTCTAAAAGATTTTCTATATCTAACTTTGAAGTATTGTTATTATTTTACGTTATATTTAGATGATATTTTACTTTTTTTTATATGTATAGCTTATAAATTAAACAAAATAGATTACTGTAGCTGTGTGTGTTGCTAGGAGAAGCATAAAGAGAAAAATAATACCATTAGTAAGTCGTATATACACTATTAATAATAAAATATTTAATGTTTACACATATTCCATTGTTACCAATTCAAAAGTCTACAATATGCAGTGGCAATCAACAAACACAAATAACAAAGTATGTTAATTGTAAACAAACAAGCTTTTAACTGTGTTTAAACAATCTCTTCAATGTCTATTAACATTTCAGTATCGGTGGTGGTTAGCGATATGCTAAAGTCTTTTATATATATATTTTGCGCAAGAGAGTGTGTTCCCGCAATGAATTTGTCTTTTATATTTTGTTTTGTCAGTTTATATTAATTTATTCAAATTATATATTTTTTAATTATAGTATTTATTAATTATTGTTAATGTCAACAGTGTGTTGTTTAAGATATTTAATAAAAAGCATATTATTTTGATTAAAATAGCTGCAGAAAGTAAAGGGCATGATTTATTCTATTTGATTACTTACTGTTTTTCTATTTTTTATAAAATGAAACTCGTACTCATTACAAAATATGAACTTAGTGTCTTGTAATTAAATGAAACATTTCATTACTATTACAATATCACTATTAATTTTGAATAAACATGTTCATATACATTTGCCTGCGCCCTTATTAAGGTTATGGTTTATTTCTATAATTTCTCAATGTAACCAATAAGTAAATAATACTACTGATACCTAACGTAAAAGAAATTAAACATCTGTGTAAACTAAGCGTAACGTACGCCTATTTGTTTAAAGCTAGATTGCGATAAATGAGACCTAATTTTGTATTGTCATAAGAGTATTCAGAATTGATAGCTTAGTCATTGAACTCGAATCGTTCTATGGAGTATATTAATATAAATATTTCGATACATTTTGTAAATATTTAAATCGTTAATAGAAATACAAAATAATATATAATATTTGTTTTCTTTTGTAGATAAAAGAAGAAAATTATGTTTTGTTTCTTAAATTATTGTGAGCAATGTCGACTAACGTAATATACTATACAGAATAATGTCCGTAAGTGTGTAATTGTAAAAATATATATCGTTAAAAGTTAAATAGTTTACAAAATAATTATTTAACAAAAGATAATATTCTCATAACTTCATTGTTATGCATCCGCTGTGCTCGTCACAATCGTTATTTTTAATGAGAAACATTGTTTGCAATACAGATATACAAAAGTTATTGACAATTTGCAATTTGATGCGTGCATTTGTGAATAAATTATAATAAAAAAAATGTTAAATTTGAACTAATTTTAAAAAAGCGGTTTGATATTTTTTATACACATTGAAGACACTTCGTTGCGTGAACACAGTTCGGGTGAATAGAGAAGTTAAATTTTTCTTGGTAAATTTTGGCAATGTACGCCCCTGTGCAGGATGGCAGGGTGATGGGACGTCGCTTTGTCCTAACTCTGGTGATCGGGATATCCGCGGGGTTTAGTTTCGCATATATTCTGCTAACCTCGGCCGGCTTCACGCGGGATGTAGCTTGGTCTTACAGGTAAAGGATTAACAGTTCTTACTTCTATCTAATTTGATTATCTGTGCTTTTTCTGTTGCATGGCGCCTTTTTTTATGTTTACGTTATTTTTTATAGCTGTTTTTTTTTTCTTCGTGTATATTGTTTGTTTTATTTGCGGCGTGGAAAATTAAAGGTTTGTATTATGGAAATTATTTTATTTATATTAATATATTTTTAATATTTTTTGAATCAAATTTATTTATATTGAATATGTTTGCTAAAAATCTCCTGTTATTTTTTTATGAAAATGAAACTACTTTTTATTGTACTTTACAGCCAATAGTTTTAAATTTATATTTTATTTTCTGTCAAGTAAAAAAAGATATGAAAACTAATAAAAAATTATCTGTAACTTTCAATTTTAAAATACGCTTCTCAATGTATATTTTTAATATGGGCATATCCTTATTATAGAATGTGCAATGTAAAGAGAATTTTCGTAGGATTTCTATGTGAAGCAATAGTTTATGTTTTGTTTGATTCGCAAGTCACGTTGTATGGAAAACATGCGAAGAAGGATCGTTAAAAAGAGATAAAATTTATATATAATAGGAGAAAAAATATATTAAAAATAAATTCTCAGTAGTTTCTTAATAAAATAAAGTGATCATTCGTAACGTTTTAATTCAAAATTTCAATTTATGCACAAATATAATTACTTGAGGCTCTACATTTTGCAAAAAAAATAAGCATTGGTAATGAAACAATTTATATATAAAATACTTAATATTTTAAAATGTTTACAAGTTGAGAAGCGGCTTAAGCGTTATAGATACATACATATCGCTCGAAACGCCATAATCAAAGAACCATACCATAGATACATACAAACGAAATTCGAAGCATCGGACGTGACTGAAACTGGCTAGTAATTAAATTTTAACTATTTTGGTTACCGGATTTTGATATTCGTTACACATTTTTCTTAATTCTATATTTTGTACACCTAGGTAAGATGTCTGTAGTAGTAAAGTAACTTTGAGGTAGAATAATAATAAAATATACGTGTTAAATCCATGGGGAACGGAACAGAGCATCTTAACATTAGGTTCCCAAGTTCCCTCTGCCTACATTCCCGTGTTGCGATATTTGGATGAAAATATTTTAATGAAAATTTAAGACATCTTTGATCTTATAATGATGTTTGTGATGAAGTGTAAAATAAAAATATTCTTTATTCAATTACGCCACTAAAAGCACTTTTGAATCGTCAAGTTACATGTGTCAGTCCTACTAGAAGCTACCATCGGCTCGGAAGGCGCGTCTGTTGAAAAGAGCCGGCAAGAAACTTAACAGTTGCTCTTTTCAATATAATAACCGATGTTTGATTGGAGTTGTCACTCCACGCAATGTTTCAAAAATTGGACATATATAGTTGAAATACGTATTGAAATACACAATACGTATATAATTAATATACGTATTGTGTTATTAATTACATTACGTATTGTAATTGTGTAATTTTAAAAATATGACAGAAAATATTCGCTAATATTACCTTAACTTATACTCACACTCAGCTTCACGCTGTATCCCGCACATGGCAGGATAGGCAGAGGGAACTTGGGAACCTAGTGTTAAGACACCTAGTGAACCTAATGTTATTACCTTAACTATTACCAACTAACTCGTTATGAATATCCTCAAATTGCGGCAGTGGCACAGTATGTTACTATAAACGCGGTGAGTGTGAATTCGATTTTTCTTGAACAAATTGAATATTCATTGGGATCCGCCATTCACTTGGTTCTTCTACTACTATGCCTTCTAGATTTGTACTGAATTCAGCGTGAAGAAGTCTTCAATAAAATATTATTACATTAAACTAAGTAATAAAGTAAATGCATACAAGTTAATTATTACAGAATATGTTAATCATTCATATCGTATTTCATAGGTTTAAAGGCAGATTAGTATTTCCGAGGTCTACTGCAAGGTGTTCGAAACGTTCGTTTCACATTTTGCAGTTTAAAGATTAATCAGCGTATATTGAACTTTGCAACGCTTTGCATATTTAAATTTCAATATACGTGCTCGATCTGGTTAAGTTTGCTTCATTTAAAATGTTAATCTTTACTTGTATAATGAGTTTCTGTATTTAAATGCATATAAAGAGCACACTTTGTTATCTCTTTTGAAATTGGCTACATTTATTGGTTCTTTTATTTAATTGACGATACATGTTAATTTTTTTAATATAATCGTCCGTTAGTGGATAATAATTGAATGTCTGAAAGATAAACACGTTTACAATTATAATACTTGATATAGTTTGTTACAAACATGCTATAATTAACTGTGCAATATTTCTACATTTTTGTTATATGTAGATAAAATTTAATTTATAAAACCTAACACCCAATTTGACATACATAATGTGAGACAGAGATCTCGGTTTAAAGATCTTTATTCTCACTTCGACAAAGTCATTTACATGAGAAATTAATTAAAAAGAAACATTATAAGTACAATATTCATAGGCCATAGTGAACAAAATACAAATTAACAATTACAAAAATAAAATGAAATGATCACCCAATGAATTCAAATCCAAGCCCCATCCATACCAAACCATATGTCACCTCTTAAGAAGTGAATAATCGGTAAGTATGAAGGTTCGAAGCTTGGATTTAAATTCATTGAATGATTTACTGTTTCTAATCGGTTGTGGTAACGCATTATATATCGTCACTCCTTGAAAAGTTATTAGGTTATTTCCATATTTTGTTCGTGTCTTCTGTAGTACCAGGTTGTTAGCCCGTCTGTGATATTGGTGTTGTTTGCCTTTCATCTCGAAGACAAGTTCCGTATGAATTCTTCCATCTAAGATCTTTCGAATAAGCAAGCATGTAGTGTAATTATATAGCTGTCTAATATTCATCAATTTGGTGTCTTGGAATAATTTTTCTGTCGGCGTCATATGTGGATAGTTAAAAAGCAATTTAATTATTTTATTTTGAGAAGTTTGGATGCGGTGTAAATTACATTTAGAAGCTGTCCCCCATATTTCGATATGATATAAAAGATGAGATTTTACTAGTGAGTTATATATCATTAGCCGGACTCGATGTGGAAGACATCGAGCTATAGATTTAAGCATATACATATAGATCTTAAAAAATATATATATATATATATAGATCTTAAAAAATAATGAATATATAGTCTATAGCTTTTGTATCTCACACATAGCAGGATAGGCAGAGGAAACTAAAGCTCTCTTTGACTTATTAACAAAGAAAAGAAAAGAAAAGTAATGAAAATATATAATATTTCATTTCGCCGAGTGGGAATCATACCCACGACCGTAACATTTACAGTTTCACGTTTGTGCCACTGCGCCACGGTGATCTCAATTTTTGTGTACTATTATAATAATTTAAAATGAAATTGGTATATTTATAGATAGATACTCATGGGGAATTTACAGACGTATAAAAAGATATCAATATTTTTTTATGTTATTTATTTTAGAATTATGAGATATTGCAATTAAATTATCTCAACCGCGCTTAGGCTTTTTATATGTAGTGAACGAAAATATTTTGAAATATTTATTCTACAGTTAACACTTTTTTTATTCTCTTTTGGTTTGTTCTCAATTTAAATTTATTCACAATTATGCTTTGGCTTCATATAGTTAGTGTTACTTCAGTCAATATATAATTAATTGCAACTTTGACCGTGTATGTGCTGTTTATCGATTAGTCATTCGATATCATCATATAAGACGATATCACGTCAAAAAAAAAACATCTTGTGTTTACTTTTTTTCCAGCTTCACACTGTATCTCGCACATGGTAGGGGAGGCAGATCATTCTACTGGGCATACTGGAAGTGTTTTGAAACTAGATTCTCAAGTTCCTACTTGGGAACCTCTTTTCCAAAAAATCCACTCACTAGTTCCTGTCGAATTATATTATAATTATATATTATTATGTAATACGCATAAGGCGGAACTCAACGCCGCGCTTTGCTTTATTCTCAAAGCGAAGGAATGAAAATATTAACTGTCTCAATTTCCCCCAGCGGGAATAGGATCAACTACCTGTCCCGCTTATGCTCGCACTTACTTGTGCCGCTACGGTAGAGTGGTATATCGTAAAAAAAACTAATTTCAGAGATTCAGCAAGAGACTTAGAAAGGCATCCCATACCAAATATAATAGAACACGGTATCGATGAACCCGCGCACAGAGACGAAGACCGTTCAGTCGCTGATGAGCTGGCGAAGCGCGTTAGAGTACTATGCTGGGTCATGACGCAGCCCAACAATCATAAGAAAAAGGCTATACATGTGAAAGCTACGTGGGGGAAACGGTGTAATAAACTACTGTTTATGAGCACTTCTAATGGTATTATATTCTTTGTTTTTATTTAATTTTGCATGCTTTATGTATGGATACATTTTGGGATACTCCGTTTTTTATTATGTAATTTAGGAGATATTGTGTTGAGTGGCGGAACTCAACGCGGTGCTTAGTCTTTTTAACAGAGCAAAGAAATGAAAACAATAAATTATTTGTTCGTTGAGTGAGAACGAACCCACAACCCTCACTTTTATAGTCAAATGCAGTACCGTTACGCTACGACGGCGTATTTAATGTTCATTTACTCAGCAGGGTAGGCAGAGGGAACTTGGAAATCTAGCGTTAAGACACTCTGTTCTACTTCCGTAATTTGAGGCATTGTGTGTTGAGTGGCGGAACTCAACGCCGCGTTTTGTTTTGTACCAGAGCGATGAAATGAAAACATTAAATATTTAAATTGAAAATTTTTAATATTTTCTTTCCCCGAGTGGGGATCGATCCCACAACCTGTCGGTTACAGTCACACGCTTGTGCCGCTGCGCCACGACAGGCCTGTATGTTCATTTCTGGTATTTTTTTTATTTTTAAGACAGCAGTATCCAGTATACAGAGCAAAAGTCATTAATAGAAATATTTGGTTGTGATGTTCAATTTCTATTAGAATAAATATATAGAACTATATATTTAATATAATATAAATTACAGATTCAACACTGCCATCAATTAAACTGCCCGTGTCGGAAGGTAGAGACTATTTATGGGCCAAAACTAAGGCGGCTTTTAGATATGTATACGAACATCATAGACGGGACGCGGATTGGTTCCTAAAGGCCGATGACGATACGTAAGTGATTAATATACTAGCGACCCGTCTGCGGCTCCGTCCGCTTGAATTCCACTATTTTATTTAGTTTCTTGTTCTAATAACATTATCACTTTTAAGACAATATCTATACATTGATAAATAAAATTTCAGCTAAGTAAATGAAAATTATATATTTTAATCGTAACATAACTTTATTATTTTATAACCGATTTCAATAAAACAAATACTATATTGCCAAAGTATAATAGTACTCAGCATAGCACTCCTGTCGGTTACAGTCACACTCATGTGCCACGACTGGCCTGGTATATACCGCGGGAATTTCTATACATCTTCTATTCATCAGTAAAAGTCTCATGGAAATGGGTTCAGTCTTTCCGGAGATCTATTTTTACATAATATGCTATTCTATCAGCTTCACGCTGTATCCAACACATGGCAGGGTAGGCGGAGGGAACTTCGGAACCTAGTGTTGAGACACTCCGTTCCACTTCGGTTCCTCACTTTCCGACGAATTTGACGCGTTGCGTGTTCTGTGGCGGAACTAAACGCCGCGCTTTGCCTTAATATGTTAATTAATACCTTGCAAAATCCACTAAGAAATATAAATCTTGTATAATAAATACATCTAGTGTCATAAGTATAGCGCGAAATAAGTACTTATTAGACATAAACATGATGTAGGTATATGATGTTCGTGGAGCGTTATCTAAACAGATAGTGGGGCAATTAAATCAAGTAACCAGTTACATTGAATACGCATTTAAAATGTATTTTCAAGTACATATATATTCAAATCATACAAAGTAAAATTAAATGTATGTTTAACTTCTGTTAGTTTTAAAGTATAAAAGAAGAAGATAGTGGGAGCCTAGTGTTACGATGACTGCGAAACTCAACGCTGCGCTTTATCATATTGTCGCGTTTATATCTGTACGATACTAAACGTGTGATTCCGGCTTAGAATAGGATCACTCTGGTACTGATGGTGTCGTAAGAGGCGACTGAAGTACGTGTGGGAGTCACGCTGTCAGCAATGACAACACGCATGGGCAGACTCGACCGGATCATTACCACTCCCGGCATTTAAGACCGGCGTTAAGTAGTGGCTTTGGCCACTGCGTTTCGCATTGGGTAATGCCGGGCCCCGGTGCCCATCCCTTAAAGCCGGCAACGCTCCTGTAGCTCCTCTGGAGTTACACAGGGCCATGGGCGACGATGATCACTTACCATCAGGTGACCTGTACGCGTGTTGGCCGTGTCTTATCCATAAAAAAAAAAACGTTTTCTAGTTATTCCTCTAATAAGTAAATTAAAGAAGGATTTACAATATAGTGACAGTAAATTTTATTATATTATAATCAATAGTTATATTATAATTCCGGTCAAGTTCCTGTCCGATCACACATCTTTATCTATACTTATAACAAAATCGTAATGGATCGTCGCCTGTACATGGAAGGTACATAAGAAACCAAGTTATTGGTGGCATTTAAAAACGCAATGGGCCCAAAAGTAAGACTTACTAACAATGTTGTCTGTATATTTGTAAGTTTGTTCATGGTAATCTCAGAAACGCCTTAACCAACTGATTTAATTCACACTTTCAAAATTATATTCTTCACATAATATTTAATGTTTATTTTATTTCAATCAGTTTATATATAAACATGTTATTTCGATATAATTACCGTACTATAAGTAACTCTTATAAAATTGGCTGAAATTTTTCTTATGAATATAAATATAGATATTATTCAAAAATAATATTGTTATTAAAAATCAAAAGTAAAACAGATAAGTGAATTAAAATATGTATATGTAGGTCAAGCGGGCGAAGCATCACGCGATTCTTTATGCCTATCGTTGTTATAAGGGTGATAAAACGTGAAGTGTTATTTTTTTTTAATTTTTGCTCAATTAATTAGTTAGTGATAAATCACTATATTTTACACTTCAGTGTATCACTACTCACATTAATTTCTTTTTCTTTTTTTTAGATACGTAATAGTAGAAAATCTAAGATACATGCTGTCTGAGCACGACAGCCGGGATCCTATATATTTTGGGTGTCGCTTCAAACCGTTTACATCACAGGTAAATGTCGTAATTATTAATTTATTGAGTAGAATTTCTATTTAGAATTAAAACTGTTCATGGTTTGTCCGTTTATGATATCGTAGCGGACGGATAGGTCGTTTTCGATAAGGCTTTTTATCATTGAAAAGATAGTTTTGTGCGGTGGTTTTAAGCTATTCAATGAGAATCAGTCTCGCAGTCGTCGCAGTTTCCAAAATGATGTTAAACATTTTACTGATGTGTGACGGAAGATCTGTAATTTTCTACGTTATTATCTTTGTAATGGTTCAATAAAACATTAATATATAATAATTAACGTATTTTTCGTAATAAAATATGAAATGTGATTGATGTGCAGGGCTACATGAGCGGCGGCGCGGGCTACGTGCTGAGCCGCGCGGCGCTGGACCGCTTCGCGGCGCGCGGGCTGCCCGCGCCGCACCTGTGCAAGGCCAGCGACCACGGCGCCGAGGACGCCGAGATGGGTGTGCACTTGCTTTCCTTATTACTGTTATTATTACGTTTTAAATTATTACTGTTTATGTTTTACTATTTTAAGGAAAAGCATACAACATTTTTACGTAGCGGGATTTGGAGTCGTGCCTCTTGGAAACCAAGTCCAAACGCTCTGACCAACTAAACCGTGAGGTCACATCAAACTAAGTTGAAATTCTCATACGCTTGTTACAACTTATTTATGTTGTTAATATTTCTGTAGGAAGATTTTTAAAAATTTCCTCTACCCAAAAACAATTTATTAGAATATATAAATAGCCAATAATCCATAATCCATACGTTTTTATCAAGCAAACAACCTCGAAACAAATTTTTATATAATTTCTAAAATAGTATTTTAAAGTGTTAAAAAAAACTTGTAATAATAATTAATACAATATTCCATTCCAGGTATATGTCTCCAACACATAGGCGTTAAAGCGATGGATTCCAGAGATTCCTTACATCGAGGCCGGTTCTTCCCCTTCGTGCCTAAAGATCATTTATTTCCAAATAAGGATAAGGGATTTTGGTACTGGCAGTACATTTATTATCCTACGGATGAGGTGAATATGTTTATTAAAAGATACCCGCTAAAGGCTTCGCCCGCTCGAACCGTGTATTATTTTTTAATAATTTAAATTACCTTTATGTTTATATAATATTATTATTTTAAAATAGTAACTCCTTGTTTCCGTGCTTTATGCATGATACCGCATAAAGATATGAAAATTTTTATTTTGCCGCGTACTTTGTTGCAATAAGCATAGAGAAAATAGTATTCACACATTCTGTTCTCTGCTTTGTTCATGAATTGGAGAACAAAACAACATGTAGATTGGCGGTGTTCAACGCCGGACCTTGTCTAGTAGAGTGGTAAAATGAAAAGATTTTCTTTTGCAGTGGGATTCCGCAATTTTTTATATTTTTTACATGAAACTCTATAATCGGATTTAATTGGCTTGTATCTAATATTATTTCGAGCTTCACTTACTATGTGTATCTATGTTTTGGTCTGCCAAAGTAATTTTCAATATCGAACCCACTACCCTCTTACTCGTTTCAGGGCCTCGATTGCTGTTCAGACCACGCGGTCTCGTTCCACTACGTAGAACCGGAACAAATGTATGTATTGGACTATCTCATATATCACTTAAGGCCTTACGGAATTAGCTATGGCGGTGTTTCACATAGAAACGACAGTCGGGTTGAAGGTTAGGTTAGAAATTATTTATTATTAAACGGTCGATGAGTTGTGGCCGCTTTGGAACTACTACGCGTGATGATTTGGGAAAGGAAATAATTTAATGTAGAAAAAAAATCTAAAATCACTTGAAAATCACAAATCTGTAGCTAATTTTAGTTGACATTTATTTTGTCTATGGATAATGACAGATTTACAAAATGGCGGATTTTTCTAATTAAATGTTGGTTATCTGTGAAGCCTTGGTATTGCGATATTAGTATGTTATTAGACATTGAGTGTATAATAAGTGTAGTTTGTCATCTTTGCGATGTATTTTTTTCAAGAGTTACCATTTTTTGATATTCATTATTTGCAAATTATATTTAAATTTTTATATAAGCATTTCATTATATTGTCATGTGCAGATTCTTAAAAACAAAAAAAAAGACACTTAAATAAGTGGCAATTTATGACAGAAGGCAGCATAGTCAAATAATATTTATTTTAATTTATATATTTTAAAAGAAATCGTATACGATACCAATATGTGCATTACTTGAGATGGCTTATTATTTTGTAAATAAAAAAATATTTAGGCTGTATAATTTAACACCTTTGCCTAATTATTGTTAAAAGTAAATTGACGCCATCTTTGTTTTTACTTTAACTTTTAAATTTGACATTCTGATTGTTTCTTATTAAAAAATATATTTTCACGCCTATTAGCAATAATTTAAATACAAATAACAATTGTTTATAAAAACTAAATAAACCAAAGTATAGCTCGAACTTAAGTTATTCCTATATATGAATATCGATTTTAATATTTATGAATCTCGAATCTCGAATAATCTGAATTTGCTATTGTACCTGTAAAACATTTAATATATATACAATTTTTCATGCTTTTTTCATTATTAATTAGTTATCTTTATATAAGAAATACGGTAGTGGTACAAAAATATTGATTTTAAAAACCATTATTTAATTCTTCAAATATCAATTTTAATGCAGGTTGTTTTATTTGCTTCTTTATATAATTTATAAGATATATGGTCTTAATACAATTTCTTTTTATACCAATCTCCTTTATTTAGCATAATAGTAAATCGGTGTTAAACCAAACTTGCCATAATCAAATTAATTATTAAGCATAATTTATATTTAATGATATATATTGTTAGAAAATTATAGCGTATTTATAATGTCATATTTATGTTTTTGTCACTTTAAACTGGAAAGACAGATATCCTTTAAATTAATATCTCTACAAGGCAGCTAATACATTTATTTTTATTGTAATATGTTAATAAAAATATATTATTTTTAATATATATATATATATATATATATATATATATATATATATATATATATATATATATATATATATATATATATATATATATATATATACACATATATATATATATATATATATATATATATATATATATATATATACACATATATATATATATACACATATATATATATATATATATATATATATATATATATATATATATGTATGTATATATATATATGTATGTATATATATAGTGCTAATGTCTGTCAAGAGTTTAATATGGTAGTTTCAGATCTGAATTGTGTTTGATTTGTGATAGCGTGTGTAGCTGATATACTATTTTTACAGTTATAAAAATAATAAATAGTTTAGAGATTTTGTTATTTACCAAATAAAAGAGTAAGTTTTACAACTTTTTTCTCTCTTAATGACATCTATCTTTTTTTAGAACTTCTGCATATATTATTTTAATATTTATTTCAGACATGTTTTATATATACAATTCATATAAAACATATATATGTGAAATGTTTTATACCAAAATGTCGTAGCATTTTTATAATGTATAATAAGCGTTTTGTAAAAAGCAACGTAGAAAGACGAATACTCACTGTGAGTTAGATATAAGGATATTTACACACGAAAATGAATTTTCTAATAATAAAAAACCTTTTTTTATGTATGTATATAATAATATATTTTCAACATATATAAATGATGTATAATTTTTAATCCTTTATAAATACATTTAAAGTTCAACTTCGTGTGTAATTTTATTAATGTAATTAAGAAACTAGTCGTTACATTCATACCATCACCAAAGAAAATATATTTGTTAGTTTTATTAAGCACATATTTAGATTATTTATACTTATTTATATATATTTGACCTTTTTAATAATAATATTGTATATTTTAAATAAGATAATAATATTAAATTATAAGTTCTAGTTTTCGTAGAAGACTTTTGTGTTAATCGGTATTAATTTTTTTATTGTAAAGATAACTAAACTGTTTTTGATAAAACATTGTTTTAACTTTAGTTTAAAAAACGGAACAGCAAAAGATTTAAAACAGTTTTTTTTTTGAAGAAGCTAATAAACAAAATATGTTTATTATTAAAAAGGTCTTCTGTAGTGTGTATTTAAAGAAGAACTTTTATTTAACTAACTTCTTGGATAGTAGCATAATATAATATTAAATGTTGATATTAAGTCATTATATTTTAAGTCATAATATATGTCTCAGCTGACAGCTTGCCATTTATATTTATAAATGTTTTTATATTTAGTTTTGATTTTGGTTTATTTGTATGGGTCAAATCAGTTTTCTAAGGGTTTTGAATTTGCGCTTTCATTTTTTTTTACATATTTTGTAATACTATGAAAGATATTATTTCAAAAGTCTCATTTACATATTAGGCAAAGGAGAAATATTTGTAAAAATAAAATCTGCGTCTTGAAAACTGATACAAACTCCAGCCAACTAAGCCATACATTTTTATAAATAAGAATTTTATTGACCTTTCTTGAAGGCTTTCAAGAGGTGCAGATTCGATTCCCGCTATGTTCTAATAACTTTATTAAGCTTCTTAAATTTAATATTTACATAGATTTATTAATATTTACATACATTTTTCTTTATTTCATAAGTAAAAGTGTTCCTTTATATTAAAATTGTAAAACTTTTATTTGCTCAATTGGTTATTTATATTTATTTTAAGAGTACATCGATATGTGATCTGGATATGTTCTCATAAAGCATTTTCACTTTATGTATTATTGTTTTATTTGTTGTTTCCTTTAACTTGATCCACTAACTTAGCTTCACGCTGTACTGGCAGCTGTTCCCGCACATGGTAGGGTGGGCAGTAAAACGACAAAAAAACGCTCAGCCCCTTGAGTTTCGCTATAAAGAGGACCAAGTCAACGCCTCGAAATTAGCGTGAAGTGAGAAATGGCACCGCGACTTAACACTAGGCTACCAAGTTCTCCCTTCCCATGTCCACCTTCCTTCTAGCATTTTTTGAATTATTAAATAAATATACATTTTCTTAATATTATTATTGATTTATTTTTATTTTTTGGTTGATTTTAATTTTTATTTCGCGTTTAGTATTTATATATTTAACATACTCTTGTCAACATTACATCTAATTTATGTATAGCTCTCTACACTTGAGATAAAATGTTGTAAGTGGAAAACGTGTTATTGGCTTTATTTATTTATGCTGATGTTTTCTAAGTAATAAATAACAAAATCTATCATCACTCTTACTTATCTTAAAAGAAAAAAAAATATGAAAAATAACCAATAAAGGGAAAAATAATGTAAACAAAAAAGGGTTTTTACACGATTTTATTAATTCTTAACTAGTCAATAACTAAACAATACAATGTCAGTTTAATTTCGAATAAACAAAGTTTACTACAGAAAAAGACAAAAAAAAATACAAAAAACACTAGTCAATGACTAGGAAATGCGATATATTATGTATCTACAGCGCAAACATATGAAAACCAAAGCAAAAAAATCTTTGAACAGACAAAGAAAACAACTTAATATTAATTAATACTAAATTACAATAAGCAACGCCAAAGCTTTTCAATATTGAAAAACTATTTTACAAAAAAAAGTAAAAAAAAATAAAAATGTGATATAAAAACCAGATCTTTCTTTAGTTATTGAAAATAATTAAATGTTATGTGTTTAACCTGAATTTGATACTTTGTGTTCAATGGCGGATCCCAACGCCGCGCTTTTTCAAAGCTGGTAAATGAAATTACTTACTTAATAATAACTAAGCTTTCAAATACAATGCAAATTTATAAATATTTATAAATGCAAAAAAAACCGCCATTATCATTAATACTAAAAAAAAATAATATATTATTTTTCTCCCTTAAAGTTTCACACAATATATAAGTAACTAATAATAATTATACATACATTATTATGTAAGCTGTTAATGGAACTTAGACAATATGTTAAATTCATTAATAAACATAAATATTTACAAAAAAAAACAACCCGAACGCACCAAATACATATATAGCTAAAGAATTTTGAAAAATAATAAAAAAAAATTAAGTACAAATTAAAATTAAAGATGTTGTATACAAGTTATTAATAATATATAAAATAATGACATCCATTGATTCTCTTAAAGGAACGTCCAAAAAAGCAAAAACAAATACCAATATTTATTAAGAAATAAAAAAAATTAAACCAAATGAATTTACATTAAAAAAAAAAACAAAGATGGCCGTGCGACGGGAATTAAAAACAAAAGAAACAGAACAAAAAAATATCTTCTATTAAAAGAAAAAGAAACCATCTTTAGGCGGTGGCGTGACGTCACGATAACGGAAAACTATTTACCTTAACCGAGAATGAATCTACATACTTCTATTACAACAATATACTTCTATATACAAAATACATACAAATAATAAATACTAAGTCAATATGTTCATTTGTTTTATATAGAATGTTTAAAATACTATGAAATAATTAGCGGTGGTAGCATATCTAGAAACGAATTATGCATATAAAAAAAATATGTGTTTCATTTAAGTTATATGAAATAAACAAGATGTTATATTTTTTAGGGTCGCGCTTTAGTATCCCGCACATGGCTTAGGGTAGGGAAAGAGAAGAAGACACAATTTCGCTCCTCACTTTTCGCCGGAAATTTAAAGGTTACATGTTGATTTGCGAAACTAAACGCCGCATATTACCAGAGCGAAGATATGAAAATATCAAATATTTCAATCTTTGAGTGAGGATCGAATCTGCAACCTGTTGCGTTTATAGTCGCACGCATGTGTCCTTCGCCACGACCAAGATAATCCTTTAACCATGGCAGGGCAGGCTAAGGTTCCCAAGTTCCCATTGCCCAACCTACCATGTGCGGGAAGTACTGAATGTTTGGTATGGGCACAAAATTACTTTGAAGTGGGCACAGACACCCACTCTCAATATTCCTGCACCTACTTTGTTACCATTTTAATATATATAAATAAATGACACCAGTAGACAAATGATATGATATATTTTTTCATATATGTATCAAATTGTTGACTGACTTATATATATTTTTTTAAATTTACCTATAGAATCAATGTGAGAAAGCAGCCTAAAATATTCTATAGTATTAGATACATTACTAATTTAAACCAATATAAGGCATTAAGCTATATTTACAATCTTACAATAAAGCTGCGTTCAAACAATTATTTAATATAAAAATAGAAGAAAAAATCAAAAATTAGGGAAAACAACATTGATTAAGAAAATATATTAAAATGAAAGACTTACAATATGTTAAAGAAATTGGTTAACATAATTTTTTTTTTCAAAACAAAAGTAATATTCTAGTGTTATATATATATAGTAATTATTTAAGTATTATTGTTAAATGTTGTTGGTTTGTTCATTGAAAATAGTTTCGCTTCTTTCTCGATATTCTGAAAAGACATAAAATAGTTAATAATATTTTTCAATTTCCATTCAGGAACTCAATAATTACATTTGTTCATTTTAATCTTGAAGACTTGGAAACTTACTGTTCTCTCCGTTCCATTTCCCACTATTTCGAATTAGAGGCATTGTGTGTTATGTGGCGGAACTCAACGCCGCGCTTTTGTCTTGTTACCAGAGCAAAGCATATTTTTTTATCCATCTAACCGAAAACGTTTGCGTTTACAGTTACACGCTCCATTCATATACCACGACGCGTTAAAGTAGGGAACAGAACGGAGAATCTTATAGATCCCAAACTTATCTCTGCCTACCCTATCTATTTACAATATAAAAAAAAAGTATAATTATAAAAAGCTCATGAAACACTATAAAAACAATACACAATTTTTATTTTACTTCACGCTTTATCCCACATAAGGCAAAATAGGCAAAGAGAACTTGGGAACCTAGTGTATCGACACTAGGTTCCCAAGTTCCATCATGTATATAAAAATAAGATCGAGGCCTGTCGTGGCGCAGCGGCACAAGAGTGTGACTGAAACCGACAGGTTTTGGGTTCGATCCCAGTCGAGGAAATGAAATATTTAATATTTTCAATTTAAATATTTAATGTTTCATTTCTTCGCTCTGGTAGTAAGGCAAAGCGCGGCGTCGAGTTCCGCCACTCAACACGCAATGCCTCAAATTCGGCGGAAAGTGGGGAACGGAAGTGGAACGGAGTGTCATAACACTAGGTTTCATTTCCGTTCCCTCTGCCTACCCTGCCTAGTGCGGGATACAGCGTGAAGCTGAAAAAGAAAAAGAAAAAAAAATAAATAAAAATAATAATGATTAATCACCCGGTATCAGCTGGTGAGAAGAAAAAGCCACGTGGCTTGGACTGCAGCGGCGACGCGGCGTCCGGGCACGCCCACTGCGCCCAGTAGTCCGTCGGCAGGCGGAGCAGCAGCTGCATCACCTGTATCGATATATAATAATTACTAAACAATACTAGCGAGGTGTACGCGGCTTTGTTTATATTTATTGTTTATTCAATAATTTATAGATGACTGATGTTACAACTATATTAATGTATAAGTTTCATCACAATTGGTACAGTAGATTTTATAAAATAAATAATACTAATAGTTTGATAATGTACAAATAAATAACGATAAAACGTCATGTACATCAATCATTTGGGTATAAATAATAATAAAATAGCTGATTGGCTTATATATACTGTTAGCACTACCCAACCGTTTTGACGCCTCTTAAAAGTGATAATTTTATTAGAAGAACAAAAAACTACAATATTAGTACATTGGTCGTTAGTAAATAACATAATTATCAACGAACATTAAACATCTGAGCGGTGGCGGCGTACATCTCGCTGGGCTGCGACATCATGCCGTACCCCACTATGGTGGGGCCGAAGATCTTAGCCAAGTTGTCGATACCCATCTCGCATTCTGGACTTTCTGATACTCTGGAATTTTAGAAGAAAATTATAAAAATTGTAATCATATGTTTCGTTTACTTTCACGCTGTATCCCGCATTTCGGTTTCGACGGTTTAACACTGCTGTTTTTCAAATAGCAGTCATATAAAATATACTGTAAAAGTGTATTAGGATTTTTTCCCTAAACTGTCATATAAAAAATACTTGACAAAAATGTTATTAGGCCGTCATATAACAAAAAATTAAAAATATATATATTAGGTTCCTTTCCTTAAACCGTCATAAAAAATTAAAAAAAAAAAAAAAATATTAGGTTCCTTTCCCTAAAACATCATGTAAAAAATACCAAAAAAAACAAAAAAAAAATATTACTAATCCCAATACCATATAAACCAACCAATCAACCAACCTTTGCAAATGCAAAACCAAGAAAGCCAACGTATCTCTATTGGGCTGTGGCAGCTGCGACACCGCGTGCACCACCGCCGCCACCGCGTCCGTTGCATCTCTTCTAGGAGCCTCCATGAAGTCCGACCAGAGGGCGGTGGAGACCAGCGGCTCGTTCAAACTGCGCAGGAATTCCTTTATACATCCGCATATAACGTGGACATCTTCGTGGGTGAGATTTGGTGAGCCATTGCCGCGGAGGAAACGTTCCTGTAGGTCATATTAAGATATATTTATTAGTTTTATTTATTTATTAGTTTTATATATTATACAAACACAGACACACACACAGCTTCACGCTGTATCCCGCACTAGGCAGGGTAGTCAAAGGGAACGGAAGTGAAACCTAGTGTTATGACACTCCGTTCCACTTCCGTTCCCCACTTTCCGCCGAATTTGAGGCATTGCGTGTTGAGTGGCGGAACTCAACGCCGCGCTTTGCCTTATTACCAGAGCGAAGAAATGAAACATTAAATATTTAAATTGAAAATATTAAATATTTCATTTCCTCGACTGGGGATCGAACCCAGAACCTGTCGGTTACAGTCACACTCTTGTGCCGCTGCGCCACGACAGGCCTTTTATATATTATGTTATATTTTCCTCTGTATCCCGCAAATGACAGGGGAGGCAGCGGGAAGTAGGGAACCTAGCGTTAGGATATTCGATTGATATCGTCCCCATTAAAACACCTCCGCTTCACACTTATCGCCATAATCAAGGCATGAGCGCGCGCGCCGCGAGCGTTTGCCTTATGACCATAGCGAAAATATGTAAATATTAAATACTAAATTTCCTCGAGTGGATATCGAACCCACGATATGTCGCGTTTACTATTTACTGTGTGTGTGTTACGTCAGCCCTCTTCCGTATTAAGCGTATTAATTTAACATTGAGTTTTGCAGTTTTTATCAGAGAAAATCCATATATAAATGCAGTAATAAAAAAATAAAAGATATGTTACTGTATTGTATAAAGGCGGCAACATGGCAACGAGAGCTATATATATTTATTATCTTCTACAAATTTATCTTGATCATGGAAAATGTTAGAACAATATATATTCGTCAAACTGGCACTCACCTTGAGTCTCTTAACATCCTTATCGGCCCCACTGAGGCGGTACAGTCCTCGCTCGGTGAGGCCGCGGCGTTCAACCTCGTTAACACAGTGCACCAGTAACGCGGGCACCATGGGCGGAGTGGACGGAGCGTATTCTGCTATACTGCCTTCTTGCTCCTTACTCTAAATAGGAAGAAAAATTAAATTGATTACATATTTGAATGTAACATCATACAAGCGGGTGTAACAACTGCAGATAAGTCATAAAACATGTAGACATATGATCACATGTGTGAGTGTGCCATCACACATATGGATGTGTAATCACGTGTGGGGATGGATGACTAAATGTGTGTACAAGTGATCACATCAGTGGATGAGATATCACAAATGTGAATGTGTAATCACACGTGTAGACTAGAGTTAACATGTGTGTATGAGGCATCACACATGTAGATGAGTGATTACAGGGTGGATGAGACATCACACACATAAACAAATGATCACATGTGCGCTTAAGATATCACACACTCGAATCAATTATCACATGTGTGGATGAAACATTATAAATCTGATGTGTGATGACGTATAGATAAAATAACATTAATGTTAATGTGCAATCATGTGTGTGATCGGTATCGCATGTATGGACGAGTGATCATAAATATATATGTGATAAGAAACGTGAAATATGTGGATGAAACTTTACACATTTGTGAATGTGTGATCACATGTGTTGAGTGTGACCACATGTGTGACAGATATATCACATATGTAGATGTGAAATCACGTGTGGATGAGACATAATACATGCGGATATGTGGATGAGGCATCATACACGTGGATCTGTGATTACATGTGTGGATGAGTGATAATACGTGTGGATGAAACAGGTCACATGATGATGTTTAATCACACATCCATCATGTGAACGGAACATCATACAAAAGAATAAGACAAGTGAGGATGAGACATCACACATATGGATGTGTGATTGATTGTTGACAAGACATCATATATGTGGATGTGTGATCACGTGTGTGAATGTGGGATCACAGGTGTGGATGTATGATCGCATGTGTGAACAAGTGATAACATGTGAGGATGAAACATTACACACATGGAGTTGTGATCATACCTGTGCGTGTATCTTGCCGGGCGCTACGCAGGGCAGCGGCAGGCGGTCGCGGCACTCGGCGTGCGCCTGCGCGCGGCAGTGCTCGCACTTCACACCTAGCTTACCGAACCAGATGCTGGAATAAACGGGGTTCTGTTATTTTAAATTTCCTTATTTAGATAACTTATAAAAATTTTAACGTCGCGGGATTTCAACCCGTGTCTCTTCGAATCCGAGTGCTCTGACCACTAAGCCATATGATCTCATCAAACTACTGTGACACGGTCCACCTCAATAAGTACTTATAATTATATTGGTATTAATTGCAGTCAGTCGTGGCGTAGGGGCACAACTGTAAACACGACAGCTAGTGGGTTCGGTCGCCTCTTGAGGAGTCGAAATTTCCAATGATAACATTGTTTGTTTGTTATTTCATTGCGTGGTGTCGCGCATAAGGAAAAGCACAGCGTTGAGTTCCGCTATTCAACATACAGTGCAATCAAATTCGACACACAGAGATGAACGGGAGTGTCTGAACACTAAATTCCTCTGCCTAACCCTGCCACATCCAGGATACATCGTAATACAAAGTGAAAAAACTACGCACGTTTTGCCACACGGTCCACAAGTCTCCCGCTTATAGAAATGTTTTGCAGCAAATGTATGTAATCGGGGTTGAGGTCTCGGCGAGGCGCCGTACGCCGCCGACACCACCGACGGCGTCCGTTGACACGGACGTGGGGTTTCTGGTAGGCTTTCTGCTTCTGTGATTAGAAGAGATCTATGAATTAACTTAAAAATAAGAATTAAATTATTTTTTTAACTATTAACATATTATTGATTGCTACTTAGAAAAGTAAATACTTATTTACATGTTAAAATTTGACTAGTTGCTAGCTATTGTTACGTCCATATTTTTGTACGTTCTGTACATAAGTAAAATTAAAATTATTTTTTAATTTCATAAATGCTCAATTTAAAATTTAAACTATACAAGAAAAAAAACAATTATGGAGACAATGTTTTTTTCCTTTTAATATTATAAATGTGAATGTACATTTGTTCACTTTTGCATAAAAACAACTAATCAGATCTAGATGTAACTTTATACTAATAAACTTTGTAAAATTTAGCTATACTATGACAGTTAATTTATGTGAACGGCATGTTAGCTATATAATAGAATGAAACTTAAATGGGACTCAAACTGAAACAAAAAAACTAAGAAAAACATAAATATATATTTTCTTTTCTTCATTCTAGTTAGAAAGGAAATATGCCATGCCTCAAATGCAGACGCCTCAGCATAAAGTGGAGAATGAAGAGAGTGCGTCACTGGTTCTCTAAATTTTTCATTGCCTACCCTGCCAAGTGCAGAGTAAAGCCAAAATAAAAAATATATAATTCCTCCATTCCTTACCAGACATAGGCGGAGCAGAAGGCACTTCCTGCTTTATATGAGAGGACACTCTCGTGGCGGATTTGCGAGGCGGAGGACCCTCGTCACTACTTTCTGATATTGGTTGCTAGAAATTATTATGTATAAATGTACATATGTATATATGTATATATCTATATATGTATATATGTATGTGTGTGTGTGTGATATAAAAGTGATAGGTTGTTTGTTCCCTTTTCATTTATTTCTTTGCTCTGGTAAAAATGCAAAATTTCGTTGATTTCCGAAGCTCAACACGCATTGCCTCAAATTCGACGGAAATTGAAGAGCTTTGGTTGAAAGAGTGTCTATACACTAAAGGGTTCCCAAATGCGTATTTAAATATTCTAATATGTTTTTACTGCGTTATTACAATGTCGTCTTTGAAATAAAATATGGTAGATAAAGATCGCTAAATGACTCCTCCATTCAAACAAATTAATGTTTATATATTAATTCATTATCTTGTGTGGGATAGAACCCACAATTCATCGCAGCTTTTTCAATACAGTTAGAAATTTAATTATCACTACCTGAATATTGATTTAGCGATCTTTATATACCATATTTTATTTCAAAGACGACATTGTAATAACGCAGTAAAAACATATTAAAATATTTAAATACGCATTTGTCTTAACACTAGGTTCCCAAGTTCCCTCTGCCTACCCTGTCATGTGCGGGATATAATGTGCTTAGTGACTGAATATTCATTTGACCTCACTCACCGCGCAATATCTCGACTACACTTGAAAGAAAATTGGAAGTATCTGAACACTAGGTTCCCTCTACTTCCCAAAGGGATGGGGGTAAAACTTACGAAATTCTGTGGCGGCTTCAGATCCTGTGTAGTTGGGTTACGTTCTAAAGTGAGCGTTGTTGTCGCGGTGGCCAGCACCTTGCCGCCTTGCAGTTCCACAGTCTGGAAATGTATAACAAAATGGAGATAAAATAGGGGATATTAAATTAAATATATTACATATTTATTTAAGAAGATGTTTTATTATTACGCTACAACACATTTTTTTTTAGCTTCTCATCTTAGAGTAGGCCTGAGGCCTGTTGTGACGCAGCGGCACAAGAGTGTGACTGTAACCGACAGGTTTTGGGTTCGATCCCCAGTCGAGGAAGTGAAATATCTAATATTTTCAATTCAAATATTTAATGTTCCATTTCTTCGCTCTGGTGTAAGGCAAAGCGCGGCGTTGAGTTCCGCCACTCAATATGCAATGCCTCAAATTCGTCGGAAAATGGGGAACGGAAGTGGAACGGAGTGTCTTAACACTAGGTTCCCGGGTTCCCTTTGCCTACCCTACCTCGTGCGGGATACAGCGTGAAGCTGAGAGATCCTGGAGTAGGCATCGAACCAATAACCAGTAGCGTTTAAATCCACTCGTTTGACCCTTTGCGCCATGACAAGCCTTCATAAAAAATAATGTAAAAATAATGATTGAATAATATTTTTACTATTTTTATGGTGTTATACTACACTTAATAGAGAAAATGACTAAATGTAACGTATCGTAATTTCGACGTAGCTTGACGAGAATGTATGGCTTGTACGGTTTCCAATAGGCGCGGGTACAAATCCTGCTATGTTCAAATTTTTATACCTTTTTACATTTATTTAATAATTGATTATTTCAAGTATAAGATAAGCAAACCTATTTAATTACAAGTCACATATTTAATATAAGTGACATCATTCTCCACTTACTGGTTACTTTGCAGTAATTTTGTAAAACAAAGTATTGTATAGTTATTTATTTATAAACCCATTGAAGTAATGCAAGTAATAAATATTAAAGGAAGTCCAAATACAATGTCCATTTACAATTGTAATAGGCATAAATAGACTCAATGACGTCTTATATTACTGCTGATTTAGCAGTAATTCAGCATAAAGTGGGAGATGGAACGAAAAGACATAACACTAGCTTCTCAAGTCTCCTCCGCCTGCCCTGGCAGGGCTTTACCAGATCAAAAAATTTAAATTCCTTGAGTGGGGATTGAACCCACAACCATGACAGGTCTCACCTATTTCAAACTTAAAGAAAAAAAAGATTCCTTATTTTCAAATAATTTTCTAAAAAAAAAAGACATGGGTTGCTTACTTTTGTCTCAGAACTTCTCGAAGACCTTCTTTTTTTATTCGCTGGTGAGGTCTCCCTCGCGTTCCAACCACCGCGTTGTACCCACGACCTACGAGTGGATACTAGAGACAGATCTAAATCATCTTCTGATCGAGAAAACGACATTTCTGATAGCAGCGTCCCTAGAAATAAAATACAATGTACATAACTACTCGGCTTCACGCTGTATCCCGCACACGACAGGGTAAGAAGAGGGAACTTGAGAACATAGTGTTAAGACACTCCGTTCTGTTTTCCACATTGAATTTGACGCATTACGTGCTGGGTGGCGCAGCTCAACGCCGCGCTTCGCATAGTTACCAGGGCGAAATAACGAAAATTTTAAATTGAAAATATTGAATATTTCATATACTTCGAGTAGGGATCGAACCCACAAACGTGTGACTGTCGGTTACAGTCACACGTTTGGGCCGCTGCGCGACAACAGGCCCTAAATATGTAAATAAATACATAAATTGGAAAATTTATTTGAAGAAAAACCTATCGAAATACTTCAAATTGATATAACTTTTTATTTACGACGGTCCATGACATAAAAAACAAAACTTTTCTATGCACATTATACACAAAGACATCATTATTATCTCCATCATACATGGTAAGATAGGTCAGAATGTCAAGATTCTATTATATCAAACTAAATTGAACCAAATCTAAGAAATTGTATATTGAATAACAGTATTTTGGACCCCCAATGCCATAAGTCTGTGTGTGTCTGTGGCACCATAGCTTCTGATGAGTTATCTGATTTGATTATAGTATTTTTCTCAGTTGTTTGATGAAAATATTATTAGTAGTTCAGTATGTCTAACATATACGAATATTTCAGGTTTATTTATTTTTTATTTTCAAATTTAAGTTGAGTTTCGCCACTTAACACGCAATGCCTTAAATTCGGCGAAAAGTGGGGAACAGAAGTGGAACATAGTGTCTTAACACTAGGTTCCCAAGTTTCCTCTGCCTACCCTCCCATGTGAGGTATACAGCATGAAGCTAAGTAAGTAGAATAGACATGAAGATTGTGTTAAAACACTCACTTTTCCCACATAACATACAATTTTAGATGTAAGTTAATGTTGAGTGATGAAACTCAATACCAATGAATTATTTACCTAAGAGAAAATTAAAAGAATTATTACAGAAATACGGACAGAACCCAAAATTATAATATTTACTTTTATATTAATATTTTAGTGAAATTACAATTAGAATGTATGGATGTACACATCTTTGTTTGAATTTTCATGTTTTTAACAAATCTTGAACTTTAACAATAATTCATGTGATCTCTAAATAAATTCTAGTAATATTAAAAAACAATTAAAAACATCTGACATAAGAATTTGGAATACCAAAGTCAAATTATAAAAGAATTTACCTGTGGAATTAAGTTCCGGAACACCGCTAAGCTTTGCATTGTGGTCCTGTTGAGCTGTGCCATTTAGAAATGCAAGCTTTTGAAGAGTCTCATTGTTTAATTTAGCTCTATTATCATTAAAAAGTAAATCTCTTGCCATGTCTAGGAGCTTACTCTGGAAAAAAAAATGCCACCATTTTAATATTTTAATATTTAAAATCAAAATAAATTTTAGCTGTATATTGTAATCAGTATAACATGGTACATTCTGTAATCACATTTTAAGCCAATTTTTGATACAAAATGTGTTGATTCGCAAAACTCAAAGCCATGTTTTGTCTTGTTACCAGAGGAAGTTAAGAAAAAGAATTCATACACTTTAGTAAGAACTGGACCTACAACCATCCTGATTATAATTAAATGCTATACACAGGAGGTGTTTAAAATAATGGCCTCAAGATCATAATGCTAAGAAAGTGAATAAGTAATAAGTTGTAGATTATTTCATTTAAAACATTTTAAAAGTCACTCTATGCATTTATTCTTTGTCCAATATTTTTTCTTATCTTCACTCTGGGGGAACCTGGGACCTAAGATCAACTTTCCGCTCAATTCTTGATTCATTGTGTATTGAGTGGAGTAATTACCAGAGTAAAAAAAAAACAATATTTTTTTATCAATTCCTTAAGTAAGAATCGAACCCACAATGTGCCCATGCACCACAAGAGCAATATAATGATAAAATAATATACAAAATCAACAGGATCACAAGAAGATCAATAAATTAACTTTATATCTTACATAATACTAAATTGTAAATATTAAATAATAGAAAGTTAAAACAAATGAATGAATATTGTAAACCTGATAAGAGCTGTTTCAATATAACTTGTTCTTATCTCAAATTTATATATGACACAGAATTAATAATAACAATAATGTTTTTTGTACTTGTATATTTAATAATATTATTTTTTTTGTACTTATATATGTGTGACAGGAAACAACAGATTGTGGGTATCCCCACTCAAGGAAATGAAATATTAAATATTTTCAATTTAAATATTTAATGTTTTCTTTTCTTCGCTCTAGTAACAAGCTTAAGCATTGAAATCCGTCACTCACTATGCAATGCCTCAAAATTTGGCAGAAAGTGGGAAATGGAAGTGCAACAGACTGTCATAACACTAGTATTCCAGTTCCTTCTGCCATTCCATGTGCTGTGGCATGTGTGTGTGTGTGTGTGTAAGTGTGGGATACTTTTAGTTCCTTTTCAAAGTCACATTAAATATATGCCTTTAGTTTTTTATCTCAACTTACCAACTCTTTATATTTCTTCATAACAATATTTCTTTCCCTTTTTTCTGAATCTAGAAGTTTCCGAACATGTGCAAACTTTGCTTCCCATTTAGATAGTGTTTTTAGAGCTTCATCTAATTCTGTTTGAAGTCGACTTGCTTCTGCTTCTGCTGCTGCCCATTGGGTACGGACCCATTCCATTTGTTTTACAAAAGCTAGGAAATCTACAAACAATATTGAAAATCCTGTTCAGCAAGGATAAATAACTAAGTTTATGTTTTGTACATAGCTATGTGATATTTATTAGTATACATATTATGTAATACAGTAAAAAAAATTTACTAACCACAACTATTTTTATACTATTATTAGGTTTTAAAAAATCATTGTTATATAATATCATAGATGTACAGATAACATTTTATGTATCTTTCTAGGCTTTCGACTAAAATAATTGACAAGCTGTTTAGTTGTTGCTGTAAAATCATAAGCACTAATGAGTTATTAGAATAATATTGATAGAAATGTATGTTTTTTCAGCATATACTATTATGTTTTCAACTTAAAGAACTTATATTTTTTTTCTTATACTTATTTTTAAAGGGTATATCATAAACATTAACGTTATTTACTTATACCGCCATTTTTTCAACGCAAACCTAATCAAAATATATCGCCACCTTCAATAATATCGCAATACTTATGTAGTTCATAATTTAGGTAGACTTACATTCTTCAGCTGCTCCATCATTTAAGATACTATTTAAACGATTTATATCATCGAATTGGGCCACCAGCGAGAGGGCGATGCCTCCCGATTCAGAACTTTCCGTACTCATTTTTACACTTATTACGTTCCTCGGTTATTATTCTATTATATATTAATGGTCAAACTTTTAATTGATGGATTAAGAACAGTATTTATATCATTTGTAAAAATTACTACATAGCACAACACATGAACGATGTGAAAATTTTCAAATAACGACTACCTGTCGGTTACAAAAGTTGTTTAAGTCACTGCCAATTTAACTGGCCAATCCGGATTCTCATTGGTGTTGTCGTTACCGCTACCGTTTAAAACATGCGTTCAAGATTTCATAAATCTGTAAATAATTGTGATAAATATTTTTATAAATATAAAATTTATGATAATAAAAATGAACTCTTAAATGGAAAATAATTATTTTAAAAATATACATGTTTTTAGTCAATAAAATACAATATTTTTAGTTACATATTACTGATATGTACATGTATATTTTTAAAAATGGCCAATACCTACACTAGATTACCTCCTCATTAATATGTGTATACGACAGCGAAAGTCTAATTGACCAATACAATATATCTGTAGAAAAAAAATCATTACTTATTGTATAAAATATCTGAAATCACACAATCATAAGACAATCAAATCATGAGACAAAAAAGCACACAAGCATGAGACTACAAATAAGTTGTGGTGTGTGGGTACGATTTCCACTTGAATAAATGAAATATATAATATAATAATTCATCGCTCTGGTGAAAAGGCAAAGCGCGGCATTAACTACCGCCAATTAACATGCAACGCTTCAAATTCAGCTGGAGGTAGGGACTTGAATGGTGTTTTAAAATACTACACTCTAGGCAGAAGGCCTAGTATTAGAAAAAACTAAGTGCTGTAATCTGAACATGGCAAGGTGCCGGGTAGGCACCCTGCTATGTTCAGAGTTGTAACTATCATGCATCAGCTTGAAGCTGAGAAAAAATATACAATGTAAATATCTATATAGATAATTGTAATAATTTAATGGATATGTAATCATATGCTTCAATTTTAATATAAAAAAAATAAAACTATTTGTACATTGACAAAACAATATAGAAACTTCTTTTTTTTTTAATTTAAATCATAAATGTAAATTATCAATCATTTTAAATCATAATAAAGATATAAGAAAGAATGGTAAGAAAGATTTATGGAGGACAAATGAGTGGTAAGAGAAGCAGAGTCCAGAGGGAGACCCCGGTTGACCTTCGAAAACACAGTATTGACAACACTGGAGGGAGGTCACGTAAAAAGCATGAGGATCCCCCGGAGGGCATGTACGAAGAGGCTAATGACAGTGCACGAGGCGAAAGAGGTATGCCGAGCCGTAGCGTTTGGCGCTCCGTTCTCTCTGTCTACCTCGCTAGGGATATAGCGTGAAGATAAGTAAGTAAGTAAGTTAAATCATAAATATTTTGGTAATCTCTACAATGTAATATGTAAAAACACAATTTTAAGTCTTTATTTATTTTATATTATATTTGCTATCAACTCATTATAGCAGGTTTTGATTAGCTAGGTATGATAATGATTTTAAGTTGAGCTTTAGTTGAAAATAGAACATTTATGGCAAGCATTAATAGTACGAACAAATTTTAAAATTTAAACATAATACTGTATAAAATCTGAATGCTTACAGCAAGTACTATATTACATTTTAAATTGTTACGAAGTGTTTTTAGTACTGGTAACAACATAGCTCTATTTTATTTAATCTGACAATTGACTTTGACAATGACACTGTATGGGTGCCATCTGACTGATCGTCTGTCAAAGCGCGATGACGTTCGGTTGAGAACGGTGGTTCGTTCGTGCGGGTCGCGTATCCTTCTGGATTATTTGTGAGATAATAATTATTTCCGACTGCACCGGCGTATAATCGCAGGCGAGTCACTATGGCGGACGAGGAAAATAATTGTGACGACGGTGGTGGTGATGTAAAAGCAGGGCAGGCGATGCGGCTTCGAGGCCGAAAGGGTGCCCTGAAGAAGAAGAATGTTTACCTGGTTAAAGACCACAAATTTATGCCGAGATTCTTCAAGCAGCCGACATTCTGTTCCCACTGCAAGGACTTTATATGGTAAGTTTATTTTATATCTAGATTACTAGTACTAGTAAAACTTGCTTGGTACTCGATCATTGATGGGTATTATAAATAGGCAATGTTTACAATGCGATGGCGAGTCGGATGAACGCGCGGTTTCCTCGTGATAAGGCAGATTATGGTATAATGGTGTTATTTTAATCCATATATAATTGTTTGTTAAATGTATGTTGCAGTAAAGCCTAATAATTATTGCTTATTTATTTTTCGCGTTATTACTTACGTTTTTATGAATCCAGAAATATTTATTTTATGTTATATTATTTTATGAATGAAAGATAGTTTTAATTTATTTTATATTCCACAATTTTTACAATTCTTAAAAACTTTTGTTTATGTGGATAAAAACATGATTTAATAATATTTATTTTTTATTATACTAATTAAATATTTTGATATACAGTATTATAGCATAACTTAAAATATTAATAATAAATATAATATCTACCTTATGTTTCCTTTACAAATAGGCATTCAACTAGTTTTTCATACTTAATATGATAGACTTTTTTTTTAATTTTTAGGCTAATATAGAGTTTAATAAAGTAAAATTGTAAAATTTTTAATTTAAATTTTATAACAACTAAAACTCATTATTTAAAACACGCTTAATATTTTAAAACTATACAAAATACGCAAGAAATATATCGTAATATTTTTACAACTATCTGCTTATAAGAAAATCAATGCCAAATAACATGTGTTAAGTTTGTTATGACAGATGTCATTATTGTATATAGATGTTTTTATTATACTATATGGATGTGTTGCCAACTTATGAAGTATTTCAAACACATAGATCTTCATATAAGAATATTGTAATATTTTTTGATGTTTTATTATTTGAATGTCAAATTAATGCGTTATAGTATATAATACTTATTATACTAATAAATTAAAACATATATTTTCAGCTTTACCCAGCATCCTGCACATGGCAGGGTAGACTGAGGGAACTAAAAAACCTAGTGTTAAAACACTCCGTTCCGTTCCCCGCTTTACGCCGATATTGAGGCATTGTGTTGCATTGAGTGGCGGAACTCAATGCCGCGTTTTGCCTCATTGAAATAAAAACATAACATATTTAATTAAAAAATATTAAATATTTCATTTCTTCGAATGGGAATCGACCTAGCACCTGTCGTTCACAGTCACACGCTTGTGCCCCTGCGCCACGACAGGCCTCTTTATTGAATAGTTCAAACTATTAGACCAAATGATCTACTACTACTAGCATATTTTTTTTTATCTATCGAAGAATTCACGAATCACGATTTCGATGTTATCCGTCGTTCATAATGAATTAAACTACTTATTTAAATGGAGATTAAAAAGCCGACAATTTTCAACTAATCCAGCGAGTGGACCATGACCCCATAGTAATCGCTTAAATTTGGCTCTATTTATTGAGCCCGTGACCTACAGTTAAATAAATCGGTTTTTAACGAGCAACACAATAGTACGCCTGCAAGTCACATACAAGAGAAAGGTTAGAAAAGAAATATCAAAACAAAATATTTATGGGCGTGTTGAAATTCGGTCAATTACGTTTTTGGCGGCCATTCACATTGCGATTCGTAAATTTGTATTATTAATATTGTGATAAAGTAAATAACGTCTTAATTTAATTTTTTTAGTACGCCAAGACGTACTTACACAAAAATGTACAATTACGACGTTCATGAGACCATGTGTTAAATTTAACGTTATGTTTAAAACTTAGTTTGGTGGCTACTTATTAATTGGCATAGATTTTTCTCCAGGCTGATCATACTTACATACATACATTCATAGCTTCACGCTGTATCTCGCACTTGGCAGGGTAGGCGGGAGGAACTTGGGAACCTAGTGTTAAGACACTCCGTTCTACTTCGGTTCCCCACTTTCCGCCAAACTTGAGGCATTGCGTGTTGAACTCAACGTCGCGTTTGCCTTATACCAGACCGAAGAAATGAAAACATTAAATATTTCATTTCCTCGACTAGGGATCGAACCCACAACCTATCGGTGACAGTCACAAGCTTGTGCCGCTGTGCCAATACAGGCCTTAAACCTTATCTGATCATACTTAGCGCATAATATCTCCTTATCTAGACGGACCAGCATATATAGTAACTTATGCTTTTTTTACACAACGCATAAAAATTTTAACGCGGTATTTGAACCGGCGCATTTTTGAAAACTGTCCATGCTTCATATCACGCCACGGCCAAATTTTTATTCGTTTTATGTGTGGATGTTCAAATATGTAATAAATCTTGCCTTGGTAAAAGGTTAATTTTTTAACTCAACCAAATATGCCTTAAGAAAAAGCTAGCTATGTTAATACAAAGTATCTACGTTTTTTCAATTTTATACTTTTTCCCCGCAGAGAAAGGTAGGCTGTTCGTGTTCTCTATAATTTTGGAGACATCGATAGGTAAAATTCAACGCCGCGCAAATAGCGGAAAAATATTAATTTCCCGTCCATTATAGATACATTGTCCATTTACATAGTTATTAAAAAAAACATCTGTATTATAATTATAGATCTAAATATATAAATTATAACTATTCCAAAATAAATAAATAAATAAGCTAATCCAATAACACTTCTAATGTGTTAATAATGCCTATAGCATAATTTATGCTGTTCGATAATGTTGTATGATATCGTAGTTTAACATAATTTATTGTTTTCTTTTGTTCTTTCTTCCTTTCTCCACATAAATATATATATCTTCCTTTCTCTTTCTCCGCATGAATATATCTTCATGTATATAAATATTTCATCTTTGCACATGATCTCTTGTAATCAAGGTAAAAATGCGCACTGAATTCATTCTACTTTACTTCATAATACTCACATCTACTCACAAAGTTCAGCTGCCAACTAAATATTATATTAAAATTTTCACGTCACTGGAAAATAGTTTAGTAATTAAACGGAGCACGTTTGGCATCCGTTCTAATAATGCAGGAATATTTATAATATATTGTATTTGAGGCCTCTCGTGGCGCAGCGGTTTCAAATTAAATATTAAATGTTTTTATTTCTTTGTTCTGGTAACAAGGCAAATCGCGGTGTTGAGTCCCGCTACTCAAGACACAAAGCGTCAAATTCAACGTAATGTGGGGAAAGGACGTGGAACGGAGTGTCTGCCTACCCTGGCGTGTGCGGGATCCAGCGTGAAGCTGAGAGAGACAGCATTTGAGAAACTAATGGATACACCGAAATTAATGCTTCGCTTTGTCTTGTCAAAAAAAAAATATTTGAAAATAATTATATTATAACTATCCCCTCAAGATCTATACTGAAGATACAACAACGTCGTTTACACACTTTACTAAAAAAAAGATGTGAATGTTTTTGAGTTATTTAAAATATTTCGCTATACCGGATGTTTGGTATTTTGCTACTCGATATACAATTTCGCAGATTCGTTTCTGTTATTATACCGGAATAAATTAAATATATGTAAAATCAATTTTAACCAAACGTGTATACTAACATACAATATATCTCTCTTTTTCTGCCAGCTTCACGCTGTATGCCAACTTGTGAGGCTTGTGTTAGA
This sequence comes from Eueides isabella, assembly GCA_019049475.1. Taxonomy (NCBI): domain Eukaryota; kingdom Metazoa; phylum Arthropoda; class Insecta; order Lepidoptera; family Nymphalidae; genus Eueides; species Eueides isabella. The sequence goes on from CM032395.1 coordinate 3,415,130, forward strand.
AGCTCCGTACCGTTCCTCACTCTCCGCGTAATTAGAGATGGCATGTTGAGTGGCGGAACTCAATGTCGCGCTTTAACTTGCTACCAGGGCGAATAAATGAAAACATTACTAATTTTATTCGAAAATATTAAATATACTAATTTCTTCGAGTAGGGATAGAACCAAGAACCTGTGGCGTTAACATGCTTATACCCCGGCGCCACAACAGGCTTCAAATATGTATCTCTCATGTACCGAAATTAAATTACGTATACTTAATTTTTATCATGCATTTAAACATACTTATGCTTTAGAGAGAATTGATAAATACATTTTCATAATTAAAGTGAACTGTTTACTTGTAACGGATTTCGTATATATATATAATATTATTTATACATTTATAAATTAAAATTTTGAACGATTTACTGTTATTTATCATGGGTGGTCTATTTGCAGTGACCGTACATCGTACCATAAAATATAAATGTGGTCAAGACGCTTTTAGTGTTGTTTTTTTTATTTTGCAATATTTTTTCAGTGCTAACACTAGGTTTCCAAGTCCACTGAGTTTTTAGGCATTACGTGTTGAGTGGCGGGACTCGATAAAAGAGCAAAGAAATGAAAATATTAAATATTTTATTTCCTTGAGTGGAGATCGAACCAACAACCGATCGTCCGCTTACAGGCGTACGCTGTCCCTGCACCACGACAGTCCTAAATCTATAAATATTTTAATAAAAATAATAATTTGTATATAAATAAATTTCCATAAATGAGGATTTATAAAGACAGAAATGAGTACGTAGTATTCACTCCTAGTCCGGAATCACTACTAGTACTTACGTGCTTCACTCTACGTAAACTATACAAGACAAGATATGTAGGTTTATTTATCTATTAAAATCAATGTACCTTTGCAAAATATACATATATATTTGCATAATCAGTTTCACCCTTATTGGTACACAAGTTATCAAGTAAACGACGATGATAGTATAAGTTTTAGTTTCTTGGGTCTTGGGTATTTCCGCACGTTCATTTGATATCGGTAGTCTAAATATATTAATCAATTGATATCTAAATATATTAATTGAAGCTTAATTTGCTTAGAAAATGTTTATTTTACACTATTTCGATGCTCATATAAATATTTATATTTGAAATTACAATTAAAACAGTTTCACTGATTATGTAAATATTTATGTATAATTTGCAAGGGTACATTGATTTTACAAACTGTTGTTTAATAGATAAAGAGACCTATTTATCTTGGCTTGTATAGTTTACGTTGATGCGGAAGCTCAAACTCGGCGGAAAGTGGGAAACGGAAATGGAAAAGAGTGTCTTAACACTAGGTTCCCAAGTTTCCTCTGCCTACCCTGCCATGCGTGTGAAGCTAGAACGAAGGCCAAACACTAATTTAACATATTGTTGAGTAATAAATGAATAAAAACCTGCCTACTTTTTTGCTCTAATATGAACTGGAATTACCAAGTTCGCTGAGTCATCGCGTTTTCTTATGAGAAACCTTACTAATGATTGCTATTTTTTGTGGAGGAAATGTCGACTGTTAAAGTAATAACAATAGTTTTTAAATCTAATACAGGCGGGCTCAATTTATATAAGTAAACTATATAAGTTAAGTTGAATTCAGCCACTCAGTACGCAATGCCTCAAATTTGGCGGAAAGCAGGGAACGGAAGTGGAACGGAGAGTCTTAACATTACGTTCTCAACTTTCCTCTGCCTACCCCGCTATGTGCGGTAAGCTGAGTAAGCCTGAATAAAATTAAACTCGTTTAAAAGCCATTCTTTGTAAAGAGATTCGTTAGATAACACAATGGAAAGACACACGAAACAGTGGAAAGCTACATTTTACTTGCCTTAAACTTTTTTATTTTAATTATATCGTCTTAAATACATGGTTTTTGATTAGTTTTTGTCTGTGCTCAAATGTAAACATATATATTATGAAAACATATATGTATTGCAAAAAATGTATAGTTTGTTGCATTCTGTATTTATAATATTACAATTATCCTTAAGGAAACTGATTGCCGTGAATTTATAACAAAGCAACAAATTACTATTATTAAGTGTTTAATTTATTACATGTTGAGGCGCAGTAGGAAATATTTGATATTATTATTATTTTTTTGTTTATTTAACAATCAATAAAAAAGGAAAAAAAAATCAAATATCACGCAAAGGCCTGGGTATACAAAGACGGCCTTATTGTTTCAAGCAATCTCTAACTCTCTAATTATTTTCTATTTTAAAGTTTGTTATTAGTAGTAAGTTTTATTTTATACATTTAACGGATTAATTATATTACATATTTGTACATTTACATTACTTCATATGAGAGGAGATTAAACTACTTATTACAATGTAACATTAGAATCCATGTAGTAATTACATGAATTTACTGTGCGGATGCCAGGCCCATAATGATGTAAGTTATAGACGTTGGAGAAGTGCTTGGCAGTGCAAGGTATTGTTTATGCTTTTTTTAGCTTCACGCCGTATCCAGCACGTGGCAGGGTAGGCAGAGGAAACTTGGGAACTTAGTGTTAAGACACTCCGATGGATGAATTTGAGGCATTGCATTTTAAGTGGCGGAACTTAACACCGCGCTTTATCTCGGTAGCAGAGCGAAGAAACGCAGTAATCTAAGATCTTATTAGTGCCTGGAACAGATTAACTTTTTCTTGCTTTCTCTATTTAACCAAATTCTATTAATTTTGAATTCGAAGTACGTTTTATGAACGAATTGGCGATTTTTTATTTATTTTTCGACCCGAGATCCTTTCGCAAACAATAAAGATATTTTGATGTAATAACTCTCGCTTTTACTTCTTTCTAACTCATATAATTGAACTCTATACCTATTCTCGGTCAGTTCGTTGGTAAGTTTGATCTTTTATAGTTTCCCGGTCAGTTGCAGATGAACAATTTTTAGTATTATACCTAAAGCGACCCAGTGTCTATCCTTTTATCTTTTTAATTCACGTCTATTAGGTCGAGCTGTGCCCAAGTAACTATGTTATAAAATCTAAGAATCTAAACTACACTTACTTTTAATTGTTATATCGTTATGAAACTTGGCAATTATATGTAAATTAGATGATATTACATTATTATAGTACCATTTAACTGGTCTGATCATTGAATTGGAAGATGGTTCATAAAACAGTCGTGTGATTCCGGCTTAGAATAGGATCACCCTGGTACTGGTGGTGTGGTGAGAGGCGACTAAAGTGTGTGTGGTAGAGTCACGTTGCCAGTAATGGCAACACGCATGGGCAGACTCGACCGGATTATTACCACCCCCGGCATTTAAGACCGGCGTTAAGTAGTAGCTTTGGCCACTGCGTTTCGCATTAGGTAATGCCGGGCCCCGGTGCCCTTCCAATTTAAAGGACGGCAACGCTCCTGTAGCTCCTCTGGAGTTACTCGGGGCCGTGGGCGACGGTGATCACTTTAATAAAAAAAACCTTTAACAGCGTTCTAGCGTTCTATATATTTTTTTATTTTTTTATGGAGGGCTGTCGTGGAACAGAGGCACAAGCGTGTGAATTTAAACGCGACTGGTTGTAAGTTCGATTCCCGCTAGAAAAAAGAAATATTTAATATTTTAATTTCTGCGCTTTAGTAAAAGTACCTATATGGCGGCGTTGAGCTTCATCACTCAACACATATTGACTCAAATTCGGCAGTTAGGACCGGAACGGAGTGACTTAATTTAGTTAGTTAATTTTAGACTTACATTATTTTTATAAAGACACATTTTCTATAAATTAAATTGGCTACTGCTACTGTCTAAAAATCCATTATTTTGTTAAGCCGACCATTTGACTATTTATACTGATCTAATTATAATTAAAACAAATTGCAAATCCTTAGACTTGGCTTGACTTTACCTAGAGATTTCATTACTGTTATTACGTTTATAGATAAATCAACAGCTTTATTGAGCCTTGTTTTTGTTGGGATATAATAGTTTGTTATTTACATTTATATCTTTTGTAATTTTGACTGCAACGAATACTTTCCGGTGGTAATTTCATATAATATTTTTTCTATTTTTTTAATTTTTTAATATAAACGTTAGAATGCTTAAAAATATTGCTAATGCTTCAGTAAAATAAGAACAGTATACAGCAGCAGAGACTTTTTTATACATACATATATTATGTATGTAATATATATTCCAAAAGGTCTTTTCATTGTCTCTCTCTCTCTCAGCTTCACGCTATACCCCGCACATGGCAGGGTAGGCAGAGGGAACTTGGGAACCTAGTGTTAAGACACTATGTTCCACTTCCGTTCCCCACTTTTCGCCGAATTTGAGGCATTGCGTGTTGAGTGGCGGGACCCAACGTCGCGTTTTGCCTTGTACCAGAGCGAAGAAATGAAAACATTAAATATTTAAATAGAAAATATTAAATATTTCACTTCCTCGAGTGGGGATCGAACCCACAACCTGTCGGTTACAGTCACACGTTTGTGCCGCTGCGCCACGACAGGCCTCTTTCATTTCCAAATATAAAATGAAATTTTCTCTCAGTGTAAATGAAATGTAATTAACATGTGAAAGATATAATTAATTCTCGGGAAACAGGCTATAGATTAAATTCGCTTATTTACATCGTCTTCATGAAATTTTCCTTTTGCATTAACATATGTAATACGTTAATCTATTTTGGAATACTTACTATGTAATAATGATACTAATTAAAAAGCAAGCATTAGTATAGATTCTATCAAATGTAGTATAAATTTAATGATATAGCATATATATAATATACAATGTTTGATGGTACTGTAAGATCTATAGATGTGAAATCTTGCTCTGGCCTTACTAGAAAAACCCACACGGTGTTTTTCTTTACTCCTAACTAGTGAAAAAATTCGTGGCTTGGCCAGCTTTACTAAAATCATAAACACTATTAATTAGTAAAAATCACATTGAAATTTGTCGTCTAAGAGTCGTCTGATTTGTTGTCTGTTGAAAAATAGCTTGAATAGCTAAAAAGCTCGAATTATTGAATTAACGAAGTTTTAAATGACGTTATTTTGTATATTAATTATATAATAGGTATAAGCAAGGACTGTGGCGGTGGTGTAACAAAGCTTAAGACTGCATCGAATTGACTAAACCGACAAAGTGAGGCGTTGAGTTACGCCACATACCACCCAGTCTAGCAATTTAAGTGACGGTTGAGGAACAAAATATCTTAGGGCTTTTGCCGGAACACAGCGTGAAGCTTTAAATTATTATAACTACAGTATCTATTAATCATTTTTTTTGCCATCATACAAAGTTCTACAGTCGCTATGACTTCTTCTATTATGTTAAAACTTGTATCATTAATATTTCCTGCTTCATTTATGCCATATTAAAATTATAGCGTTAGCAACGATTTTATACTCAGATTCACGCTGTATCCCGCACATGGTAGACAGAGGAGACTTGGAAACCTAGTGTTAAGACACTCCGTTCCACTTCCGTTCCCCACTTTATGCAGGAACTCAACCATGCAAACCTCAGTACCTATCAACTGCTTTAAATTTAAAATGTAACCTTCATATTGGATTCTCCATTCATCGAGAAAAGCTTATGGGATAAATAATTTCAAGATAATAGAATTTATACAGTTATTTACTATTACAGTCAACTCTTAGACATTAGATATATATAATCGCACCCCTAACAATATTCGAATCTACTTACCCTGTATTAAGTCAGATAATTCCGTTATTCTAAATTAGCACTACCAGCCATTTGTAACACTAACATAAACACACTAATAACATAATTGGTTAGACGTGTAAGCTATTTAATGGTTTTCTAATTACGACTGTCTGATGTAGATCTATCAATCAACGGTTCAACGTGACGGACGTGGATTACCTATTTAAGTACTCAATATATCTGACACAGTCGGCAGTTCCGTGTCAATTGACAAATTTCAAACTTTCAATCACAATTTGCTTTGACATTTGTGTTTTGTTATTCAATGAAGTAAAGCTTTAGTGGTTTTTGAGCTTTACGCTGTATCCTGCACATGACAGGGATTATGTTATATATACATTATATGGGTCGAGTGGGGATGCAACCAAAAACTTTCCGCTTTTAAAGTCATACACTTTTGCTACTGCGCCACGACAGGCCCCAAGATTCAGACTCTTTAGAGTAATAAAATATATATATTTTTAATTATTTGAAATAAATTGTTATGTACAGTTTATAAATTTCTTTATTTAAAGTTTAGACATTATACAAGAAACTACATAAATGAAAAAGAAAAAATAATAACAAACAAATTAAAAAATTTTCAGAATACTAAGATACTGTAGGTTAATGCTGACAATATGTTGAACTAAAAAAAAAGAATGCTTGGATGCTGTTACAACTTTTATCATATTACACCTGCTTCTGCTGCTTTTTTATCTTTACGCCTCAACCTCAGCCGTGCTACGGGAGGTATCCTCCGGGATTTGGAAAACTAGCGTTAAGACGTTCAATTAAGTCACATCCGTTTTCCACGTTGAGAGTCGCAACTGAACGCTGCACTATGCCTCGTTACTAGAGGGAGGCAATTCTATAAAAAATATTAAATATCTTATTTCCTCGAGTGGGAATTGAATTAATAACCTGTCACGATCACAATAACAGACTTGTTCCCTTAATATTACTACATAAAAGATGTTGGACTAGCAGAAATAAATTTTAAATTATCTCAAGTTCCTGTTACACTAATATCGTATTGACGTACATAATAAACGCAAACGTTCTGACGTGTTAGTAGGCCGCTAATTTGATTATCCATCGTAGTTGTTGCGTTGTGACATTGATCTCAAAACGCTCACAAAGAATTTGACCCTAAATATGTTTCTAATCAAATAGTACTTGCATAGATATTCGTGAGGTAACTGTTGTGGCACAGTGGTACAAGTAAGTAAGCAGTGTAAACGGGACGGGCTGTGGGTTCGATCCCCAGACGTGGATATGAAATATTTAATATTTTCATTTATTTTCTCTGGTAGCAAGGCTGAGTTCGGCAACTCAACATCCAAGGTCTACAATTCGGTGGAGAGTCGGGAAAGGCAGCGCTTTAATACGAACAGAATGTTTTAGCACTAGGTTCCCAAGTTCCCTTTGAATGTCCTGCCATGTGCTTGTGGAGCGTAAACCTACAAAGAAAATAAATATTTGTAAACGTAGTTCAGCTACACGCTGTATTCCGCATCTAGCAGTATCGCCAGAGAGAACCTATTTTTTTTTGTATAGACAAGACCCGGCAAACGAGCGTACGGGTCATCTGATAGTAAGTGATCACCGTCGCCCACGGCCCCGTGTAACTCTAGAGGAGCTACAGGAGGGTTGCCGGTCGTTAATTTGGATGGGCACCGTGGCCCGACATTACCCAACGTGAAACGCAGTGGCCAAAGCCACCACTTAACGCCCGTTTTAAATACCGGGGTGGTAATAATCGCCGGACGAGTTGCGTCCGACCCATGCGTGTTGTCATTGCTGACAACGTGACTCTCCCACACGTACTTTAGTCGCCTCTTACAACACCACCAGTACCAGGGTGATCCTATTCTAAGCCAGAATCACACGGCGTAAAGTGACAAGACTCTCCGTTTCCCACGTACCGAAGTATTCTCGAGACATTGCATATTGAGTAGTGGATCTCAATGCTGAGCTTTGCCTCAGTTTACGATTTGTTTGCTTTAATCAACGTTTAAGTGGAATAGATGACTCACTCATTCTATGGGACTGTAGTGGCTTTATGGTCTCAATTATGCGACTGTAAATGCGACAAGTGGTGGGTTCGAATCCCACCCGAGGAAATGAAATTGAAGTTAGTAACACGGCAAAACTAAAATATATTTATATCTCAAAATAGATAGATGGCTTGAGTAAAAAAAATAGAGTTATTTTATTATTTAATTAATTAATATTGTAATATTTTTTATAACAGAACATATAAAGTGGCTTGTCGTGTCGCAGCGACACAAGCGTGTTACTGTAACCGACAGGTTGTAGGTTCGACCCTCACTCGAGGAAATGTAAATATTTGATATATTCAATTTAAAATATTAAATTCTTTGCTCTATAAGGCAAAAATCGGTGGCGGATAGCGGGGAATGGAAGTGTTTTAACACTAGGTTCCCAAGTTCCCTCTGCCTACCCTGCCATGTGCGAGATACAGCGTGAAGCTAAGTAAGTAAATATAAAGTGGCACACCACTGATAGTAAACACAACGATTGGAGATCTGATTCTCACTTCAGGGAATTATTTACTTTTCTCACTCTGGTAACAAGAAAACCACAGCGTTGAGTTCTGCCACTCAAGTTAAAGTTAGAAAAAAAAAATACCAGACAATCACTACTAGGTGTACGGGACAGTTGATTTATAGACCTTTACCATATTTATGCTAAAGATAAACTAATAACTATAATTTCCGTCATACCCCACGTCAGTATGACGCGGACGACTATTTAGACAATACATATGGTATCGTTTCTTGTTGACGTTCCGCATATAAATGCCTATTTATCATATGTGTACTTAGTATTAGTGCTTATAGAAATCTGCTGGATTTGCCTAGTTATTTAACATTACCAACATAAATAAATTGAAACAAGCGTATACGAATTTCGAAATAGATAGACAAGAACGGATGGCTTAGTGGTTAAAGCGCTTGGACAGTCTCCAATAGGTGCAGTTCGATTTCTAAAATATACAATTTCGAATTATTGTCTCTTGTAAAATTAAACGTCGTCTTTTGAATGCGATGTACGTCGTTTTACATTTTGAATATGAATGTTTTGCGATATATTGGCACTGTTTTCGCAATGCCCTTTCCTTATGTAAATAAAGAAATATATATAAATTCCTTGCTTATTTAAGGTCAAACCCAGACTTAATTTTATTTCTCACATTTAACTAAAAAAAAAAAATCTTCCAATGTCGAGATAATGGTTCGGCTTATCAGGGGCTAGAGCTCTAGAGTCGCTGATGGGAGTTTTTCGAGAAAACGATCAGAATTTGAGATTTTTTTTTGCTATACAAGTTGATTTAAATTTTGTTAAAAGCATTAATCACACCAACTGCTATTAATATTCAGATTTAAGAACATTTTAATATTCATATTAAAGAACAAGTATTACACTCACTCACTCACGTAGCTTCACGCAGTATCCCGCACATGGCCTACCCTAAGCAGAGGGAACTTGAGAACCTAGTGTTAAGACAGTCCGTTCCACTTCCGTTCCTGACTTTCCGCCGAATTTGAGGCATTGCGTGTTGAGTGGCGGAACTCAACGCCGCGTTTTGCCTTATACCAGAGCGAAGAAATGAAAACATTGACAGGTTGTGGGTTCGATCCCCTCTCGAGGAAATGAAATATTTAATATTTTCAATTTAAATATTTAGTGTTTTCATTTCTTTGCTCTGGTAGAAGGCAAAACGCGGCGTTGGGTTCCGCCACTCAACACAAAATGCCTCAAACTCGGCGGAAAGTGGGGCACGGAAGTGGAACAGAGTGTCTTAACACTCCCAAGTTCCCTCTGCCTACCCTGCCTTGTGCGGGATACAGCGTGAAGCTGAGTGAGTGAGTGAGTGGAGTTACTTAACTTCAGGTTTCCAGGCTCCCCCTGCCTACCCCGCTAAGCGAGGCGTTGAGCTAAACAAAATTAATTCATAGTCAGAGTTTATAAGATATATGAATATTTGATTCGTACACAAAGCGAAGATAAACATAACAACACTGTGTTATATTATTTTGTATGAACATGAAAGTTACATGTAAATATTGGTTACATATTGAACAAATAAGCGGTTTTCAATGTGTAACTTGTGTTTTAGTATGTTAATATTGTTATGAGACAAAGCTAGTATATTGGGAATGTTTTAATTGATGATTATATATGATTAATCTATGAATTACTTTGTTTTTTCTTTAAAGTAATAAAACATATTTTTATTTTTACGGCTTATTTTGTTTTATTAAATATGGCTTATTTTGTTATATATGGCTTAAGTTTTTGTTCTCACAGGTCTCTCTGCCTTCTTTGCTACGAGTGTCGAGACACTCCGCCCTTCACTTTATATCCGAATTGTAGAATACTGTGTTGAACATCAGAACTCAATGCCGTAGAAATTATTTTTAAAATTATTCATTGTATATTAAAACATGACTTTAAATTTCTTTAAATATGCCGCAAAAAGACAATATTGTACCAAAAGTTTATGGCAAATGTATATAGCAAAAGTTGTAAAGCAATCTTAACTGCGGCGTCAGCTGCCACAGTTCTTGGCGCAATCTGCGTTATTCACATAACTATAATGGATTTGAACGCTGAACTGAACATTCAACTTGGAAGTTCAATAGAAATTTATCAAGTAATCTTGTGTACTCAGAAGTTAGGTTGCTATATACTAACTATAAAGTCATATTTTCGTGATAAAATAAACTTATCTACTTACTTACTACCAGTTACTTATGTATTGTAAATTTTTATTTTTATTCTAGAGGCAGCAGAAGGCAGATTCTACTATTGTTAACACTATCTCTTTTTACCGTATTGTATATAGTGATATTGACGTTGTTAGTACTCAATTGGTTTGAACGCCATAAGCTAAGAACAGAACAGATATCTATACTTATATAATAAAAGTCAATAGTTTGTTTATTTAAACACAACAAACTCAGGAATCACGGGATCAAATAATTTATGGCAATAGTCCATATATTAATATGGGCTGGCTGTAGGCACGTATATTTATTTATTTTATTTATTTATTTATTTATAACAATTAACAAAGTCCTTATCAATCTATACGATAATAACCGCATTAGTGCAACACTGTCGCGGTTATTAACGCCCACCCCCAGGCATTTTAATACCATTATTTTTAATTGTTGCAAATATATTAATAAAACAATTTTTGTTATAAAATACAAAAAATATAAACTATAAAGATAATTATGATAAGTGTGTGTGAGTGTGTGCGTGTGTGTGTGTATGTGTGTGTGTGTGTGTGTATATTTTAAGTGCATATTGTTACTAAATTTTCTGTCTCGTCATAATTTAATGTTGTAAGCCAATCGTAAACTTTAATTTTACAGTGTCGTAATAACCTTAGGGAGAAGATGTTAAGCTTCTCGTTAATATGGTTTCGAAGTACCTTTTTTTCACTTTAACCACAAGGCTAAGTTAAAAGCTTATTGATACATTAAACATAATAATTCAATGTGAACTATATTATATAGATATTACTCAATTGAAATTTTATTTGTGCTTCTACTGAAATGTAAATTGTAGTTAATATGAATGTTTGTGCAACATATTGTATCACAAAACATATTATTATAGCTCAATATACATATTATATGCTTAACAAAGAAATACTTTGTTGTTTTTCATTAGGGAATATATAATATATAATATATAATATATAATATATAATATATAATATATAATATATAATATATAATATATAATATATAATATATAATATAGGATCTGCTTATGAAAGACAATTTTATAAGGTTATTTGTAATTTTCATGTATTTAATTACTTTATTATTAGTTTGACGGCGAAATTTTTAACATCACATGTTTCTAACCATCATGGGAAACCAAAAATATATTTACTCACTCACTCAGCTTCATGCTGCATCCAGAATATGGCAGGGAAGACAGAGGGAACTTGGGAATCTAGTGTTAAGACACTCCTTTCCACTTCCGTTCCCCAGTTTTTACCGAATTTCAGGCATTACGTGTTTAGTAGCGGAACTCAACGCCGCGCTTTGGCTTCTTACTAGAGCGAAGAAATGAAAATATTAAATATTTAGTTGGAAAATATTAAATACTCAATTTTCTCGAGTGGGGTTCGAACCCACAACCTATCGTTTACAGTCACACGCTTGTGCCGCTGCGTCACGACACTAGGCAGGGGGAACCTGGGAAGCTAGTGTTAAAAAGCTCCGTGTCCTATTTTTTTAAGTCATTAGGGGTTTAATACTTTACCGTCGGGCTTTGCGCCGTTACCAGAGTGAGGAAATGAAAATATTAGATATGTCATTCCTCAAATGGGAATTCAACCTATAACCGTAACGTTTACACACTTCCGTCTCCACGCTACAACGGCCTCCTTTGTTATCATGTCAAACATTTTAGGACCTCTACTATCAACTCAACTATCAAGTCCTTTAGGAAAGATATGTATACAATATGTTAGGATGATATTGGGGTTGTAATAGACAATATATTGTTCGTTTTTCGACTGGACATGAAAATATTGGTTATATAAATTTATAAAGTTATTATAATACACGATTTATTTATATTTTATTTCAATTGTTTCAATGGTGACATAGCCGGGGAAGAACTTTTAAAATTTTCATTTTATAAACATATATATTGTCATATTAATATTCAAAGTGCAACGCTTTGTTTCGGTTATTGGAGAAATTTGCTTATTTTTTCTACTTTAAATAATCAATCATTATTTTTAACTTTCACTTTAAGCTCTATAGCGTAAAGTAAGCTTTTTTGTATAGAGTTATGAAAGTTGGCCCACGTCCTATAGTTTTTAAGGGTGCTCACGTATAAACAACGTCAGCTCGGGTTAGATGTACGCCAGAGGGTATAACTTCTGGGTTGATCCCAAATATGAATATGTATACGTGATACGTCATTTGTTATCCTTACCCGAAACATTAGAAATGTTATTGGCCTCAGGAATAATTTACTCATTCTATGTATTGTAAACATTTTAAAAATGTATCGAATAGATTAAAATGCTGTATATATATTGTTATATATTATTGTTGTGTGCCCCTGAATATAGATTTCTTCTCATAGCTGCCTATGAAGAGCGAAGGAGAGAAAGTTAAAGTAATAAATGTTAAAAGAATTTGGAAGAAATTATTATCAATCTGTCAATATGAGCGAAGCATGTTGGACGAAGTAGTTATATTAATTTTAAAATTATAGACCTCTATTTGTCTCTGCCTTCTGCCTTCTTGATCATTTTCAATGGTTGAAAAAATAAATCAATAAAATATAATTAAAATCAAATATAATATATTAGATTATAAATCACTTCAATAATAAATTAATGCCCAGACGACATAATTTCTTATATACAAAATAAGTCACACGCCACGACAAAACATTTTTAATATATAATAGAAACATATGTTTCTGTGAAAATAGTAACCTTGTTTATAAAACAAATAAAATGTATGTTCCTTTTATCAAGATTTTTAGTGCAAAACGGAAGTGGAACAGAGTGTCTTAACACTAGGTTCTCAAGTTCCCGCTGCCTACTCTGCCATGTGCGAGATACAGCGTGAAGCTAAAATAACTCTTTACCATTTTCTTAGGTACAAAATATCTAAATTATTGCAAAAAAAGTTACGATAATTTTAAATGAAATTTAAGTATATACCAATAAAATCGTACTTCAGTTCAGAATTTCACTGTAACGACGTGTGTCGTATAGTAAAAATACCGCCAGCATATCAAATATTTACTGCTGGCTTTACGACCGTGACTCAAGATATAATAGACTGAAACAATGCGTAACGTGATTTATCTTATTTTGTAAGCGATTCACGTTTTAACCAAGATAAATGTAATAAAAAATATAAGTAACGGGTGCCATGATAACACTTTGACGCCTCACGAAGCTATATTTTATATGAAAATTGCTTGTTTTGCTGATCCTTGTATTGATACTGCTTTGGCTACATTTATATTTCAATTTTTAGTTACATTGAATAGTCTATATTAGGCAGCTTCCATTTTTCTTTTTATTGATCGGACAACTTTTTTAAATGTTTAAGCCAGCCGTAGCAACTATTTTTGGATTCATTTTCCCCAATGGAAGGAGATGCTATATTTTTTATTTTCTTTTTCTCATCCTTAAAACGCAGCAAAAAGGCGGCCTTTTGATTCGCCTTTCAATAAGTAATGTCTCAATAATTCAGCAGCAAGTGAGTGTCTTAACACTAGGTTCCTAAATACCCTACCTTGTTTTTTTACCGTAATTTTGCTGCCTGCCTTGCTATTTGCGGAATTACAGCAGGAGGCTAAAAAAATATTAATCGATATAAATATTAAGTGGTATAAGAAAAAAGAATTAAATAACGTTGTTTTTCATGTTTTTTTTCTTTTGATTATTCTTGTTAACACTGTAAGTGGTTTTGTTATAGGTGAATAGCCAACTCCAAGGGGCAAATTTATTTTAGAAGTTTTATATAGATATAAAAAAAAAGACTTAAAATTATACACCCTATAACAAAATGTAAATACTAATGTACTAAATAACAAAATGTGGAAATACTACGTCCCATAATTTACACCTTTATGTATGAAAAAAGGCATATATTTTTATGTAATACACACATACACACAATGGTATGTTGCGACAAATTCTTTTCTAATATTAAGGATTTTTATTAGTAATTTGGTATATGTCAGTTTTAGTGTTTGAACCAGTTCATCACATCATTTTTATATCCTGTTTTATGTCAAAATCATAATATAAAAAAAAGGATTTTCATTTTAAAAAATAAAATCACACGCTTGTCGTGGCGCAGAGGCACTAGCGTGTGACTGTAACCGAGTTGTGGGTTCGATCCTCACTCGAGAAAATGAAATATTTAATATTTTCGATTTAAATATTTATTGTTTTTATTTCTTTGCTCTAGTACATGGCAAAACGCGGCGTTGAGTTTCGCCACTCAACACGCAATGCCTTGAATTCGGCGTAAAATGGATGGTGGAAGTGGTACGGAGTGTCTTAACATTAGCTTCCTAAGTTCCTTCTGTCTATCCTGCCATATACGGGATACGGCGTGAGCTGAGTATTTATAAAAAGGTCATTCGTTACGTTGACTGTCGAAGCGTAAGCGCGGCTTAATATTATTTTTTCGCAAATTGGGCACGTAATACGTACGTTATCTACATAGTATCAAACGTATCTAATGAAGTGAATATATGACCATTAAAATATTAAAATCACATGAGTTGAATATTTTATTACATATTTACTAATATTTGTAAAATTTAAAGGTTTCAATGTCATACGTAGTTAAATATATAAAAGATTTTTAATTCATCAAGTGAGAGTGCAATGTGGGTACAAAATAGTGTGTAACCTGGCCTGAGAAACAAAAAATATCTAAATAAAAATAACTAGCTAACTCAAGTCTGTCACGTTTAATACTCTTTTCAACTGCCACAACTGCCACCACTTAAAATATTATATATAATAAATAATTTAATAAATAAATAGATAATATGAGGCCTGTCGTGGCGCAGCGGCACAAGCATGTAACTGGAATCGACAAGTTGTGGTTTCGATCCCCACTCGAGGATATTAAATAATTAATATTTTCATTTAAAAATCTTTAATATTTTCATTTGTTCGCTTTGGTGCAAGACAAAACGCGGCGTTGAGGTCCGCCACTCAACACACAATGCTTTCAAACTTGGCGGAAAGTGGGAAACGGAAGTGGAACGGAATGTCTTAATATATAAATAAATAGGTTCCCAAGTTCCCTCTGCCATGTCAAGTTACCCTGCCATGTGGGGGATACAGCGTGAAGCTGAGTTTAAATAGATAATAAATAATAACTTATAGATCAAATTATTAAAAAAAATCGAAAACATTAAAGTTTTCAAATAAAGCCAATGCTAAACACTTCGGTTCAACTTTTAAAGAGCCAAATGGCAGGAGAAAGAAGGGTTAATATATAGAAAATTATCATGAACGATGAAATGTCAACTACAGCTGACTTTTTTAATAGATGTATGTTACTTACATCCATTGCAAATATTTTTTTTTTCTTCAGCTTCACGCTGTATCCCGCACTAGGCAGGGTAGGGAGAGGGAACGGAAGTGAAACCTAGTGTTATGACACTCCGTTCCACTTCCGTTCCCCACTTTCCGCCGAATTTGAGGCATTGCGTGTTGAGTGGCGGAACTCAACGCCGCGTTTTGCCTTATTACCAGAGCGAAGAAATGAAACATTAAATATTTAAATTGAAAATATTAAATATTTTATTTCCTCGACTGGGGATCGAACCCAGAACCTGTCGGTTACAGTCACACTCTTGTGCCGCTGCGCCACGACAGGCCTCAATTTTTTTAATTATAATTATAACATAAGAAGTATATCCCTTGAGAAATTTTCAGTGAATAATCGTTAAGTATTATAAAGTCATTACATTGTTAAATATTATGTAATCATTCTAATCCACTGCCTACATTCTAGCCAAGACCATGAAAGCGTAAAACAATGGTATATATTCAATGAAATTCCAATTGAACGTTCTTATTTATGTTCACCAGATAAATATTTAAATGATAGCGAGTGTTGAGAATATTGTTCTCGCTTGTTATAGTTTGAATAACATCACGGGAATTGTGATGTGACGCGGTTCTACAATAATGTTATCACAGGTGCTTCTAGATCTACGTTAAATGGAACGTACACTTTTTTTCTGTATTATATGTATTCATTAAAAATAATCACCTACTTGATATTATAAGTAAATAACAAATTGAATTCTTCCAATGGGCTGAAGGTATAGGACTTAGGTTTATGTAGTTAAATAGCCTCGCAGATTTTTTATAGGAATCTATTGTTTATCAGTTTTTCTATGCGTGTTACCATTGCTGACAACGTGACTCTCCCACACTTACTTTAGTCGCCTCTTACGACATCATCAGTACCAGGGTGATCTTATTATAAGCCACACGGCTAAAAGCTTATTCAGTGAGATGGTTGGATTTGGATTTGGATCTGATGCTTATTCTTGCTTGACATTGGAAAGGTAATCTTCCATTTTAACACCAATACTTTTTTTAGTTTTGCCAATATAATACCATTGTAGTATAAATTTCTAAGCATAATCATAATATAATTCATATTTATCCATTATTTATTACCGTAACAGTTTGAATAACAGTGTCTAGAATTCTAGATACTCCGTCGTCTGCGTTCCCCCTCAATTCAAGACACCATTGAGTGGCGGAAGTATTTATAATTTTTCGTACTTTGACTTAACATATTATGAAAATTATAATAATCGAGGCCTATCGTGGCGCAACGGCACCAGCGTGTGACTGTAAACGATAAGTTGTGGGTTCGATCCCCACTCGAGGAAATGGAATATATAATATTTTCATATTAGATATTTAATGTTTTCATTTCTTCGCTCTGGTAACAAAAAAAAAGTGCGGCGTTCCGCCACTCAATACGCAATTCCTCAAATTCGGCGGAACGTGGGGAACGGAGTGTCTTAACACTAGGTTCCTAAATTGCCTCTGCCTAGCCTGCCATGTATGTGGGATACAGCGTGAAGCTGAGTCAGTAATAGTCAAACAAACGAACGAACAAGCCCACAATTACTGTATTTCAAATGTAATGTTCGTATAGTTGCAATTAATTATAGTTAACAGTAAATAATTCATCTTAATTAAATAAAAACAAATATACAAAAGTAAACATTTTTTATTTTTGTGTGCACTAGAAATAAACGATTGTTATCATTATATTTTTGAAACATCCCGAATAAAATGCAAATAACAAATTTGTCAAAGCGTATTAGCACATTTTTTTTATTTAAATAAATGTAGTGTCTCACAATTTATCTGCCATGTTAGTTATATTATAAATATAAATTATATTTACTAGTTTAGAGTACATATGAAAATTATTGAATGATTTTTCAACGTAGTAAGTTCCACTACAAGAGACTTTAATCCCTGATATATAAATTATTTTCGTTTGTTAATCTTCTTCCCTTGAAGCCCACACATTGACCTGTGCATGTAGGACTCGGAATAAAATATTTGATACTGAAAATATATTTTTTCGCTCTGCCAACAAGGCGAAGCACGGCGTTAAGTTGCGTGGCACATATGATGGCAGACACAGTATGAATCTCAAAACGTTTTTTGCTCCACGTCTTAATATTTAGTTCTCTTTACATACCGTGTTATGCGGGAAAAATCACGTAGTGGCTTTCTAATTTTTTGACCATTAAAATTATTTTAAATCATAATGCTTAACCATTTCTAAACATTAATTATTTCCTAATTGTGGAAGCTTTAAAGGAAAAATAAAACCGTTCAAACTTGTCTGTTGTATTTAAAGGATATTAAAACTCCATGTAACTTTATGGTATGGTTAACTTACCAGGATGTGGAGAATATTAGTAGTTGTAGAAGCGCTGTTTCAGGTTTGTAACTTAAATCGAAGTTATTTCTTAACCGCGTTCCTGTGGTTACAACTCCGAAAGTTGTCAGAAATTTCAGAGAAAGTTATAAGCTTACTTAGTTATTTAAGCCGGATTGTAATTGATATTATTTTATAAATAGAGTGAGATTATTGTCACAATGTCAATACGATATTTGATTGTATGTAAAGGAAGCGAGTTGCCAAAATGCTTATATAAACTTATTGTTTATGTATTTTAATGAAATCATGCTCTGATATCGTAGATTTTTTGTCTACCGGAGCGAGAAATGTTTACAGTGAAAACCAGTCGCACTGCGCCAGTACGGCCTCCAATGAAACTAAACAAATAACTCTAATTATATACAAATATTAAATTGACAGTTTAGTTTTATGTGACAACATTTTGTGATGTCTTTGTATTGGTCACGCTTTTCATTTACTAAAGTACCTACCCAAAGCGCGGCGTTGAGTACCGCCACTCAACACGCAATGCCTCAAATTCGGCGGAAAGTAGGGAACGGAAGTGGAACGGAGTGTCTTAACACTAGGTTCCCAGGTTCCCTCTGCCTACCCTGCCTCGTGTGATATACAGCGTGAAGCTAAAAAAAAATACCTACCGTTCTTCACGTAATTGATTAACTATAAAACAAACTAACAATGATACCAAAACAAAACACATTACTTTTTAGCGTCACGTCGTGGAAACTTAAGAAGACTCGCCTCCCAATTTTCTGCCGAATTTGAGGCAATGCGTGTTGTATGGAGGAACTTATCCTCGCGCTTAGCCTTGTTACCAAAGCGAAGAAATGAAAATATTAAATACTTCATTTGAATATTTCATTTCCTCAAGTAGGAATTGAACCTACAATCTGTCGCGCTTAGAGTCACACGCTTGTTGCTCGCTGCTACGCCACAACAAGCTTCGCTCTGTACCAGAGCACGCTCATAGTGAGGTATTCTGGGAACCTATTTGAAGACACTCATATCAGACACTTCCGTTCCTTGCAGAACACAAAGCTGCTTTGCCTTACTATAAGAGCTCGGAAATGAAAAATAAATACTCGGGAATTGCCTGCGCCACGACCGGCCTATATTAATCCAGTATTATAATGTTTTATCTCAGCGGTCTTGATTACACAGGCATTAAGGCTCTGTTTGTTCGAGATAACACCTATAGTCTCCAGCATGCAGAGAATCTTCCTTTAATACTACTTGATTACTGTTTTTATACTCATTAGAGCTTTATACGTTATGTTCATTAGTTGATAAGGTTATTAGAGCTACGACATGTCTTGGTCCGATTCTATAAAGATAATACAAATATTATCTTTGCCTTGAAATGAACGTTTAGTTTTATTCTGCCGAATTACTAATCACTCAACTTGCCGCTGTATCCCGCACATGGCAGGGTAGGCAGAGGGAACTTGGGAACCTAGCGTTAAGATACTACTTTCCGTTCCCCACTTTCCGCCGACATAGTGGCATTGCGTGTAGAGTGGCGGAGCTTAACGCTGCCCGTCGAAGAAATGAAAACATTAAATAATTATTTTGAAAATATTAAATATTTTACTTTCCTGAATGGAGATTTATAATTAATCCTGGTGGGGGTAGATTCTTATATAATCTCAATTAAATATGTATATCTTTAACAAAAAATACGTTTTTTTTTATTAGGAATTTCATCTGCTCGATATCTTAGTACTTATTTATTGCTGTTACAAACAACTTTGGGCTAGTACAATAATTTTGATACATAAAATTTATATGAGCTAACTTTATGTGGTGACAACGCAAATATAGCTTGTTCAACGTTTATTTTTGCCTTGGGACGACATAAAAGTAATCTCAAATGCTATGTATTTATATAGTCTAATAATACAATGCTTTTTTATACATTTTTACGGTTTTTTTAAAGCTAAAAAAGGACGTTTATTGTCTATCTTACTACTTACTTTTTTAAATAAATATCTTGATATGTTTTTAATATATATTTTAATACGTCTATTGAAAATCCTGTCACATCACATTTATATTTGATTTAAAAAGTTTTGAGTGTTGCTGAACATTCTATTCCCGAAATTACCCTTGTCAAACTTGTCGTTACGAAAATCACAAAGAATCGAAAGACAAATACGAGGGTCCCGAAGGGCTCCTATTGGCGAAATCCATATTTAATGAGACATTCTCCGTCAAAGCATTCACTAGCTTTAGCATTATAATGTACTCGAGAAATATTCGATTTTTGATAAAGCGGCAAGAGAATTGTTTTTTTTTTAATAATTTGTTAAGTATTTCACTTATAGGTTTTTTTTTTATGGAAGAGACGGCAAACGAGCGTACGGGTCACCTGATCGTAAGTGATCACCGTCGCCCACGGCCCTTTAACTCTAGAGGAGCTACAGGAGCGTTGCCGTCTTTTAATGTGGATGGGCACCGGGGCCCGGCATTACCTAATGCGAAACGCAGTGGCCAAAGCCACTACTTAACGCCGGTCTTAAATGCCGGGGGTGGTAATAATCAGGTCGAGTCTGCCCATGCGTGTTTCCATTGCTGGCAACGTGACTCTACCACACGCACTTTAGTCGCCTCCTACGACACTATCAGTACCAGGGTGATCCTATTCTAAGCCGGGATCACACGGCAAAAATAAAATATATGATAAGTATAAAAAAAAAATAAAAACCGACCAAGTTCTTAAAGGGCTGTCAGCCGAAGTGTGTTCTGTACCATTATTAATAACATAAAATATGATAACGGCAAAATATATATTATTATTTTATTGTCCAATTAAGTATTTGTGGTTATAGTGGCTATCCATTATGACAAAAATCACGTTTGTTGTATTGGAAGTTGGTAATTTATTTATATTATTCTGCTTTTATAAATTTGGCTTGTGAAAGTAGGAAAGATAGAAAAAGAATGGAGTCGTTGTAATAAAATACCGTTATACCCCTTGATTACGGAACCGAAAGTACTAAGGCTTTAGTAGGTCAATAATTGCCTAATATAAGAAGAAATTGGCATTCCATGGACGCACAGTGAGGATGCCAGCCTCATGGCGTTTCTAGAAAGAGCTCAGGTAAGCACCGGTTTTGATTCCAAAATATTGAGCTCCAGTTATTTTTAGACAAATTGAGAGCTTTTAGCAAACCATAAAATTTCGCTATTCTACTCTCGGTTTTACTTCTACTACGTATGGAGGTATTTATGATCAGTTCTTTTGGTAAATTCGGAATACAATACTAACTTAAAGTAGATAATATATACCTTTAATATGTATGAGTACATGTGTCTATGTGTTAAAGTAATACGTATGGAAAGTAACCTTTTCGTTTCATGTATTCATTTCACTAACGCTATAGAATCGTATCTTGCAATCTACTTACGTACAATCCCTTTCAGTGTAACAATGTGATTGAGTAACAAATCTGCATGGAAACCTTTCGCGTTTCGCACGAATGAGATACGGTCACAGAATAAGAATATTTCTTATCTATATATCTACGTGACTTTTTTCTAAAAGGTTTTTTTATCCTTTTTTTGGTATAGCCTTTGAATAAATAAATAAGTGTAGATTTCATATATTGTTAGGATTAATTGCTTGTGATGTTAACGTTCTCTATTCTGCTCGGAATAAAGTTCAATTACCTTCAGCGCTTAAATTTATGAAGCTACTGACAGCTTGTAACTGTTGACGGTTCGATTTCTTTAGAGTAAAATAAATAATTTCTCTAACTTCACTTTGGTATCAAGAGATATTGCAGCGTTAAGATCAACAATTCTATTTTCGTTGTCTAGAAAATTAAATAACATGAGGAGAAAAGGGTCCCAACACTTAACGTACACGGAAAAAACTATATTTTATACTGAAATGATTAGTGAAAAGCATAAATGAGTCGTCAAGCTGATTACACAAAATAACAAAACATTTAAACTTTCAGGATTTTGGCGATACTTTCACGAACTGTTCAGTTCCTACCCTAATGACGGTTTAACTTTCATTCTGGACATTCAGGTGCAACCTTGACTTGTCTCTTTCATTTTTCATCTGAAACGACTTGGACTTTTTCTTCAATTTTCTCGATAAATTGAAAGTTTTATATCAGTTTTTTTTGTGCGTATAATATTTGGTGCTTAATTTGTTGAGTTTTAATTGTGTTTCTTTTCCTCGATTTTTATTTTGTTTTATGAAATTAAATGATAACTATAGGGTTTGATTGGATAACTCGTGGTGCAGGGGAATAAACGTTTATTTTTCATTTTTATTTCTTCGCCCTTATAATGAGCGTCGATAACGAGGCACAGCGCAGCGTTAAGTGTGAGGCCTGTCGTGGCGCAGCGGCACAAGAGTGTGACTGTAACCGACAGGTTCTGGGTTCGATCCCCAGTCGAGGAAATGAAATATTTAATATTTTCAATTTAAAATATTTAATGTTTCATTTCTTCGCTCTGGTAATAAGGCAAAGCGCGGCGTTGAGTTCCGCCCCTCAACACGCAATGCCTCAAATTTGGCGGAAAGTGGGGAAAGGAAGTGGAACGGAGTGTCATAACACTAGGTTCTACTTCCGTTCCCTCTGCCTACCCTGCCTAGTGCGGGATACAGCGTGAAGCTGAAAAAAAAAAGAGAAAAAAAAAATATAAATAAATAAATAAATTGGAGAATGGACATGTCTAAATAGGAAGAGGGTAACTTAAAACTACGTTCCCAGATTCCCTCTGACTAACCTAGTAGACTACAACATTTTATCAGCAGCTGAAGCTGGCAAAATTATTGAGGCTTTCATGGCATAGTGGAAAAGGCTCCGCATGTAAACGTGATGTTTTTGGGTCGGCGATCTCCACTCATGGGAAAAGTTTTTGAAATGTTTTCATGCTTCGTTCGTCCTTAAGAATTAAGCGTGACGTAGATTTTCATCAATTAAGCTGTAAAATTAATAAATTACGAATATAATTATAAATTAGAAATTATAAGTATTTGACATTTTAATAACTATGTTTCTATTGGTTTCAGGTAAGCGATCATTATTCGACATTAAAAAGATGAGTAGAAAGTGACTTAATATTATATATTTTTTTGAGCAATATGCTTAATATGTTACAGTAATTGTTTCCTTAGGTTTATTTAATTTGCTAAAATATTTTTTTATATTTACTCGGATTTGACGTTCAAATTGACGTTTTAGTTGAGATTTACAAAATAAATGTTTTTATTTCACGTTTATTGTGTGCAATAATTATATTTTATCTATATTATATATTATTATATCGAACCCGTAACCTGTCGCTTTAAAAGTGACACTCAATTATCTATGAACCATCGGGAGAAGGTGAAACTTGCACAATGCTAGGCGAGACAATGACCATGACGTCACAAATCTCATCACTGATACGGAACCAAGATGAATAGCTCTGTTCAAACTCATCTTTATAATAAACAGTTATTGTATGAAGTTAGGACAATCAATCTTATTGTTAGACGTTCTTCAAAATGTAAGTCGGTAAGTATTAGGTCATCTGAGTCTACGTTTTGATAATAGTATCTATTCTATATATTGTTTGCTTTTGTGTATGTAAATATGTTTGTGATGATGTGTCATACTACTTTTGTTGTCCTTGCGTATATTGATAACAGTAGGGTTTATTTATATAATAAAGAATGTAAGTAAACTGCTATATATAGTACACACTCTACTCAGCTTCACGCTGTATCCCGCATGGCAGGGTAGGCATAGGGAACTTGGGGCCCTAGTGTTAAGATACTCCGTTCCACTTCCCTTTCCCACTTTCCGCCGAATTTGAGTCAATGCGTGTTGAGTGGCGGAACTCAACGACGCATTTTGCCTTATACCAAAGCAAAGAAATGAAAACTTAAAATATTTATGAGCTTCCAATCAATAGATTTTAATGCAGTTGTCACGTATAGTCGGAGATATTTTAAATATTGTATATGTAAAATGAATGGTTCATATTAAATTAATGTAGTTCTAGCGAGCGAAACCGCGAGTGGGACGCTAGTATAATAACAGCAAGTATTTCTACGTACAAAAGCGTAGTAATTTAATATAATTTCATTTATATATTAAAATAACAATTAAGGACCCTTTAGATACCAGTCCCGATGATTTTAACCAAATATTTCCACTAATTGTTTAACAAATGCTATAATAACATTAGAATTTTCGTGTAAAGTGAAATTTTACTGAAACTCGAAACTTTATGTGCTAGAAAGGGAAAGTAATTAAAACTTATTATTTTTAATTACACAATCTACATTATTTGGATTATAAAAATATAGTAAATTATATGTTAGAGATTTTTAGGCTTGTCGTGGCTTAGCAGGGGCACTAGCGTGTGACTGTAAACGCGGCAGTTTGCGAGTTCGATGAACTCCAGGTGATGAACTATTTCATATTTTCATTTCTTCACATAAGGCAAAGCGTGACCTTGGGTTCCGTCATTTAACATGCAATGCCTCAATTTCTGCGGAAAGTGAGGAAGGGAACGGATTGTCTTAACACGACGTTCCCAAATTTGCCTATTCTACCATGTGCTGTGGGGACAAAGCAGAAAGAAACAAAAGAAAATATTTAAGAATTTTCCAATTTGATAAAGTATCTGATTGTCTAAGGTTTAGCTTTCAATTTTATATCAAATGGGGTTAAGGAATTGTCACTTTGTTTAAAATTGATGGGCATATCTTCATATCTAGTATAAGCATTTGGCATACAGCTTTGGTTAGTCTAATAGTAATGCCACTTATAACTACTAACTGTAGAGTAATGCATATCAGATATGACATCTCAAACAGACTTAATACTAATAAGGAATGGTGATGATAACCAAAATGAAAAAAAAGACACCAAGTAATTTAGGTTTTTGGTAGATAGAAAAGGAGAAAAACAATATATTACTTTACTTTATATATCACACATTGTCAAGAAGCGGAAATTAAGGCCGACTTTTTCTGATGTGGCAGAAGAAAAAGTTAATGAAGAAATGGAAACTGTTGTTCGGTTTTTGCAATGTACAAGTTATAATTGCTTAAGAAAATGAACTAATTTATTTTATTTTTATTTTTTCGTCGTAAGATGTTCTAGTGACAATTGAAGCGCCTTGCAAAAAGAAAGCTTAAAAATTATTATGTTTCTTGTAAAAGGACTGTCGTGGCGCAGCGTGTTTGACTGTAAACGCGAAAAGTTGTTGATTTCGATTCCCACTCGAGGAAATCAAATATTGAATATTTTCAAGTTATACTTAATATTATCAATTATATATTTAATATTATCTCTTGTAACAAGGCAAAGGGCGGCGTTGAGTTCTGTGAATGAACACACAATGCCTCAAATTCAGCGGATGTGGGGAAGAACGGAGTGTCTTAACACGAGGTTCCGAAGTTTCCTACCCTGCCATATGCGGGATACAGCGTAAATCTGAAATTTATGAAATTAATTTCTTGTGAGATATAATGTGGTGTTAAGTTACGCTTTTCATCATATAAAATCAAAAAAAATCAAAATCAAAATATTCTTTATTCAATTAGGCCATTTAAGCACTTTTGAATCGTCAAGTTACATATAAGTGTCTGTGGTGTCAGTCCTTACTTGGTAGCTTCCTACCACCGGCTCGGAAGGCGGATCTGCTGAGAAGAGCCGGCAAGAATCTCAACAGTTGCTCTTTTCAAAATATCAATTAAAGTAAATATATAACATAGCTTCCTGAGTGAGTACCAACAGCATTTAATCCCACACACTCTTATCGTTGTAGTATTCTTGAATAGAATAATATGCTTTGCCTAACAATATATTTTTAACATTCACTTAAAATTTTTGAAGTAGCAAATTTAAAATTACTTGTGGAATTTTATTATACATACGTGTACCATGTCCCATAAAAGATTTACTAACTTTTTGAAGACGAAAACTAGGAGTATACGTACTATCAATATCATTTCAAAGTAACAAAATATAAAGCGCCATTGATTTTATGCGGCCATACTGGCGCTGATCTAATAATAAATGAATCGCTTCGTTTGCAATAAAGCTAATTAAATATATGATTGTAATCGCAGTTCTATTGTCCAGGAACGTAATTGAGGCATCATAAGCCACAATGATTAATATACCTCAGGTCGTTAATGTATAGAGCTGCAGATAAAAATGATCTCAAGGCTATATCTATTAAATTGTGGTGATGCTGTTTTTTAATATATATTTCTTATAATTATAATTACTTATCTTTACGCTGTATCCCCACACATGGCAGGGTAGTCAAAAGGAACTTGGGAACCTAGTGTTAAGACACTTCGTTTCGTTTCTACTTTCCGTCGACTTGACGCATTGCGTGGAGTGGCGGAACTCAACGCCGCGCTTTGCTTTGTTACTGGAGCGAAAAAAAAGAGAATATTAAATATTCAAATTGAAAATATTAAATATTTAATTTTCTCGAGTGGGATGAATCCCGTGGTTCCATAACCACCTATCGTTTAGAGTCACATGCTTGTGCCCCTGCACCACGACATGCCTGAATCAGGCTTCTTTCTTGTATTTGTACTATTAAATATAATAATAGTATATTTTTTAAATATAACTATATACTTAGGTTTGGATCAAAAAAATCATTTATCGAAAAGAAGTCTTTTTTTTTATTTTTTAATGATTATTGAGGCATTTTTAATGATTATGGACTTAAGACTTAAGAATAAACGACACTCGGTTAAGACGAAGACGAATGGACGAATAACTTGTCCATGCGTCCTCGTTATTTTAAATCTGAATTAGTTATTTGTTTATATTTATTAAATTGATTTAATAGGTTCTATTTCCTTGCTCACTTTACCTTCTCTTGCTTTATTCATACTCACCAATAAATATCTGAACAGAAAAATTGCTTTAAACAATTTTCTTTGTTGTTTTTCCTAATTAAGGTATAATAATGGATTTAAATACTGCTGTTTTAGTTAATAAATGCAGTGGAATGCTTACGTTTAAGTTAAGTTAAGTATTTGTGTTATTAAGTTGGTAGATTCAAACGCTTTTATTTATCTCGTGAAAATGTTTATTTTGGTTTTAAAACCTGGCGATGGAGCTACCTAACTACTTTATATAACTTACAAATATTAAGTGTATAGAAGTATGTATTTATATATTATATATATAAGTATTTATTTATTTTGTTGTTCAAATATATTTCCAATCAAATAAATCTTTATATCTAAATTTAACACGAAAGTGAAAAAAGTCAAGTAAATACTAGAAGTAATGATTTATTATTAGTATATTAATATAATTATTATTAAAAAATATTTGACGTTTCCATTTCGTGTATTGAATTTATATAATGTAATCATTATTAAAATTTAAAGCTTAAGATTTTGAGATTAGGTTTAAAAAAAAGTATGATTATTGTGCATGAAAATCAGTGTAAAATGTTTTTTTTTTATCAGTTAAAAATGTGTTTAGTTTAAGCGTCTGAATACGAAAGATAAAACAAAGTCTCA
This sequence comes from Eueides isabella, assembly GCA_019049475.1. Classification (NCBI taxonomy): domain Eukaryota; kingdom Metazoa; phylum Arthropoda; class Insecta; order Lepidoptera; family Nymphalidae; genus Eueides; species Eueides isabella. The sequence goes on from CM032395.1 coordinate 3,442,889, forward strand.
TTTATCTACCGCCTTTAAACAACAAATGTTCAACGTAATCACATAAATTAGCTTGTACTCAAACTGTCTGACTGTGATCCGTACAAATTTGATTTTCTCGCTAAGCGCCGTAGTTGCATCTCCGTTTCCAGCGCAGTCAATGTGCGGATCTAATTTCCTTTAAAATCGAATTTCTTGTTCATTTTCAGTTGGCGACCGGATACGAAGTTTTCGCTATTAACGACAGTCGACGTTCGTTGATGTTTTGTTGATGGCAAAATATGCTATCATTTAATATTGTTTGAAGAGTATTTTTTTTTAATTAATCCTTTTCTCTTAATAAACATTCTGTAAAATTAAGAAAATATGTGGAAAGAGTTACTTTATCTGATTCTCTTTCTCTTAATGTAGAATTAAATGCTTTGTCTCGTTACCAGAGCGAGGAAATGATTTTTTTCTTGGTTGCAAATCGAAGGCCAACCAACCAACATATTGCGTGTTGAGTGACGGAACTCAACGCCGCGTTTTGCCTTGGCCAGAGCGGAGAGATTTCGAAGAGTGGGAATCGACCTGTCGGTTACAGTCACACGCTTGTGCCGCGGTGCCACGACAGGCCTTAATGAAATCTTCTATAACATAATATTTAATCGTTTGTATAATTATGTATGTTACTTATTATAAAAAAGGTATTAAAGATTTAAGTATTATATATTAAGTAAGCATGAAGGATGTAGGTTCGATCCACTCGCAAGACAATGTTAATTTCATCGCATCGCATCTAGTATGGTACACAGCTGCTCACAGTGCGGCGTTGAGTTCCTCAGAAGAACTCAGTACGCAATCAGCATCTGAATTGGAATACTTATAATAAAACTGTTCACTGTAACTGTTCACTGTCTGTACATGAAAGATATACTAAAAAAATGTTTTTCGTTTATTCACGTAATATTACTTAAAAAGGGTATTTTTAACATTTTTGTCCGTTAGCCTCTTTATCTGTTTGTCTGTTCGTTTCCACGCACTAATATCCGTTAAGGCTAACGAGATTTAAATGCCGTTTTCTCTTTTATATTTTGGTAACCTTTCTTCATAGTATTTTTTTTAATTGATAAATTAAAAAGTTTAGTTTACAATATATAGATGATATTGTTTTAAAAGTGATATTTTTATTAAAACAAGAAAGAAATTAAGATTAGTAAATAAAATAGTGTAATTCAAGCGGTTGAAGCCGCGGGCGGGTCGCTAGTCAAAAAACTATTATAGTATAAAGTAAATATTTGCATTATATTTTGAATACTGTCTGTTTATGTTCACCGCTGCAAGCAAAATTGCTTGGATGAATTAAATTATGTGGTCTCCGGCGACGGTAGAAGAGCTTTGAAAGCACAGCTTTGGGTCTAGACATCTTATTTTGTACCAGTAAAAATAAAAATATTCCTTGCTTTGAAATACATATATAGTAATGTAACTTTATCACGTCTAGCATTAAACTTACGAGTAAGTAAAATATTACAGAAGAGGTTTTTGTATTACGAAATATATAAAGAGTTCTGTTAGAGTTTAATTGGCATTAACTGTATAATAAATACAGCCATCTTAATACATTATTGTTTGGTAATAAATGAGAAGGAGAAAAGGACAAAAGAGAAGGTTAGAAGGACAAAAATAAATCATATGTTCTTTTTACGCAACGCCTGCACCAGTTTACTTTATTTAGACGTGTAATTTTAAAATAAATTACTCGTAGCATTTATTACTTACATATTTATTTACTTTATTATTTTATTTGGAACTTATTTTCTAATATATGTTAACTGAGTGTAACGATCTGTGTCTGTCGATAAAGACTGGTCTAACTTTCAACCTAAAATGAAACTTTACTTTGAGTTGTTAGTATATCCATACTAAATATCTCGGATTGATTACATTTTTTTTTTATGGTGAGATTTCTACTAAATGACAGTAAGTCTGGATTATTATAAATGATGGTCACTAATCTAAGCTTTATGTGTATTTGCAAATAAAGTCTGTTTATTTTTTTCTGTTTTGAAAGAACGAAAACTGAAATTAAAAACTGAAATTTATTTAAAGAAGAATAAAACCTGAAATTTATACAAAAACGTAGAAAAACTGCAGCAGTGAAAAGTAAATTAATACAATAGAATAGTACTATCTAAACTGCCAAGCATCTTCAGCGATATAATATCAAAAAAAAAAACGTGGACAGTGGACAAGTGCCAAATACTTGTAAGAACATTTTTATGTGAAACTTTTGTTAGTGCATTTGGCATACGGGTATATACTGCACGATTTTATTTAACATTTATTGCATTGTTAACTTATATTTATTACTAAACGAATTATTGAATCGTTAATAGAAAAAGTTAAATAATATAAGAAGTTATTTATATGTTACCTAGTTTCTTTTATGCAATCTATTGATATTTCTAAAGATGTCAATTTAATGTAAATACAGATAAGTTAATAAAATAATATTTATTTACTAATTCTTTGTTTATAAAAAAATACTGAAAGAGGAAACCTGGGAACGTTTTGTTAAGACGTTCCGTTTTTCGCCGAATTTACGGCATATGATGAGGGCCGTACTCAACGCCGCACATTGCCTTGTTTCCAGAGCGAAGAAACGAGAATATAAAATATTTAATTTCCTCGAATGAGGACCAAACCCGCAACCCGTCGCTTTTATAGTAAAATGCGTGTGACCCTGCGCCACGACAGGCTTCTTAAGAATAATTAATACTTCTATTTATAGAAAATTAGATTCTTGAAAAATACATTGCAAATCCTTTGACCTTTTCATAAAACCCGGCGTCGAACTTGGATGCTGCATATAAGGTTGCGGTTGATAACTAAATTAAAACAAATGAGCTGGTGTAACCACTGAACAAAGTTACTACGTTTGCATTTCATCAATGTAGAAAATAATATTTGTGGAGATTCATAAAAACAAAAAGTAATGAAGTTTCTTTTATTCTGAAATAAACAAAATTAAGTATTAAACTTAAAATATTACATATTTTATATTTATAATACGAGTAAAAATATTTATACATTGTATATGTTGAAATCGTTTTTTTTTATTATCAGTACTTATATAGTTACGTAATGTGACATTAATAATGTAGAGAAAACTTAACTTGAAGACAGTCCTTCTTCCCATTAATTTTCAAGACATTGCGTACTGGGTAGCGCCGCAACACTGTGTTTTGTCTTATTATGAAAGTGAGGAAATATGGCAGGGTAAGGGGAACTCGGGAACCTAGTGTTAAAACACTCCGTTCCGATGCCCGCTTTCCGCCGAATTTGAGGCATTGTTGTGAGTAGCGGTACTCAACGCCATGTTGAAACTTGTTACCAGAGCGAAGAAATGAAAACATTAAATATTTAATTTGAAAATATTAAATATTTAATTTTCCCGAGTGGGGATCTAAAGTTACAACTTAACGCCTTTACAGTTTCACGCTTGTGCTCCCTGCGCCACGACAGTCCTCAAAAGCAAGGTTAATGAACTAATTTAGTTCGTATACTTTGTTTTTAGAGGTAATTTAATATAAAAATGTGTAAATATATGCTTACCAGAGTTCTACGGTCAGTACTTTTAATATAACAGTAACATATAAATAAGGAAAAGTTAAATAAAGAAATACCAATCATTTGAACATTTATCTTAAACTCTGGAACTTATAATTTAAAGTCTAAAGCAGGACTTCTTTGACCCACTTTCCAATAATCACTTACGGAAGTTCCGTAACCGGAAACTTGGGAACGATCGTTGGCTAAGTATGTTTGATGGATACCTTTATTTTCTTTGGACTTTTCTTTGTTAATACGTACTTAATTTGTTATCTTGTTTGACAGTGAGTGCTTTATTTGTAATTTTAATTAATAGGATTATGTTTTGTAATTTGATGAACTTTAATATTTACTATGCAAACAATTTAGAGTAAATTAATTATTATATATATTTTTTTGTAATAAAAAATGTAATAATAAGCTGAAAACTGAGTGCCACGTATTATGTAAAACAGCAAATAGAAATTGTAAAAAAAAATTTAGTAAGAAAGTATTTTTGCCTGAGGCCTGTCGTGGCGCAACAGCACAAGCGTGTGACTATAATTGACAGGTTGTGGGTTCGATCCCCACTAGAGGTAATGATATATTTAATATTTTTTTTTTGTTTTCATTTTTTCGCTCATGGCAAGGCAAATCGCGGCGTTGAGTTCCGCCACTCAACTCGCAATTCGTCATACGCCTCAAATTCGGCGGGAAGTGGGGAATGGAAGTGTAACGGAGTGTTTTAACACTGGGTTCCCGGGTTCCCTCTGTCTACCCCGCCACGGGATACAGCATGAAGCTAAAAAAAAGAAAAAAATATAAAATTGCTTGAGGCACTTTAGAAAATTATTTTGTGTATCTATAATAAAGAACAATATCAAAAGATGTATGTGATAAGGAATCGCATAGTTATTGTACTACGAATTTACGTTATTCTATACTTTATTGTTTTCTTAACACCATAAGTATAGTTTCGTTCTTTCTTTTAGTTTGCGCCTATTTCCCCAGCAAAGGGTTACAAAGTAGCAACTTTTCCAATACAAAACGTTGATGAAAAATTCTTGTTATTTTCTATGTGACTTTTATCTTTGGCATAAGAAACTTTTGTACTATTAAACGTTGATATTGTGATGAATTTACATTCACTACCGCTTCCAAGAGTTAAATATTTTATTTAAAATATTCATACTTCATACGCCTTCCAATAAATATACTGCGGTATGTACTTTAGTTTACAGGGCAGAGCTCTACATAAGGTGCACACCGGTACGGAAAAACCTAAAATATGGTGTATTTTAAGTCTACTTCGTCGTCATTATTACGCAAGACGACGAAGATTTCATGTTTGATCAGTTATCCGTATAACTGATCAAACATGAAATCTTTCTCGTCTTGCGTAAAAATGACGACGAAGTAGACTTACCCCGTGGTAAGTACAGGTTTAAAGGCACAATCCAAGCCTAGGTTGATAAATATTACCCTTTTACTAATTTTAAAGTGTTAATCCACACTTGAAAAAAATAATCTAATTTAGAAAACGTATAAAAATTGGAACGTAGCGGAATTTGAATCCGCACCTCTTGGAAACCGTTCAAGCGCTCTGACCACTAAGCCATATCTAGTTGTAAAGAATCGGGCCCTTTCGTAGTTCTTACCAGGGACTACATTCATCATACGATTATATTCATATTGGGACCACCATTTTAGGGATTTTCCTCTAACGGTTAAGGTATTCTAATAAAGAAGCGTAAAAAAAAATTATGATCAAATTAAAAAATATTGTAATTTTATCTTATTTTATATGTAGTAAAGAATTTATTTTCTCGATTGTATTTTAATTTCTGCGCAGATCCCTCGTCTCTTTGGTCCATGTTGAATATTTATACCTTTTCCTTAGACCTGGGCATTATGTTAATGTATTCGTATTGTTACACCTTTATGTAAAGACAGTTCTATTTTAAATATTGATACAATGAAGAAGTTACATAAATTGACTTATTTACTTTATATTTTTTTCATGCTGTATCCTATATCTAACAGGGTAGGCAGAGGAAGTTTAGTTTTAAGAGCACAGCGTTTCCAGCACACATAATAATTATTTCTTTATCTTCTCATATTCATTAAGTTCCTTGCTGACTCTTGCCATCAGAACTTGTGACCTCGAATTTCTTTAGTGTAAGGTTACCAACAGAAGTGCGTGTTGTATCCGAAATAGTCCAATTTCCGCAAATGATGCTTAGTCGAAACGGATTTCTTTTAAATAAAATATTTATATGAATATTTAAACTTTTGTATATTGTAAATACTTCGCTCTTTAGAAGTATTCATTTCAACTCTTTCTACTCAAAAACATGAAATAATTAATTTTAAAATATTAAATATTTCATTTCCTCTAGTGTGGATAAAACCAACAACCTCTACCCTTTACTTTCGCACGCTTGTGCCCCTACGCCGTGACAGGCCTCGCAGGTAAAAAGAGAACTATAAAAATTACAACATAAAATTATATATATATATATATATATATATATATATATATATATATATATATATATATATATATATATATATATATATATATATATATATATATATATATATATATATATATATATATATATATATATATATATATATATATATATATATATATATATATATATATATATATATATATATATATATATATATATATATATATATATATATATATATATATATATATATATATATATATATATATATATATATATATATATATATATATATATATATATATATATATATATATATATATATATATATATATATATATATATATTATAAATAACTACATATTAAACATATTTTAACAAACATGTGAAACCATCGTTATAGTAAGCTTTATTAAAAGTCAAATTTTACAAAGTTGCAGGGTATTACAAACAACTATTCTTATGATATTCTTGTAATAATAAAATATTTTAACTGTATAGAATACATAGACAAAAGCTCGTATGCACCAGTATGCTATCGTAGCAGTTTTCGTAGCGCTACGATATCACGTAGCCTTTGTTTGTTTCAGTAAACGAGAAAGCTAAGCGTAAAGCACTAAGCTCTACATAACTTTTATTAATATTAATTTATTTACTAATTATTATTATTATTAAGTGGAGAACGGAAGTGGAACGGAGTATCTTAACACTAGGTTCCGGGGTTCCCTCTGCCTACCCTGCCTCGTGCGGGAAAGAAAAAAAAAGCTATTTTTATATATATATATATATATATATATATATATATATATATATATATATATATATATATATATATATATATATATATATATATTATAAATAACTACATATTAAACATATTTTAACAAACATGTGAAACCATCGTTATAGTAAGCTTTATTAAAAGTCAAATTTTACAAAGTTGCAGGGTATTACAAACAACTATTCTTATGATATTCTTGTAATAATAAAATATTTTAACTGTATAGAATACATAGACAAAAGCTCGTATGCACCAGTATGCTATCGTAGCAGTTTTCGTAGCGCTACGATATCACGTAGCCTTTGTTTGTTTCAGTAAACGAGAAAGCTAAGCGTAAAGCACTAAGCTCTACATAACTTTTATTAATATTAATTTATTTACTAATTATTATTATTATTAAGTGGAGAACGGAAGTGGAACGGAGTATCTTAACACTAGGTTCCGGGGTTCCCTCTGCCTACCCTGCCTCGTGCGGGAAAGAAAAAAAAAGCTATTTTTAATTTCGCAGCTTGGAAAAAGATACCACGGCTTACCGTTTCGATTACAGAAGTGTAAGTGACTAAGTTCTTTGTGCGTATCCTTTTTATATGCGACAAACACTAAGAATCTAAAAAGAATTAATATATTTTTTATATATAACAGAACAATTATTATTTTAATTTATGTGAGTATTATTTAAAATCAAATCATTAGTACTAATCATTAGTACTTAGTAAATTTGATTTATATAATTTTTTTGTACTTTTTTAGCTTCAGGCTGTATGTTCCACGCATGGCAGGGTAGCCAGAACTTGGGGACTTAGTGTGTGTACTCCGTATCGTTCCCGACTTACCACTGATAATGAGGCGTTACTTGTTGGGTTTCGAGTTCGGAACCCAACACTGCGCTTTGCTGGCCTTATATTTATTGCTATATTATAGTCAGACATTAGTGATAATGGTAAATTTATGACATTAAATAAATTTGTTTATAAATTTCTCTATGGAAGTATCAAATATATAGCTTTGATATTATTTTATAAAGTGATGCTGCCAATATTATTAAGCTAAAATAAATTGAATTTACGTTTCGTACCGGGTGAATGAATGTTTCTAAATGCATTAGACAGCCCAATCGTGCCAAGCCGATTCGGAAATTCAAATAAATGCTTTGATACGAGTATGTACGTAGGCATAACAATTTTGAACCATATTTTACGGGTAATACGTTACATATTGTTTTATTTTATAATTTGGAGCTTACACAGTCAATATTTTGACAACGGATATTGTTTCAGCTTCACGCTATATCCCGCACATGACAGGATAGGCAGAAGGAACTGGGAACCTAGTGTTAATTAGTATTTTGTTTTTTATTTTTTATATTTTCCTTAGTATATGACTAAGGAAAAGATATAATATATAAAAAAAATTAAATAATTTGTTAAATAATATTAATTGGAATGTAATTTTATATGTGTTTGTGTCTGTATGTGCTCGTATATACAATTTTTGTTTTAATCTTTTAAGATTGGTACTATTTTTTGAATGAGACCTATTATTGTATACAATGTTTCTATTAAATAAAATAATAAAAAATAAGAAAAATAATGTTAGCTAGTATTTTTTTTTCATATAAATTATATATTTTGTTCTAGTTTTTTTTGGCTTAAAAGAGAGATAGACTCTATTCTCTGTCAATTTTTAGTGATATTGGAAGTTGATTGGCGGAACCTAACGATGGTTTTTGTTTTAATATCGCGTGTTATATTTACAATAGTTTTGTTATTTAAAATAACATTGGTAAATTTAATATATTCTGTTGTAGAACATTTACATTTAAATTACGTTGAGAAGATTAAACGAACTAGACGCGTGCTTATGTAGCGTAGCTTCGGAATTAGATGCAAGCATACTCAAGCAAGCCTTTGAATTAACGTAAATTGAAATATTAAAACTTTGACATTCACAATTTGAATATGTTTTTATAATGTTGGGCAAAATTAAATTGGTTATAATGAAGGCACTCACTTAGGAACTCACGATAGAACTTGGGAACTTAGTGTTAAGACACTCCGTTCCGCTTCCATCCCCCACTTTCCGCCGAATTTGTTTAGTTCCGGCGTATGTAATTCCAAATTTGTACTGAAATGAAAATGAATGAAAACTTTATGCCGTCGTAAATATGGTGATTGAGGATTTAATACATAGATACAAATACTTCATTGTACACAAAAATGATACTGAGAAAAATAGTAAATCATAATATTAATACAGAGTATGCCAAGGAAACTCTGTTGCTAGCATCTCTGACTGACAACCTTTTAGGTGAGAAACTTAATGTTAAGTGGGATAGTGCAAAGTTAAAATATTTATATGTTACAAATTGAATAATTATCATATTTCTACGCCTTATATACTAATTACAAAAAATGACACCTACCCCTATATATTATACACAAGATAATAAATGAAGTAACTAACACAAAAGATAATTATAATTAAAAAAAAATATATTACAAATAAATATAAATATGCATCATTTTAAAGATTTCAATTATTTTATTTTATAATATTTATTTATATTCCTTTTGTCTCTCTGGTAGAAAAAGCACGTCGCGGAGTGTTACCTATTTAATAACAAGCGTGAGTTAAAGTAAAAGGATAAAATCATTTATAAAATATTTAAAATCATTTGAAAAAAAACAGGCATGTGTATCTTACAATTATGTATTGACAATTATGTATAGCAGCTCACTTTAATATGGTTATAAATAAACGGGCGAAGCCCGCTATATGTCTGTAGTTCTCTTCATACTTTAACCAAGGTAAGTTATGTCGAAGTTGCAATCTACACGTGTTATCAACTATTATTACTGTGTCTTCGCGTTGTTGAAAATAGTTGCTTTTCCACAAAAGACTTGCGTTTGTAAGACTGACCTTATTTCATTTTTATTTCCGGAAATATAAAGCGCCAGTTGAAAGCAGCCCTATTAGAATTTTATTTACTCGGCGACGATAAATGTGTAGTTCTTTAATGGCGCTTTAAAAATATCTATATAATACGACCTAATGGGGAACGTGTCTTCCATTGACGTAGCTGATCTACAATGTAGCAAGCTAGAATTAAATATAAGAAACTTCATTTTTACCTTGAAACTATGATATCAATCGTTGCAGTAAAATAACGCAAATCTATCACCATAGTTTTTAGAGAAAGTACCTATTTGATTGAGCATGTATTTAAAGGCCTGTCATCTCGGAAGAACACAAGCGTGGAACTGTAAATGACAAGTTGTGGGTTCGATCACCACTCGAAACATTTAATGTTTTATTTTTTTCTATCTGGTGTTAAGGTTCAGCGTGGCGTTGAGTACTGCTACTCACCACAATGCCTCAAATTCGGCGGAAAGCGGGCATCGGAACGGAGTGTCTTAACACTAGGTTCACGAATACCCCTTACCCTTACTTTCGTTAATTTGAGCTCAACACGCAATGCTTCAAATTCCGCGGAAAGTAAGGAAAGGAGTGTCTTAACACTAGGTGCCCCAGTTCCCTCTGCTTACCCTCCCATTTCCGGGATACAGCGTGAAGCTGAGCAAGTATAAAGTAATAATAGTAAGGAACAAGACAAACGAAATTTCTAAATAAAAAAAACATCTTTGATATACATCTTTGATATTCGGTTAAATAATTCAATATATATTATATAATGTACATTATGAGAGAAAATATCTGAAATAGCTTCTATCAAAGTTGACATAAAAATATACTGTCACAGGCCCCCTTATGTATTCTGAGAAACCTCTTGAAAAAAAGGATGAAGGTCTTGTTAGCCGCCTTTTATTTAACATTTTTCACAATTTTAAGATTCAAAGCTCTTGGCGATGTCTCTCCCTCAGGCATCCTTTATCTTAAGTATGTCCTATAGAGCTTATTACTCGTGATGCATTACTTAGTGTATAACTTAGTATTTCAGTATTATTTGTACTTAAATAATCTTTTTTTTATTTTAGATAAAAGTGGTTAGATAAGATACCATATAAGTTTATAAGAAATACTTTGAATTATAATTGAGAAGAACATATAGTTCTGACTAATCCAGATCGAAATTACAATCACGATTTTGCAAATAACTGCTAGAACCTATAAATACTTAAAAGTGTGAGTGGTACCAAAGAAATGAACTAAAGTATAAATATCCAATACTAGATTTTACATGCAGCTTCGCTATTGTCAAATGGAAATATTTATTAAAGGATTTTTTTAAGAATGGAAATATTTAAGAAAGGAAACATTGAAGAAAAGAAATATTTAGGACAGGAAATGTTTAAGAAGGGAAATATTCAAAAATTGGCATACATATATGACACATTAAGTACAGTGACAATGGGCTACGTCTACACGAATAACATGACATACATAATATTATATTACATCACCATAAACGAAATAAACGAAATAAACCATAAACGAAATAAATCTATTACATTTAAACCACTAAGATGAGAGATACAAATAACCGAAACTAAAGTACTCAATCAAACACACTCTCTGCCTTTATTATATTACATGTGCTCTACTCGGCTTCACGCTGTGTCCCGCACATGGCAGGGTAGGCAGAGGGAACTTGAGAACCTAGTGTTAAGACACTCCGTTCCACTTTCGTTCCCCACTTTCCATTACATGTAGATTTGACAAAATCCATTCATAGCAAATAAAAAGGATATCTAGCGTCTAGCGCCTATAAAATAAACATGAAACGATTAAGTCAACATAACTTTAGTCATAATACGTAGGCATAACAGGAACACCTCGTAATATTTTATATGTAAAAGTATAAAAAGATGATATTGATAATAAAATTTTCTACGCGATAAAGATATTATGGCAAATTGTTTGTTATAAAGTTTTTAGAAGATGAATTTTACAATATTTTCTAAATATATTTTGATTTTTGTTCTATTATTAACTATTTAAATGTAGTGTTTTTAGTACCTTCACAAGTAGACAAGGGAACTTGGGAACCTAGTGTTAAGACATTCTTGTCCAATTAACCACTAAATACAATTTTAAATTAAACGGAGAGAATTTACAATATTTGCAATACAATTATTGGCCGCTTAATATTTCTCTGTCTGTCTCTTTTTTAACTAGCGGAACTAAACGCCATAGTTTTCCTTCCAAGGCTTGGAATCAAAAATGCACTATTGATTACTATTGGATACTATTTTTTAGCTTTTGTATTAGTACTTATAGATTACAGTATATAAAGGCAGGCGGATGATGATAATGAAAATTTGAATATATCAATTGTATTATAAATATCGATAAACGATATATTATAAGATTTAATTTACAAAAACGGGCCTACGTGAGTTCAATCTTATAAAACCAATTTGTACCGAATCCTATTTTACAGATATAATTTTTTTTACAGATATTATTTATAGGTACTAATTTACAGATACTATATAACTATTTACTATGACTTACCGATAAGTGATAAAATTAAGTTAAGCTATCGTTAAAATGGCGATTTGCACATATTAACGAGATTTAGGTCGTGCTCCGAATAAAAGCCGGGTCCCAGTTGCGTTAACAAGAACGGCCTTATATCCGGTTGATAATAGAATTACGGGCTTAATATCCTTTTAAGGTTGACTAGCGAAACGCGTAAATGAATGATTAGCCTCTTAGCGAGTGTTTATGTGGGGTCCTAAAATTTATAGATAGTATGGTAGACCCTAAGATGTAATTTTGCAATGTTTGTGCAGGTATTTTTTTATTTTTATCCCAACTGTGCTAGTGTTGACGGAGGGAACTTCCTGTTAAGACGTAACGTTTCCCATTTTTCTTGAGTTTTTCAAAACATTGAATTTTGATATGCAGTACTTTAATTTTCTACTAGAGCAAGAAAAGAAAAATATTTCATTTCCCTGAGTGGAAATCGATCTCACAACCGTCACGTTTAGAATCACACGCTGCCGCTGCGTAATGTCGGCCTTTTACATTCATAATCTATTAAATCCAAGGTAGTAAGATGTTAACCGTATTTGTTAAACGTATTTTTTATATAAATTCTTTCTACAACTCCTCCCTCGGTTATCAACTTTAGGAACTTAAAATTATTCTATAACGGCCTTTTTCCTATACATCTAATAAGGCTTTATATTACTTAGGCACGTGCAACAAAGCAGGCGAGCGGAATCAAGTTAAGGGATTGTAGGTAATAGTGGTGATTTGCATACATTAAAGTAGTTTAGATCGTGCTTTGCATAAAATGAGGCTCCTGCTGTGAGAGGTGTTCCTGAAACAAATAATTATATCAGTTCAGTTGAATACGTTCATGAACAACGGAGTTTTTTTAAACTTTTAACAATTAGTTGTGTCTGCCTTTCGTGAAGTCTTTTTTTCTTTTCTTTTTTTATTACAAAAACACAGTGGGCATGTAGTGTGATGATTATTGTAAGTGAAGGATATTTTTTCTATATTCCACTTCACTTACGTGAGTTTCTTATCTTTCTATAATTTTCCACCTGATTTTGGAAACATTGCATGTCCAGGGAAGGCAGAAATATATCTACGTCTACTAGAACGGGGATCATTCCCCTAAGTAGATATCGAACCCATAACTATCTCATTTACATTCATACAATCTCCCACTAAAGTCCGACATATAATATTGTTTCAGTCTGAAACATCTATTATACGTGAATGTGTATAGAGCGTTGTTCCATTTAATAATAAGGATGCCGGTTTGATTGTGCGTCCAACGCCTCTGTCGTTCGGTTAAATTGCTGGCACTTAATGTCGGCAACACGAGAACACAATAAATATACTGGGCTATTGAATAATTTCTGTTCATGTACTGAAGTAATGGAAACTGTGGTTTTTTAATAGTAGTAATGTTTATTTTATAAATATTCAATGTATTTTTTATTACTTTAAATTTTGTCAGCTTCACGCTGTATCTCGCACATTGCAGGGTAGGTAGTGAGAACTTGGGAACCTAGTTTTAAGATACACAGATATGGAACGAAATGAATCTGTCTTAATCTGAATGAACAATTAAGGCACTAATGGGCTAATTTTACTTACTTTCTGACAAATTTCAGGAATTGCTTTTTGAGTGGCAGAACACGAACGTGAGTCGCTTTTGCCTTGTTACTAGAGGAAAAATATGAAATAATTCATTTCCTCAGGGACCGTACCCATAACGTGTCCAGCTTATAGGCGAATGTCTATGCCCCCACAGCTTATATTTGATATTAAAAAATAAATGACTGAATAAAACTTTATTATGAATATTGTAAAACAAAGTTGCTTCAATTTACAATAAAAATTTCATCTAAGTATGTAAAAGGTTATTTTTTTTTCTCAAAAGTTCTCCATTATATGTAGAAGAGGAATAATCATCGGCATATTAAAGATTTATCACTCTGTAATTGGTTGTATGGCGGAACTCAATCACTTTATCTTATCAAACAAAGTAAATGTTTTTTTTTGTCTCATAACTTAAAAAAAAACTTGTAATAAATTTTGTGATTTATATAATAAAACCATATTTATTAAATTGAGAAAGGTTTTCTATTGTAAAAAGTTAAATTATCTTAATGATGACCAACTTTTTACATTTTTTCTTGACTTTTTTTAGTAAACATTAATATATTTACAATAAAATATTTGCCAGTGGGTGACTTGTAATTTCCGGTCCGGATGTACCCATTAGTGAAAGGGACGTGGTGAATCAATTTGTCGGGCACAAGGCAGACTGCTGAAAAAAAAAGTCACCTTATTTTCTATTTGTTCGTGACCTAAAATCACCGAAATCAACGAAATGTGATGATTTTTCTTTATTGATTTCAATATTGACGGTATCCCTCTTGGATCATCGTTTATTTGTCAACGTGCCGATTTGATATATGCTTGCCTATAATTCTTAAATATTTCTTTTCATTGTATTATTTGTATGATTTTTTGTACTAATATTTATTCTCACTCAGCTTCACGTTGTATCCAGCACGTGGCAGGGTAGGCAGAGGCATTGCGTGTTGAGTGGCGGAAGTCAACGCCGCGTTTTGCCTTGTGCCAGAGCAAAGAATTGAAAACATTCAATATTTTTATTGAACCCAGAACCTGTCGGTTACAGTCACACGCTTGTGCCGCTGCGCCACGACAGGCCAGGGGTTAAAAGGGTGGGGGAGTAAGTTTGTATGAAACTCCGTCAGTATTGAAGCTAGTTCGATTAAAATTAATATTTGGCTATTTGGTTAGAAATTAGGAATGACTCAATAAGGATTTTTGAAAATTAAAATTCTGCCTTAACGAGGGTGAAAGGGGGGGGGGGGGGGGGCAAGTTGTGGGATGTATTTGAAGTGATAAGAAGTGATTATTTTAAAGCTCTGGAGTCAGACTGCCTACCTAACTGGCATGCAACACCAAGAGCACGGCTTCTCTTCATAAACATACGGAAGTGACTCTATTGTAATAGTTATGGCGCATAAATATCCCTTGGCAGGACGAAGTTCTCGGGCACCAGCTAGGTTAAAATAAAATATAAATTGAAAGCACATTAAAATTACATATACATTCAATGATAAGTATATTAAAAAGAATTAGGTTATATATTACAAAAAGAAAATCAAAAAAAGGCGAGAAAAATGTGAAGATAAAACATTCACTTACATAAAAACCTCTCTGTAACCTTCGCTCATGTATATTAAGTTGGATGATCGTACGTTTACCCTCGAATAAGGTCTTATGTTAAAGAAATCTCTTTCATATCCATTGTATGGCGCAGGTCAATATACATATAGTACGGGTAATGAGTCGTGGCCGCGTTGATTTTAGGGTTTCTTCCACGTGTCTTATGAGTATTACTGTAGAATGACCTACCTGCGGCAGTGTTTTCAGATTGATACTACATGGGTATCTTCATAAAGCGCATCTATTTCTATCTTAAAAGCCGGCAACGCACTTGTAGCTCCTTTGGTGCTACACTGGGCCGTAGGCAGCGGTGATCGGAGCGGTTTGCCTTGTATTAGGCTGATAGATTTGAATTTACTATTTTTCTTTTCTATTCTTCCTTTAATTATTCTTTTTCTTTTTCAGCCTCACGCTGTATCCCGCATGAGGCAGGGTAGGCAGCGGGAACCCGGGAACCTAGTGTTAAGACACTCCGTTCCACTTTCGTTTCCCACTTTCCGCCGAATTTGAGACATTGCGTGTTGAGTGGCGGAACTCAACGCCGCAACGATTACCAGAGCGAAGAAATGTAACATTAAATATTTTAATTGAAAATATTAAATACTTTATTTCCTCGACCGGGGATCGATCCCAGAACCTGTCGGTTACAGTCACACGCTTGTGCCACTGCGCCACGACAGGCCTCAATTAATTTTAATTATTCTCTTCCCGAATGAGCGATGCGAATTAATTTTGAACCACAAACTTCAAGTTGGCCACGACTCGTCGACCGTCCTGTACTTACCGCGTAATGTAAATAGAACCCTAACATAAAGAGCTACGTGTTCAATTTCACTGTTCTTGTGGAAGGCACTACGTAAATAGCCTGCAGTTGTCATTATTATTAGTTACCACAAAACTGGCGAGCATTATTATATTGGTTTAGCTATAATGAGAAAACGCTTATGTTGGAAACGTGGGTTGAATATTTAATATTATTTTTAAAATAGATATTTTGTGTTGTATTTTAAATTGTTCGAATTTTTTTAAGGATAGCTTAGTAACAGTTGTTTTTCAACCAGGTTTACCCTTTATTAAAAAAAGAGGGCAGAAAAAGAGAGAGAGAGAGAGTTTAGAGAAAGAAAGAAACAGAGCAAAACTCTCTGTTAATATTTCAAAATAATAATATATCTGTACTAATGTTACAAAGCTGAAGAGTTTGTTCGTTTCGATGCGCAAATTACAGGCACTATTCTTTTAAACTGAAAAGTTTTATTTTTGCGTTGAATTGTTTAATGTACTCGAATAGCAATAAGCTATATTGCATCACGGTCATGGTTTTGAGGTAATGATCTCTCATAAACATATTTTTTTATTTACAAGGTTTTATCATTTAGCCACTAAGGCAAAACCGCAGGTAAATCCTAATGTTATATATTTTTGTAATTTTTTAATAAGGCATAGCTAAGAGCGCCTGTTGCGTTGGTCATAACTTAAAATCTACGTTTAAGGTTTTTTTAGTATCATTTCAGCTACCTGACTGAATTACGTGTGATTGATAGATCGATATAAACGTCAGAAATAAGTACAGTGTTTCCATTTGTTATTGTTTCTAAGATATTGTAATGCGTTCATGGCGCGAGTTGCGGTGAATTGAAAATATCAAAACTGTTCGAAAGCTTTTCAATTACTTCAGACACTTGGAAACATCGTGTACACACACTGGCTAAATTATATAGTGAGTGCACCGTGTATAGTGAAAGCTGCCTCACGTAAATCATGTTTTCATGAGTAGCACACAGGAAAATGTCTACATTGATATATTCCTTACTAATATCAGTTGTTGTGAGTGGATAGTTTTTTTTTATTTAATACAATATTATATCTTATTTCAATAATGTAATATTTTATGTTCATTTTTAATATAAATTAGATATCTCTTTGATATATAAATAATAATATTGTGAAGGCTCTTTGTTCTTCAACGTATATTTTTTCCTTTTTATGCTTTGAACTATAGTTATTTGCTCCGTTGCGCCTAAAGGTCTTTTAAAATAACTTATCCGAAACAATTTCTAGACTTCTATTTATTTTATACGCCCGAACCCCCGGAGATCGTGTGTTACATTGTAACATATGTTTATTTAACGCTATAGGCTTTTCAATTTAGATCCTAGCCTATACAAATATATATTGAGAAGAACATTTTTATATGGAGCTGTATCTTGAAATACCAAATGTTTCTTGAGCTGAGATTTTGTTAATCAGTTCAAGATTTTTTTCATTCTTATATAGCTTAATATCCGTTACGTATTCAAGGTCTTTTTGAAGGAAATACTTAGTAATTAATTTAAATTAAGTATAATTACATGAAATGACAAGTTTAATGATGATAATAAAATTTATTGAACAACGCCTTTAAATATTAATGACTAAATGTGTCTATATAAAATCGATTAAATAATGATTTTATTTTGTATAAATGTAATACTTTATTATATTTTCTACCGCTACAGTGAAGTAAATGTTAGAAAAAAACAACAAGCGATAATTAATATAATAAACTTACCATGTAAACAAAGTTTACATTGAATTTATTAAAAGTTTTTGTTTTATGCGACAAGTTTGTCTAAACGTCACCGAATCCGGTAAGCCTCAGTGTCAGTTTCCTTCTCTCATTAATTTGCCTACTTAACTTTAATAGATTTTGGGGAGCGTTGTGCGACACAAGTAAATTGAGCATCAAGTTTGGATCTAGTCGAATTATTTGTTAATGAGCTGGTCCTTATCGTCTTCAACCCCACGGGCTTAGTGAAATGTAAACGTTAAGATTTGTTCGTCGGTATGTTACTGCTTTTATTATCGCATTACTCCTGTTATTAAACCAGTTAAGCTCAAATTAAAAAAAAATACACAAATACTTATTTAAAAATACATATAAAAACTTGAACGCCGGATGAAAAATGTTAAATATGTAATACATTGATATCTATTTACAGCCGTGTACTATCGTGGCCTGCAGAGGCGGCTCAAGCGTGTGATTGCAAACGACAGGTTGTGGGTTCGATCCCCACTCAAGGGCAATGAAGTATTTAATATTTTCAAATTAAATATTTGATGTTTTCATTTTTTCGCTCCGGTAACAAGGGAAAGCGCGGCGTTCAGTACCAACACTCAACACACAATGCCTCAAATTCGGCGGAAAGTGCGAATAGGAAGTGGAATGGAATGTCTTAACACTAGGTTCCTAAGTTTCTTTTGCTAAACCTGCCATGTGCTCCCAGCGTGAAGTTGAGTAACTATTTAAAAATCCTTTTTCACGAATAATATCAAATTAATCTTCCGACCAACAAAATACAGTAAAATAAATATTTCATTTCAAATTTAACATTAAACTATAATAATGTTATGTGGTCGGGAAATGGATGAAACTCAGTGGAAAACAGGCCGGGGCATGTACGTCCCGCGGGCACCAGAACAATTGAATAGCAACAATACAACGTAAATCATGAATCCTATAGCAACTTTCAATCGATTTCGAATGTTTTATTTATAGCGGATAAAGGAAGGCCATATTTGCATTAGTATTTTGCTCGTGGGCAAAAATGTTTTATAAAATATAGATAAAAGAGAGGATACGTAAGCGATTTGAGATGAGTTTTCGTCAGTAGATGAAGATAAAGACTTTACAGGGATGTTGTTAAGCATCATCTACGTCTGTAGATGTGTACCTATTTTTTGTAGCTTTACGAAGAGCTTAGCATAGGGAACTTGGGAACAAATTATTCATTATCTTATAATAATTTCGTTTTGTCGTGGGCCTATGCCTGTAACAAGGCGAAGCGCGGGCTTAAGTTTCGCCACTCAACACGCATTGCCTCAATTTCGGGGATAGTGGGGAACGGAAGTAAAACTGAGTGTCTTAACACTAGGTTCCCAAGTTCCCTCTGTATACCCTGCCATACGCGGGATACAGAGTGAAGCTGAATGAGAGAGTGAGTGATATTGTAAATTTTCTATACAATAGATACGAAACTGAATTTTTAAAATATATTAGATGGTTAGGTATTTAAATTTGTTATGAAAAATAAATGGAACTGATTTTCTTTCAAACTTATCAAAACGCTCGAGTGTTCTTCTCTCTCGACCCCCTAGGGGGGAGAGGGGTGACGGCATCAAGGCTAGATCCCTCTTGCCGTAGGTGTCATTCGGCGCCTATCAATATAGGCGCGGCTTTGGGGTTGGACTTTTGGGGGTCCTTGTAGTTATTACCTCGATGGTGAGGTTGGGAGTCGGGGTATCCGGGAGGATGAGCCTGTGCTGACGGGGCGGTCAACCTAGCCGGGTGAGACCTTTGGTTACCCAGGGGAGGCCCAGCTTGGGTGACCAGCGGCCACTACAGCAGCTCAGGAATCGGTCGGGGATAGGAGGTCGCGAGGATATAATTTCGCGTCTGGCGGGCGAGCGTGCCAGGGCGCGATGCTGCGCAGGAAACTTATCAAGACTAAATGTTGCTTACTTATATTTTTTGTTCAATACTTATTGTACATATTTAAGTGTGTAAATTTCTTGAACTGTGACAAGCGAAAATGGCAATGCGTCCAGGTTATAAGCTTGTATCTTTTGAACTTAATTTAAAACAACATCAATGTAAATTCCTGTACGTTTTTATTATAAATAGAATCGTTTGAAGTTCATTGATAGAGATATTCCGTGACGTACGAAAACATTTATAGTAATAGAAGTTAATAATAGAAGACTCTTTTATCTCAATGGTGCTGGTTCGTAAGCAATGTTGGTTTTAGGGCTCCGTGACTGAAAATAAAAAACGGATTTGATATGAAATCAGTTTGTTGTTCGTTTGTCCGTCTGTCAAGGTCACATATGTATCTCGATATCGTATGGACATATCAAGCTAAAGTTAATACCTTTTTTTTTTTTTGAGATATAAGACACGGCAAACGAGCGTGCAGGTGATCTGATGGTAAGTGGTCACTGCTGCCCACGGCCTCGTGTAGCACCAGAGGAGCTACATTATTTATGTTGTTAGTATAAGAATTTTGACTTAACTTGATGAGAACGTACAGCTTAGGAGGTCAGAGCGCTTGAACGGTTCAAATCCTGCTGCGCTCAAATTTTTATATATTTTTAAAATTAGTATTTATGTTTAGTTTTTGGCGCATTTTGTATCGAAATTGCTGCGTTATTAAACACCTGTTGAGTACTTCCGTGGACCTATATCTGTGCAGTTTGGCACAATATATTTTTTATATAACCAATTTTCGAAATATAATTCATATTAAATGGTGGCACCTTGTGTTGTTACTATAGCGAGGAAATGAACATAATTAATTTCGAGTGGAAGCCGTGATGGCTGTGGGGTCAGCCATCACATTTAGTACACTCTGTCGCCACTGTACCAATGGTCTGAATTAATTAGCAATTATAATGCTTTATATTTAATTGTGCCTAAATATCCTTGAAATTTGGCTACCGATACCATTTAGCCGTTCAATTTGATCTTATTAAAGTACACAACCCAAATATAAGATCCGATTATTGGATAAAGGGAAGCATTCGGTCGATCATAGAATGATTATGGGTCGCTAGGTTCGTCGGTATTGAATTCGGTTAACGTTTCTAATATATGAACCTTACAACTTCAACCACTGGCTTGAAATTGTTTAGTGGTTACAAATTATTCATTATCTTATATTAATTTCGTTTTGTCGTGGCCTATCGTGGCGCAGCGGCACAAACGTGTCATTGTAACCGACAAGTTCTGGGTTCGATCCCTACTCGAGGAATTTAAATATTTTATATTTCCAATTTAAATATTTAATGTTTGCATTTCTCCTAAATCAATATATAAAATTCTTTTAAATCAGCAAATTAAATAAAGAACGCTGTTTACAATTCAAATTCCTTAACATTACATAAACAAATAATGAATACACTAATAAAAAAAAATATTTTTATATCGTAATATATAATGATATCGATACGTTGTTTGTTAAAATATTAAACTTTAATAAGTTAAACTTATACATTTGTTTCACTGAATATATGTAAATCGTACAATAAAGGCAATTAGTAAACGTTGCTTGTATTTTTATTGAAAGGTCAAACAAAGTTCGTTTTAATCATTGTCAGTGATGTCCGCGCTGATAAACAAAATATTGTTATTTTTTTTACAATGTTTTATTATATGGAAAAATTAATGAATTGTTCTCCATATTATTATTTCGTTGAGAATGTTTTATTCATGTTTTTTCTTTTTATTATATGCGGTTTAGCTGCGGAACTCAACGCCGCGCTTTGACTTGTTTAAAGGGGAATAAAATCTAAAACTTGTTACCATCAAGAAGTTGGCAATCAACGCTGGCCTTATTTTTGATTTGGTCTTAATTTATATATGTAAATGTAGGATTTAAACACAATTTTCATCTCTCGTTTAATAATATGAGACAATTGCTATCTCCATATTAAGTCGTAGTGATCCATTACTCTAGTGGCGCCACTCTACAAGCAATGCCTTAAATTCGGCGGAAAGTGGAGAACAGAACGGAGTGTTTTAACACTGGATTCCCAAATTCCCTCTGCCTACCCTTATCTATATTAACCGTTATTTCGTGTGATAATAAAAGCACAGTCAATAATTACAATCATAACACCAAATTTGATTAATTTATCAGACTTATATTCTAAAGGCAAAACATAAATTGCATACTTTATTTCGATATGCTGCAGGGAAGGCAATTTATATGGATCAATTGTATTTACTGTACTAGGTCAGAGGTAATATTAAAAAACCAAATAATGAAGAAATCTTATGAAATTTATTCTTGCGTCTCAGCGTATGTAATAAATGTTTGTACATATATATTAAGTAACGAGTTTCTTTTTGCTTCAGCTTCACATTGTATCTCTCATATAGTAGGGAAGGCAGAGGGAACTTCTCCGCATTCGACCCAATTTCCGGGGTATATGATAGGCGGGTCATTGACGCGTTTTCTCTTTTTCACCAGAGCGTCAATATAAAAATATTGTCCTGAGTAGAAATACTATATACAGAGTAAAAATACAGAAGAGTAAAATCGAGGTGAAAATCGTCATGTTTACGGTTTAGGTGATTTTTAGCCAAATTCTCGGAAATGCATATAAATGCATAGCGATGCAAATATATTTATTAAAAGGAAGAATATGAACTAGTTTAGTTCACATACTTTATTATTAGTAAAGGTCGAGAAAATTAAATTCTTTGTTTCATATATCCTATTAATATAAAAATATTAACAACTATGGCAATCTTTCGATTAAAGTCAGACACTGTCCCGCTATATCACGATACGTCTTTAGGATTCTTTATATCGAATGTCATGGATTATTAGCATTTTTTTTTCTTTTTTGTTTAACTGTATCCCTGAAAATTTATGAGAAATAATTAATTTAATATAGCGTACAACATTTCCTTATTTATAAATACTTAGGATAAGGAACTGTAGTCTATGCTTCTGTTCTAACATTCTCTTTTATTTCTTGCTATAAATCATGAAAATAATAAATAATCTCATCTTCGCTGGGCCACAATAAAGTCTGCCAGTGGAAATACATACAATCGCCGCCATTTGCAATCAATTCTATGAAGAACAACAATTTCGAACTCCTTCAGAGTAATTTGGCTTTGTTTGTGTGCCCTGGGAATATTTGGTGATGTCTCTCGCTTTTGTTAAGTATATATACACATGTTGTTATGGATGTAACCCATTGTGCCAGTGTCAATTTCGTAAATATAATAAGTATATTCATTATATAATTATTTGTCCTTGATTGGTAAATCGCCAGTCAACATGTTTCAAATAAGTTCATTTTGCGTAGGACGTTATTAGTAAATAAAGATAACATTTTTCTTATTTATTTTATAGACAGTATGAATGTCGCATAATGATCTGCTTTTGTTCTAGTTCTCGTTATTCGTTGTATAGTAAGAAATAAAATTATTCATTAGCAGAGGCCTGTTGTGGCGCAGTGGTACAAACGTGTGACTGTAACCGACAGCTTGTGGGTTCGATCCCCACTCGAGAAGATGAAATATTTAATATTTTTAATTTAAATATTTAATGTTTTCATTTTTTCGCTCTAGTACAAGGCAAAACGCGGCGTTGAGATCTGCCACCCAACAAGCAATGCCTGAAAATTGGCGAAAAGTGGGAACTAAAGTGGAACGGAGTGTCTTAACACTAGATTCCCAAGTTCCCTCTGTCTAGCCTGCCATGTGCAAGATACAGCGTGAAGCTGAGTGAGTGAGTATGCATTAGCAAAGTTTTTTGAAACTATCCGGTCCTCTGTTCACTTTTGTATCTAGGTTAGTGTTAATAAACAATGTGGCAAGGGTTTAAGTTAATCTCAATCTTTTTAGGATTCTTTTAGCTTCATATTTTTTATACATATTTACTTTTTCGGCATTATATAAACACTAACTAATTAGTATTTGTTAAGAGGGTATATAAAGATTCTTTCATTATAATAATTCCAACGTCAACTTAAAGCTTTGTATGAGTAACTTGCTTTAATGAGTATATTAAAAACAAAAGGTAACAAAAAGAAGAAGTAAATAACTTGAAGACATACATAATAGCTACATAGGAACTAGAATGGATCTTTTCTATATAAATTGTAATTTATTATGAGGCCTGTCGTGGCGCAGCGGCACAAGCGTGTGACTGTAACCGACAGGTCCTGGGTTCGCTCCCCGGTCGAGGAAAAGAAATATTTATTAATATTTTTAATTTAAATATTTGATGTTTCATTTCTTCGCTCTGGTAATAAGCGCGGCGTTGAGTTCCGCCACTCAACATGCAATGCCTCAAATTCGGCGGAAAGTGGGAACAGAAGTGGAACAGCGTGTCTTAACACTAGGTTCCCGGGTTCCCTCTGCCTACCCTGCTTCGTGCAGGATACAGCGTCAAGCTATTATGACAGCACACATCATAGCGTTTTCTTTTATATGTAGACAAAATTATAATTAGAAACTCAATACATTTTAAATATAAGAAATTGTTCGATTGCTCTGACCTTTTGTTAGAACGTTACGTAAATTATACCTTTTGTTGGAACCTAACCTAAATTATACTATTATATTGTGTGTGTAAAATAAATCGTGTTTTATGAGGGAGGAAGTATTTTAACATTAGGTTCCCTTTGCCTCCCTACATATACATACAGCGCAAAGGTCAAAAACGTGATGAATCTCGGGGAATAATGATGATACTCGGGGAATAATTAATTCATTTCAACTAAATAATCAAATAAACAATAATTAAAAACACAAGTTTTATTGCGAAATATCAAAGTTTAATTAAATATATTGTATGTATAATTTAATGCTCGAATAACACTTGCCAATTATTTCAGCTGCTATAAGTTGATTAAATCATAACAAGCTCATATAGCTGCGAATGTTAATCGGAAATGCGCTTCTGTTATTTTAAACTTTATGAATATAATTTCGAGTATCTTTTCGTGTGGGTGACGAAATTACAATTATCGCGCTTACAGTCAAACGCCTAAATATTTTTATATTACGTTCTTTAGAGATTTATGATACTTCTTTCTCCATTAAGATACTTCCATATCATCCTTATCACCACTTTTCGCAGAAATCTTTAATAATTTTAATACGTGTTTAATGCCGAAACTCAACGCCGCGCATTGCCTCATCGCCTGAGCGAGAAACTAAAAATCACGACGGCCTCTGTTATATTAATTTTATTTTCATCAATTTTAGATGATATAATATATTATGTCATCTAAAATTAATAAAAATACTTATGTACTTATAAATAATTTCTAACTAAGGAAATAATTATTATGTCATAAAAAAAACCAAAACGAATATTTTTAAATGCAACATCACAACATTTTACAACAACTCTCAGCCTTTTATTATTTGAGTGTGAACTCCGAATAGTATTGGCAACGGTCTCCTAGTGCAACAAGTGGTACGCTAAATACTAGCTTACGTCACGAACACGAATAACCTAGCCAGTAGCTATATCAGTCGCTTTGATGCGGTCCATTGGACCGGAATATAGGGTTGCTTCAGCAAAAAAATATGGGCTACGATACTGTAGATCGGCTCGACAGTACTGAGTAACGCGTCTGAAAACTGAATTTCTATATTCAATTTGTTAATTGTGAGTTTTTGTATTGAATATTATTGTCGTTGTAGGTTCCGCATACATTTAATTTTACATTTCTTCCCACTGGTAACAAGGTAAAGCGTGGCGTTAAGTTCCGCCATTCAACATGCAATGACTCTAATTCGACGTATAGTGTCTTAACACTACGTTTTATTTTTTAAGTGTTATTCCATACTTAGGACAGAAAATACTAAACTTAAATTTAAAAAGCGTATATAAAAATTTTGAGCGAAGCCGAATTTAAACCCGCGCCTCTTGAAAACCGTTCAAACACTAACACTACGTTTCAAAGTTCTCTCTTTGCGGACCCTGTTATATGCGGGCTATTGGTTTGATAGATTGAGTATTGGTTGACTTGCAAAGTTTTAATATTCAAGTATCAATCGGAGGATAAACTCGATTTAAATGTTTGATTGATTAAGTATTGGTGGAAAGTTGTCTGTTTTCGTCTATGACTTTTGTTTTTCTTTTTGCAACGAATTGTTTATAAATAATATACACTGTGGTTTTTCAATACTGGAATCTATATGCATTTATTTTATTCACTTCTTCCAGTTCATACAAGATGACATAAATAATCTTTGTGTTTGTCTGTATATAGTAAATATTTTAAGTAAAATTTTACTATAAAAGAAATTTTAATGAATACGGATTCATCACGTGTATTTTGGTATTCGAGTCCATATTGCAAAATAAGGACTGTAAACGACAGGTTGTGGGTTCGAAATTTGAAAATATTGTGCGGCGTTGAATTTCGCCATTCAGCACGCAATACCTCAAATTCGGCGGAATGTAGGGAACAGAAGTGAAACGTAGTGTCTTACCACCAGGTTCCCAAGTTCCCTCTGCCTACCCTGCCACTTGCGCGAGATAGCTTGAAGTATCTCGCACATAGCAGGGTAAGAAGAGGGTTGTCATTTTTAAACAGTAAATCATGTTTAAAGTCTAGGTTCTTATTGTAAAAACACCAGTGTGTTATTTTAAAAAATACTTACCACCACGTTATTTTAAAAAATACTTAATAGTATTGCTATAAGATAGTGTCATTTAACTTAAATTAAATTAGCTTCACGCTATATCCCTAGCGGGGTAGGCAGAGAGAACGGAGCGCCAAACGCTACGGTTCTTGCCCGCAGCGACCCCTGCCAGCCCTCTAGAGGGCTGCAAAGTTCCATCCGCCACAATGTGCACTACACGAGCGCGCACTGATAGGGCGTCCTCCCAAGGCGACGCGCACCAGTGCGTCCCCGCTGGTGTGATAAGTGGAGACGAATGCGGCGTTGGGCACCGCCACCCAGCACGCCATGTCCGAAACGGCGGGAAGTGGAGGACAGGGAGAGCAGGAGTTACAAATAGTGTCATTTAAGTATCCTATTATATATTATATATTTATAAAACAAATATAAATTAATACAAATTTAAAAAACGTAGTAGTTGAGGCAGCGGCACAAGAGTGTGACTGTAACCGACAGGTTCTGGGTTCGATACCCAGTCGAGGAAATGAAATATTTAATATTTTCAATTTAAATATTTAATGTTTCATTTCTTCGCTCTGGTAATAAGGCTCAGCGCGGCGTTGAGTTCCGCCACTCAACACGCAATGCCTCAAATTCGGCGGAAAGTGGGGAACAGAAGTGGAACGGAGTGTCTTTACACTAGGTTCCCGGGTTCCCTCTGCCTACCCTGCCTCGTGCGGGATACAGCGTGAAGCTGAGTAGAGTAAAAAACGTATAAAAAATTTCAAAGTTGCAGGATTTAAAAACGCGCCTCTTGCCGTCCTACTACGTTTAAATTTTTATACGTTTTTAAAATTAGTATTTTTCTTTCCTAAGTGTGGGGTAACACTTTAAACATTGCACAAAGATACACTAAAACATTTTCTACATGGACAGTTTTAATTTCAAATCAAAAATCTAACAAAGCGTATCAAACTGTTAACCAAACAAAAATATCTGGTCCATCGGCGTACGTTAATTATTCAAAAGTACCATCGTACTGAGTCCCAAACTTCATGGCCCCAATCTCTTATTGCCACTTTACAATTCACTTCATAGCTCCGTGTGATAGAAGTGAGTGTGTTTACCTTCCAGCGTTTATGTTCGAAGGGACAGCGTTTCCTCGTTGGGTTTTATTGCTTGTTTATCACGATACATATCCGTGGATGACAAATTTTGATCAATATATTGGTTACTTTTTCTTTGTCATGCTTATGTTATATTTTTTATGTGATGAATTGAATAAAATGTATTTACATATATGACAAATATTCAAATATTAGCTTATTACTTATTAGAAGAACGTAAATAACGCAAGTGTTTTGATGGGAACGGTGTTTTAACACAAATTTCCCAAGCTCCCTATAAAATATCTACGTATTAAACTGTATGCGCATATTTTAGGGTAAAGTCTATGGTTTTTCTTATAAAGAAGGTTAGACAGAGGGGCCTCTTGTTACGTAACAACCATTTAGACCGTTACTGAGTGATTGATATATAATGCAACGCTTGACTTCGAATATTGCTTGTACAATAAGTTAAACTGAAAAAGTTATGCCAATGACAAAAACACAATGATTTTACGCTTTATGTTCGCCGCATACAAAATTGCGGGTCGCTAGTATACCTTTTTTTTATACTGATATTTTATGATAAAATTGATGATATAGTATATTTATTTTATACTGATATTTTATGATATCAAAAAATTGATACAATAAATTTATATGCTGTCTGTAGCGAATTTGTCACATTCTGAGCGATTTTTTCTCTTCGATACGTTAGGTCATTTTGTATTCACTCGCTTTCTAAACCAAATCGCGCTCCATTATTTATAAGTGAAAATGGCAATTTCTTTTGTTTTCCTCTACTTGATTCAGTGTATATTCTAAAGATGTCAAAGTCAATTATCTTCAGTGCTTAAAGCCTTATGTATGATTAAAAATTGATTCTAAAATGTATGCGAGTGCCACTAAAAATGAATATATATTTGGTTTTACTAAACTTAAATTTAAAAAGCGTATAAAAATTTTGAACGATGCAGGAATTTTTATACGCTTTTTAAATTTAAGTTTAGTATTTTCTGTCCTAAGTGTGGAATAACACTTTAAAACATAGTAAAAATAAAAATATTTGGTTTTGTTATAGCATTTCAATAAAATACATAATTAATGAAAACATTATATTTATTATGTCTGTGGAGGCAAAGGGCGGCGTTGACTTCCGCCACTCATCAGATAATGTGTCCATAATTTGGCGGAAAGTGGCGTATGCGGACGGTGTTTTAATATATTTTTTTTATGGACAAGACGGCAAACGGGCGTACGGGTCACCTGATGGTAAGTGATCACCGTCGCCCATGGCCCCGTGTAACTCCAGAGGAGCTACAGGAGCATTGCCGTCCTTTAAGGTGGAAGGGCACCGGGGCCCGGCATTACCTAATGCGAAACGCAGTGGCCAAAGCCACTACTTAACGCTGGTCTTAAAGGCCGGGGGTGGTAACAATTCGGTCGAGTCTGCCCATTACTTTGCCATTACTGGCAACGTGACTCTACCAGACACCATCAGTACCAGGGTGATCCTATTCAAAGCCGGAATCACACGGCGCTTATAATTTTTCAAATTACCTCTAAAACACCTACCTATTAAATACTGTATCTATACCGCATAAAGTGGGTAGTAGCGGGAAGTTAGTTTTTACTGACTCCGTTTGCCATTTTGGTTTCCATTTTAATTCCGTTTAACATTACATATTGAGTTGCAGAAGCGTTTTGTAAGTAAAATGAGAATTGTACCTTATTGTTAGAGGAACGTTCACGTTGTGCCGGTGGGACACGACGGCCACATATGCAAGGCGTTAAATTATTTATTAGCTAATTTTGTGTTAATTTAATGAGATATTTAAAGTAAAAACTACAACTTATTCGAGATTGACCTAAGAAAATATAGGAAGACCACATTGTTCAAGAGCTTTTAACAGTAAATTTGAGTAGGGCTTGCTTGTGGTTAAACTTTTTAGATTAAGAAAGACAAAGGTGTGATTTGCCTACAAATTGTTAAGATATTAATATTGTCGATACTAATTAAATATAGACTAGTATGTTTCCTAAAGGTATAAAGATATGTATTAAGCATACCCAATTATACAAATCTTTAAATTTATCATATTTAATTGTAATATTACACTTTAAAATGATTCATATAATACCCTCTCTATGCCGGAGAAGGAATTATTTATAGGAAGACAATTATTATATATATAAGAATATAGAACGCACGGCGTTAAGTTCCGTTCAACGTAAAATATATGTAGTCCATCCTTAGATTTTTGCTACATACACACGTGACGCGAACAGCAGCTTTCATTCTCGGTCTAACAATTTTAAACGTAGCATTTTCAAGCGAGGAACGTGTGTTTCTATTACCCTAGGTTACCAAGTTCCCTCTGCTTACCCAGTCTGAAAAATATATTTCTGTATCTATACCAACACCTCGTGTTATATTACAATTGTCAAGCAAACTTGACCTAAGAAAGTACTTGTGTAACCACATTTCAATAGGCTTGAATTAGGCCGCCCTCGGGGTAAGGCTTCCGAAGCCGTTTACATCCTCTTAACAATTTGCAGCTTAACCTCGAACTTACTTTTTCTATGGTTGCCTTGTTAATTGTACTTCTTAAAGTGAGGTCTATTGAAAAATGTATTTTAATTAAATGTTTTTTTTGTGGTCTGTTATTTAGATACTCACTCAGCTTCACGGTGTATCCCGCACACGGCAGGGTAGATAGATGGAACTTGGAAACCTAGTGTAAAACATGCCGTTCCACTTCCCACTTTCTGCCGAAGTTGAGGCATTGCGTGTTGATTGGCGGAACTCAACGCCGCACTTTGCCTTGTAACCAGAAAAAAAAATTGAAGAAATGAAAACATCACACGTTTGTGCCGCTACGCCACGACAGGCCTCAAGTTATTGAGATTTGATGTTGATATTCATACTGTTCGAAGATCGATAACAATGTTAATTTTGTAAATACTATAAAAAAAAATATATAAACAAATATTTTTGTATAACAATTATTTATATGCCTGTCTATTATTAAGGACATCTTTAAGCAGCTGTACTGTAGAGTTTAATTGAAATCACAATGATTATGGGTTGGAATCTTTTTTTAATTCGAGAAATGAATTATTGTTATCCTCCATTTGATATCAAGAGCAGTGTGGCGTTGATTTTTACCTCAAGTTTGGCGGAAAGTGGGTAACGGAACGGAATATCTTAACACTAAGATCCTAAGTCTTTTCCGCCTACCCTGCCACGTGAAGCTGAATAAAAACACGCTTCCATTTTACGAAATACAGTGTACGGTTAAAAAATAACGTTAGAAAAAAAATACTTCGATTTTTTAATGTATGTCATCATCATCATCATCATCATCATCATCATCATCATCCGCCTATGACGGTCCACTGCTGGACATAGGCCTCCCCTAGAGCGCGCCACGTTGTTCGGTCCTCTGCTTTCCTCATCCACTGTCTACCGGCGATCTTACGAATGTCGTCAGACCAGCGGGTCGGTATGTTTTGATGTATGTATCAAATTTAAATATTTTATTCAAGAAATTCCTTTTTTTAGTTTCTGAACGTCATACAATTTACCACCGGTTCAAGTTACTGCCACACCTGGGAATAAAGGGCTCTAGATACTCAGCGGGACATTTTTTTAAATCAAATATTTATATATTTACACAGTTTGTTTATTAGTAATAATGAAATAGTCAGAATTGAGACCTGTCGTGGCGCAGCGGCACAAGCGTGTGATTGTAACTGACCGATTGTGAGTTCGATCTCCACTCGAAGAAATGAAATATTTAATATTTTTCAATTTAAATATTCAATGTTTTCATTTTTTCGCTCTGGTACAAGGCAAAACGCGGCGTTGAGTTTTGCCACTAAACATGCTATACCTTAAATTCGGCGGAAAGTAGGGAACGCAAGTGGAACGGAGTGTCTTAACACTAGGTTCCCAGGTTCCCTCTGCCTACCCTGCCATGTGCGGGATACAGCGTGAAGCTAAGTATAAGTAAGCAAGCATAAATAATCAAAACACAACTGTTTTTCACAATATATATGTATACCTCTATATACATATGAAATCTGCATACAGATGTATGTATATGTTTTCATAGTAGTAAGTGAAATGAGATTTCAAATCTTTTTTTTTTCTTTCAAATTTAGCTTTTCATCTTATAACGTTCTTAAATAAAAAATACTAATATATAACGTCTTTACACCTATTTCCATTTATCTTCACCCTTGAAGAAGTTTGAACCACCTTCTAACGCAAAATAAACAAACCTTTATTAAAACGGCAAAAATATATTACACACTTTGTTGAAGGATACAAGAAAAAACAAAAGGAAAAAAGATACTTTATTGCTACCACGAAAAAGTAAATTGAAATGAAACAAGCTGAGTATAATTCGTTATTATGTTATATTAAGTAAAAGATAATTTGACTTTGAATGAAAACGGAATTAGGCGTGTTTTGTTTATTAATTTCCTTGGAAAGAAACATCTTATATTAAAGTAATATTTCAAGAATAAAACGTAGTTACATATTTTCCTACAAATCAGCTCGTATAATTTCCCCACATCTTATTTCTGTAGTCTTGGGGCTACAATCTTAGTATACAATTACAGGACGTAATATACAGTTGGTAAGAACAGATGAAATTAGAAATGGTATTGTCGTTTTTGTTATATCATTTGTTGTTTTATTTCTCTCAGCTTTACGCGATATCCCGTATACATGGTAGGGTAGGCAGAGGTTGGCAACTTAGTGTTAAGAGTTTGATCTCCACTCGAGGATATGAAATATTCAATATTTTTATTTCTTGCATGTGGTAACAAGGCCAAGCGTGGTGTTCAGTTAAATCACTCAACACCCAATGTCACAAAAGAGGCTGAAAATGCGGAACGGAACGGAGTGTTTAAACAGTAGGCTCTCAAGTTTTCTCTGCGTGCAGCGTGAAACTGAACAAAATGAAGATAATGCTAAGAATTTTGTTATTTATAACTTTAAAGCAATAAGTCGTTAAAAGGACCTCATCCTTTTACATAGGTATATTTAAGCAGATAAATTCAGAAATTTGGAAAATGTATTCTTAGTTGTTAAAAAATATGTTAAGATAAAAAAATAATGAATAAAAATCTTTCATATCACTTCCAAAGCTCTCAACTCGTAGGATCTGCCCGCCGTAGGCTAAATTAATGATTATGCCGGTGTATCACGTTTCTTGTAGGTGTACAGTTCATCTTACATATATACCTAAAAAAATCTACATAAAAAAGGATTTTCTTATTTCTGCTTTTACGAATTACGCGAGAAGTAAGAAAAAATAGTGAATACGTTGAATATTTCTCATATACTTAATGAAAAATA
Source organism: Eueides isabella (assembly GCA_019049475.1). Classification (NCBI taxonomy): domain Eukaryota; kingdom Metazoa; phylum Arthropoda; class Insecta; order Lepidoptera; family Nymphalidae; genus Eueides; species Eueides isabella. Next base: position 3,476,004 of record CM032395.1, read on the forward strand.
TTATCTGAAAAATGTTTATTTGACAAGATTTCGGTTAGTAAATCTAGAGGTATTTTTCTAAGTATATCCTCAAGTATTTTAATTTTTTTAATATTTAGGCCTAGTTATTCTTTAGATTTTTAATTTTTTCTGGACATTATGGAGTTGGCAGAAACGTACCAGCTGCTCTATGTTCATGAGTTTATATATATGTATTTAGTATCTACTAGCGATCTGCTTGAATTATTTTATTCTATTTACGAATTTGAACTATTTTCTTATTTTAATAAAATTATTACTTTAAGGGCAATAAGTAAAATTTCAGTTAAATGAACAATTTTGTCAAACTTAATATTTTAAATCTATGACTAAATGTTGTCAATATATATAGTGAAAAGCGCATATTTAAGTCTAGTTGATTGTTTCTGAAATTAGCACGTACAAAAGCAACAGTACAAAAACAAACAGGATTTTTTTTAAATATTTCTTCACTGCCATATTATTTGTTTTACTCTGTAAAGTGACACTAACAACTGATAGAGTACTAGATACTGATTAGAGATCTAGTAGCGATTCTTAAAATTCTTGTTATTCTTTATTCCTAATTTACATTTTTTTTCAAAAAACAGTCTATTAACCCTGAAATTTACTAACAACAACGAAAATAAGTAAGTTATATACGGGTATTTACACAGAGAAAATATTTTTTTTGCAAAAAAACACACCCACACAGTATTTTTATTATAAAATTTATTATTCCAAATTGCTGTATAATATATGGCTATCTATGCGATGTAATGTAGGTGCTGAACGATTATTGTATTCGAAATATACTTATTTTTACTGTCACGTCGTTAAAATTAAAATGAAGGCGGTTTGTTATACAATATTAGACGGACGTAAGTTTATGTAATATATAAATAAAATGCCAATTATTATCTTAAAATCTTTCTATTTCTCTTATCTTTTTTATATTTTGCAAAAGACTTTAGCTTCACGCTGTTTACCGCATATAGCAGGGCTGAAAAAGGAGTGTCAAGATATTCTGTTATTCCCATTCTAACCCAATATGACTGATAAATTCAGTCTGCATAGCTTCATTATCAGATTTTCTTTACGCCTTATTCCGCATATGATTGCCATATGCGGGTAAGCAGAGTTAATGTTCCGTTCACTCAGTTCCGTTCCCTACTTGCCGAATTGGAGGCATTGCCTGTTAACTGGTAGACCCAAGTGAAGATATGAAAATATGAAATACTCATTTCCTGTAGTGATCGATCGCAGGGGATCGAACACATAATAATCGTATTTTAGTCGCACGTTTGTGCCCCTGAGTCATGACAGGGCTGACTTTGTATCTACTTCTCAAAACAGTAGGTTAGTAGGTAGTAGTTGTAACAATTTTTTTTTTTTTTTTATAGCTTCACGCTGTATCCCGCACTAGACAGGGTAGGCAGAGGGAACTCGGGAACCTAGTGTAAAGACACTCCGTTCCACTTCCGTTCCCCACTTTCCGCCGGATTTGAGGCGTTGCGTGTTGAGTGGCGGAATTCAACGCCGCGCTTTGCCTTATTACCAGAGCGAAGAAATTAAACATTAAATATTTAAATTGAAAATATTAAATATTTCATTTCCTCGACTGGGGATCGAACTCAGAACCTGTCGGTTACAGACACACTCTTGTGCCGCTGCGCCACGACAGGCCTTTGTAGTAATTTTAATATTATTAAAAGTACCAAGTACTTAAAACCCACGTTTCAAAATGTTCCTGTATTTTTTACAGAATATTAATAAGGCGTCCATTCATTATTCATGTGGTTCCTCGTGGCGATGCTAATTTTTCACTTAGTTTATTTATTTTCCCAATTCCTTTCGCCTCTAAATGGTCCTTCCGAAGTTCGAGGGTGTGTTTGCTGACTTTTTTTCTTCTCTTCCTATTGAATATGTTGTTTGTACGAATTATCTGTGTTGTAATAAATAAAAGTTACGTTAGTTTGTAATAAATAAAATCAATCAATAAGTTCTAATTAAGTTTTAATATTTTTTCTAATTAAATTTTAATATGTTTTCTCAATATGTAAATTAGAATAGAATAATCCTAATAGCAATGAAAATAAATGAAATAAAAAACATAGAAACAAAAAAAAAGAGAAAACGAAGGTAATGCCTTCCATTTGTAGGTGGAAGAAAAGAATTGAAGACAAAGACGGCCCAGGACAAAAAAAAGGGAAAGGCTAATATCAGTAACATGACTCAGTAAAGTACCTAGTAATAACGGTTTGAACGATTTAATTGCAGTTTTCAATATATTATAGAAAGCTTTCTATAAATATTATAGTAATATTTATAATAACTGTTGATATTACGTATAAATTGTTATATTGTTATTACAAAACGAAATTAATTAATTAATAATAATATATTTCAAGTTCGGCCTACCTGTGACAAGTATTTGCAGGTCGATACGACATGGGTACCTCCAAAAAGCACGTTTAAGACCGGCAACGCACATGTAGCTCTTCTGATGTTATATAGGGCCGTGGGCGGCGGTGATCACTTACTATACACTTTCTATAAGTAAATGTTCAAGTGGACGCAGTCGCGAGCGGGTTACTATTTAATATAAGGTTTTAAATTGATTAAACAAACGTCTACTATAGTACAAAAGAGTCGTCTCTTATTGTTCTAAATAAATTGGTCTCAGCTAAAATATATACATTTGCTGAAAGTTAAGGTTGGCCAAATTAATGGAATATATTTCACGTGTCCCAAAGGAGTAGCGGTTTTTGTGAATTAGCCTTTATAAAATACGCTCTGTAGAATTTATAAGCATGTAAATAGTACTCGGGACTTAGTATTTTATTATTGTATGTATAGCTTGTTTGAATATTTTCATTGAATATTTTTATTTTAATTAAGTTAATATTTAATAAAGGGTATTAATGATTTTCATTAGTTCCATCGTTATGAAAAGATGAAACGCGGCGTTTAATTGCGCAACTCTACACACAATGTCTTTAATTCGACCAGAAAGCGTAGAGCGGAGCATTTTTATATAAATATTGTCCAAAGACCTAAAAATACTGCATTTATTTTTTATATCCCAAAGCAACGACCATAACGTAGCAATCTCTTATAAATAAAAAGTCCAAATACCTTTCTCATTTTCCTTAAAGAATGGATTTTGTTAATATATGTGTTTATTAAGTTTGTTAGGTTTTCGATCTCTCACTGATTTTTCATAATTATTTATTGTTAAATAGTAAACATAGCTTTTAAACATTTTTACTATATTTAAAATGTTATTCCACACTTAAGAACGAATGGCTTCGTTGGTCAGAGCGCTTGGTTGGTTTCCAAGAGGCACGGGTTCAAATCCTGCTTCGTTTTACATTTTGATATTATAAATATTTGTAAAATCAATCGATCGTCTCCCACAACTTTATTTGCTTAGAAAAAATCGCGATTCTTCATTTATGTCTTATAAATGAAAAATTCCGTGATCCGACAAACACGGTTTTTTCGTTCTTTTTTTAGAGCCCTCCTATATTTCCGGATCAATATTTTCATCTGTGCGGTCTTTCCGGAACATTTTAACGCAAGAGGTTTAAATTTTTATACAATGTATATAGATAACAAAAATTTAATACCATAACGAAACATTAAATGTATGCTAATGAAAAACCCACAAACAAAATAAAAACGCTATCAACTGTTCAGTTACTGAAAAATAATAAAAACTTCGTTTACATACCAAAATTGCAACGGTAAAGAGCAAAATATTCATTTAAACTTGTTTGGTTAGGCGAGTTTAATTTTGCAAGCTTTTGTAAGCTTTTTGTCGGTTGATTTGGAAACACACAAAGTTATTAATTGGATTTTAGAGTTCCGCCCGTAATAATTTAAAATGTAAATAATTTTTTGTTTCTATATTTCTTTATAAATAAATGTATTTTTAATGAGGAATGACGTCTGGCTGTAAATGCGATGTCAATGGGCTAAATTCTGATACAGAGTGATTTATTTTTATTTCGCCGGTCTGATATGACGAGTACGGCGTTGAGTTACGCAGCAACACGCAAAAGTCTTGTCTTTATCGTACTTACTTTATTATTGCTATGAGCTATATTGCAATAATACCTATTATTAGACATCTTTTGTTCAATTTAAATTAATATATTTTAACATTAAAGTATACAGATATTACTTTAAACAATGTCTGCATGATTATTATTAGTTAATCATAGTTAATTGGCTATAATTTTTGTTTTTAAAATTATAACAAAATTTGTTACAATCACATGAATAATATGTGTTGTTTAAATATTATTATAACAACGGCGCAGGTGCACTAGCATAGAACTTTAACGCGACAGGTTGTCGGTTCGATCCCCACTCGAGAAACTTTTCATTTTTCGCACTAGTACCAAAAAAATACGCAAAGTTGAGTTCCACCACTTAAGTCTTAACACTAGGTTAGTGTCTTAACACTAGGTTTCAAGTTTCCTCTGCTTACCTTGCCATGTGCGGGATACATCGTGGAGCTGAGTAAGTAGGTACGCTATTGTAGTAGTTATAGCATCGACACAAATCATTTTTTTCTTAAATAAAAGAATAAACTTTGAAATAGTCAAGTAAAGAGTCTTACACTATTTTCCAATATAAATTTTAGTGTCATCTCACCGTCCGTGCTCCTTGCTTTAAGCAGGTAAACATAAGGTACTTGAGTCTTTGTAGAATAGCTTGAGATTCCTATCGAATATTGTGGCATACAAAGTGAAAATTTAACGAGATCCCGTTGCAAGTGTAGCTTAAGTTAAATAATAAATCATGTTTTGAAATTGTATTAAAATTTTAGGTCAATGAATATAAAAAAGCGAATAATATGTACCTTAAATATATTTTTTGATACTAAATAAACCTTACATGTATACTAGGTTATATAAAATATAATTTATGCATTTTATTTGAAGAACGTGATATATATTAGAATGAAATCAAAAATTGAGGCCTGTCGTGGTGCAGCGGTATAAACGTGTGACTGTAATCGACGGGTTCTGGGTTCGATCCCCAGTCGAGGAAATCAAATATTGAATATTTTCAATTTAAATATTTAATGTTTAATTTCTTCGCTCTGGTAATAAGGCAAAGCGCGGCGTTGAGTTCCGCCACTCAACACGCAATGCCTCAAACTTGGCGGAAAGTAAGGAACGGAGTGTCTTAACACTAAAATAAATCAAAAATTGAATTCTACATATCGAATTGAACCCACGGCTATCACGCTTACAGACGCTGTCACTGCGCCACAATGAACTTATAAATACAAACTAAATATAATATTGCTAGCTCCGATATAATATATTTTATAATATTCAATTTATAAATCACTATGAACAAAAATAAAAGTCATTTCGTACAGGTGACATATGAGTCTAACGACATACGCGTCTGGTCGCGTATGATGTTAAATGAAATAACATATAAATTTCTTTTTTATTTCTGTATATTTTCAAATTTTGTTTTATATATTTTATTGTCTCATAAATTTCTTATATTATGATTTTTCTTTGATTCAGTAATGCTCATAGCGTTTTATTGTAAATGATTGTGGTTTTGGTTTGATAACCACTTCGTGAATGAGGAATAAACTTTTTGGCGTGCGGTGTAATAATTTCCGCAACTCAACATGGCTTGGATGGAATTTGGGCGTAAGATGAAAAAAAAAGCTTTTTTTATACCTATAGCCTGCAGATATGTAATACATTTTGGTTATGTATTATTTAAAACCTTTTTTTCAAAATAGACACAATACATAAAATATAAATGTACAAAAAAAAAATTGTTTCGAAATAGAAAATCTCGTTTTCCCGTAAAAAAGGTACGGTACTTGGAGCACAAAGAAATCTTATCTTTGTGGTCTAAGTAGTTTATAATACTTCAGTAGTGTCAGCCCTACAGGAAGCTTCTACCACTGGCTCGTAAGCATAGAGCCCTAATCTAGTTTCAAGAACTTCGCTCTATTTTCCATAAGCTTCGAGGCATTGCGTGGTGAGTGATGAAAATAAACGTTGCACTTTTTTGTTCCGCCAAATAATAATAGTTACCAGAAAATAGTGCATACTCTCTATTATGTAGCCAACTTATAACCATCGTGTCTATAGCCAGACCATGTACCACTGCACCACTATGTACATATATGGTATAAAAAGTTTAAGAAATAAAATAATAAAATAATCTTTCTTAGTGCTCCTCTATACTTCATCGTTGATTTCAGCATCACCGAAAATGTACGTATCTATATACGTATCTATATACAAATAAATGCTGAAAACCGGTTGTACATAGCTACATAACGAACCGATTCGGCATCGGTGCCTATGCATGTACACGCTGAATTGTTTTAAAAACCGGAACTTTTACTTCCGGTTCCGGTTTCCTGTGCCTTGTCTGCCAACCATTCATTTAATTAAACTCAAATAAAAAAAATCTCCCATAAATGTCTATTTAGCCATATTTTATTTAATGCCCAACTAAATGCATAAATACAGATAAATAATGCTATTCATTTAAGTTTAGAAGCGAGTCATAGCTAATTAATTCTGCGCTTTATGTTCTCTGCAATGTTAATTAAAGTCTGAAAGTCAATTTAGAACTTTGTTTATAAAATTATGAGCGGTAGGAGAATGGCTTTGTACTGTTCTATCAAGTAAATATAATAGATACGTCTTTGGAATATGGATTATAGAGTATATCAAAGTATGAATTATATATTATTATATTGTACAGCGTTTGACTTAACGTTGTGTCCTGCTTACGGTATGTTAGGTAGAGTTTCCTCTAGAGTTAATACTCTCTGCTCCTTAATTTCTAAAAATTTTTTGAGATATTATCTATCAAATGGAGTAGCTTAACGCCGCGCTTTGTCCGTTTTTAATCTAAGTAAATATAACTAAATATTTTATGGGAATTGAACCCTAAACCCGAACCTTAGCAAATTACAGTCGCTGTTCGGGTGCACTATGAAAGCTTTCATACTACTATAATTAAATATCATTGTTATATTATATAAGAAATCATCAATACGAGCGTATAGACTTATCTCTGTTCTATCGCTAATACACCAAAATAATCGTTCGAATAAATATCTGTAATAACCTGCCCTAACAAGGCTATTTGTAGGCATATTAAGCCTCATAATACGTTCTCAAATAGTAATCATTGTGAGAACACACCCTCATACATTATGAGATTAATAAAGATTCAACAAAGGTATGCGAATGCGAGCTCGTTTCAGTTTATGATATGAAATGTAAGGGATGATGGATTTAGAAATACATGGCTCTAGATGTGGCATACCTATTAAATAATATTGTTTTGTTGAATGTTTTTTGTTCGATAATTAGATCCTTACTTTCTTTATTTACAGTACGTAAAAGACACTACTTCATTTATATACTTACTTGAAAATACTTATTGAAATAAGTTCTGTTGCTTTTTTTTTTAGCTTCACGCTGTATCCCGCACGCATTGCGGAACGCAACGCCGCGCGCATTTAAATTATAGGTATTTAATATTTCATTTCCTCGACTGGGGATCGAACCCAGAACCTGTCAGTTACAGTCACACGCTTGTACCGCTGCGCCACGACAGGCCTCAAGCCTCAAGTTCTATTGTGCTACAACAATTCATTTATTTCCAAAAACAAAGAGTTAAATGTGTTTAAAATGTGTTCTGCATACAACGTGAGGTTGGCGAAGTGATTACCGCGCTACTAGTACGATTAGGGCGCCGTTAAATAGAACAGAAAAAAAAACATTATTTCACAAAATTGTTGCCATGCTCATATTAACTATTTAATTTCAAAGACGACTCCGGTCAAGCTATCAAGTCCTAAGTATTTGTACAAAATTTATTATTCATCGTATTTTTATCGTCATTATTCCTTTTTGATGACTGTATATATATATATATATATATATATATATATATATATATATATATATATATATATATATATATATATATATGTATATATATATATATATATATATATATATATATATATATATATATATATATATATATATATATATATATATATATATATATATATATATATATATATGTATATATATATATATATATATGTATATATATATATATATATATATATATATATATATATATATATATCCCCACTCATCCCAATCCCAATCCCCACTCGAGGAAATGAAATATTTAATATTCTCAAATTCCATAGTTAATATTTCCATATCTTCACTCTTGTAACTCAACATGCAATGCCTCAAATTAAGCGGAAAGTGGGGAACGTAACGGAGTGTCTTAACACCTGGTTCCCAAGTTTCCTCTGCATACCCTGCCATGTTGCCCTACCTATTAGAATACTAAGCATCTCAGCGCTAGATCTTCTACGTCTTATCTTCTGATCTTCTTCGCCAAATTCTCTTAAATTTTAAAAAATGTTCTCTATAAATATTTTGATGTATGTGTATTCTATTTTTTTTAATTCTGTGGCGTAGACGACGTACGACGCGAACATGTCGTCAAAACACCAGCCTCGTTATTAACGCTAAGCGTGCACGATTCCTATCTTAGTCAAATAACAGCTTTCACAAAATTAAACTTTTACTAGCCCTTGAAGCTTTATGACTACTTAATATTATATTCTCTCTGTTCTGAATGTAATTACAAGGTCTCCTGTCTTGTATAAGGAATCTAAGAAATTAAAGAGCTAATCGATATAGAAATTGAAGATCTATGGACGTCAAGATCTGCGTTCACTTGGGATTTTATTCATAGATATCAAGATTTGCCTCGAATAATTACTGTTCTTCCAGCTTGTACTTGACTCATACTATTGGGTTGTATTTGATATGGTAGAAATAATTACAAAATAGTTTAAAAAAGTAAAGAAACACGATTAGTTTTTAAACTTAAACAACGAAAAACAAAATAAAGAATATTTTTTATTTCGTTGTTTAAGTGTTTTTTATCACGCGCAGTTGCGCTTGCTCTATCACCCTTTCTGGGAGTAAGAAAGAGAGTAGAGGAGAGGATAATGATAATGGGAAACCGTTTTCATATTAATGTATTGTCATCGGTCCTTGATAGGTGTGCAATGTTTCAAATTAATCCGACTTCTGGAAATTGTTGAAAATTATGCCCAAAGATTCCATTATATACATACATACATACATACATACATACATACATACAACCCAAGCTAATAAAAGCGTGTTAAAAAGCATAGCAAACCTAGCTGAGAACCGCCTTGAATATGTGGTTCAATGAAATTAATTAATAGAGTATATTTTTAATAGACAAACAAAAGCATTCAAATCTCATACGTTTTCTATAACATTTTACTTTAAATTCTTAAATAAGAAAAAGGTTAAATATAAATAATATTGTTAAGATGTTTATTGTGAAAACATTTTTAGAGAGCTTAATAAATACGTAAAATAAAAAAAATATAAAATTTCAAATACTAAGCTTACAAAATGCTCGGGTTTATATAAGGCTTACAAAATTCTCGGGTTTATATTTAGACAGGGAAATGATTTTAAAGATAAACGTACTTTAAATCTTTTGTACAACTCATACGTCAGATCTTACTTGGAATATGCTTCACCTGTGTGGAACCCACAGTATAATAAATATATACTTGCTATTGAAAGTGTGCAAAATAAATTTATAAGGCGATTACTTTACAAATTTAAATTGAACCATACTCATAATCTTAATATATTATCTTTAAAAAGTCGGAGAATATATAGGGATGATTTTTGTACAAGCTTTTGCACAACCTTATAGATTCCAGTTATTTGCTAAGTAATGTTCATATTAAATGTTCAACTTTTAATGCCCGCCCAAGAGACACCTTTTACATTCCCTTTCGGAAAACTAATTATGCCAAGAATTGTTTTATACTAAGGTCTTGTAGAACACATAACAAGTATTTTGGCGAAATAGATATATTTCACAGTAATTTCAAACAATTTTCACGTAGTGTTATCAACAAAATTTGCGAAATTTGAGACTAGACTAAGTCTTTAATTTGGTAATTTTTTAGAATTTATATTTATTTGGTTTTTTGTTTTATTTTCTAATTTTGGGAAAATGTCTTGTTCTTTTAATTATACTTATCTTTATTATTATTACTTTAGTTTTATAAGCATATGCAAATACATGTATGAGGAAGTTTATTTTTATTTGTGTTTATGTATAAATATGTGTATATATTCACTCCATGTTTTATGTATAAGTGGAAACTGTATTGGCTTATGGAATGTATTATTGTATTAACTATATGTATTTTAAATTGCGTTTGTTTCCCAATTTGTATTAAAATACAAAAAAATATTAAATTTGAAATATCTACGTATTTCGAAAAGTAAACTTTAAATAAGATCTACGATCATTAAAATGTATTTATTTGTATATTTAGGCCAAAGTTACATAAAAACAATGACAAAACCATAGTATAGACAAACCATATGAAATGATCTTTAAATAGAACTGATTGAGTACGAACTAACCAAATAAGCAATAGCTGGCTGTCACGGGGCGTATACATCATAGTTACGTATGCGTGACGTACACATGCCCGCAGTTGATAGATGCGTCCGAGTTGTGGATAAGTTGATATTTCTTCATACTTTTAAAATATTTTTTTATCTTAATACATTTTTGAGATCTTTTCTAATTGTTTTTATCTACTTTTAACTTTATATTTATTTAGCTTCATGCTGTATGTAAATACGTATGTAAAGACACTTCCATTCCCCACTTTCCGAATAATTCTGGAGGTATTATCGGGGGGATAGTCGGAACTCAACGCCGCGCCATATTACAATTATTAGAAATGAATTGATTAAATATAATTTCCTTAAGTGGAAATTGAATCCATACCTTTTACCTTTTCATTGACATGCTCCTGCACCACGACAGGCCTCAAACAACTCGACTTTTGACACAACGAGGCATTTTCAGACGATTATTTGTATTAGCGCGACGGCTGTGAGTTCTACTTGCTCTAGAGTGTCAACTTAACGTTATTTGTTAATATTTTTTAAAGAGAGTAACGGGACTGAATGTTTTAAGTTCCCAAGTTCCCTCTGCCTACCCTGCTGTATTCGGGATACGGCGTGATGATTTAAAAAAAATATCGTGTAAAAAAAAAAATCCAAATATTGCTGAAATCGGGACAGTGACGAACAATATAGGTAAAAAGATATATTTATTTTCAAAAAAATCTTCTAACATTTATAAAAAAATCATGTTATTAAATGTTAGAAGTATTAAAATATTTATTTTCATACAATATTTACATTTTAAAATAATGTAAACAACCTTTTTAATGGAGGGAAGCTTTAAGTCTATTAATTTGATCGCAATATCATGTCAAAATTATAAAAGCAATGATTTAATGTTCAGATTTTTCAAGCTCACCGAAACGTGATGATTCATTAATGCGTTATTTGTTTATTTTGTGTAGCTTATCGACTTACTCTGTGGTTACAGGGAAAATAACAAATATAATATTTTGTAAACATTTAGTATAAAATTTTATTAATATTATTATATTTGAGGCCTGTAGTGGTGGCAGCGGCACCAGGTGTGTCTGTAACCGACAGGTTGAGGGTTCCATTCCCACTCGAAGAAGAATTAAAATATTTAATATTTTCAATTTATATATTTAATGTTTTCGTTTCTTCGCTCTGGTAACAAGGCAAAACAGGGCGTTGAGTTCCGCCACTCAACACGCAATCCTTTAAATTCGGGGGAAACTGGGGAACGGAAGTGGAACAGAGTGTCTTAACACTAGGTTCCCAAGTTCCTTCTGCCTACCCTGCCTTGTGCCAGATACAGCGTGAAGCTGACTAAGTGAGTTTCCACTGGTAACAACAAAGCGCAAAGCGCTACGCCACCTAATATGAAATGGCTCAACGTCGTCGTTAAGTGAAAAGACTGTCTTAAAATAAGGTTCTCAAGTCTACAAGTCAAAAAATTTCTAGCTCTAATTCAATGTTTGAATGCTCAAATACAAGGATGATAGTTATTATATATAAGTATTTATCTCTGTAAGTAGGTATTTAAAAATGTCTATAGTAAAATGTATTACGTTTTTGGATATTTACTATATATTGGTGTATTTAACAATGTTTTACTCACTTTCCTGGACCGTTTTGCAAAGTAAATCCTTTTTTTAATGGTTGCCTAGTAGTAGTAAGATAATATAATATCTTTTTCAACTTCAACGCTGCACAAAGCAGTAGAAGTTAGCAGTAGTATCTGCTAACTGCTACTACACTCCGTTTTCCATTTTCTGCCAATTCGAGACATTACATGATAAGTACAGAGACTCTCGTCTTGCCAACTGAAATGAAAACAAATTCTCTCGACCGAGAAGCAAACTAAGAAACAACGCGCTTTCCCATTGCGCTTCCCCTCTATAACTGATGGTATATATCTGTATAGCTTGTTTGTAACAAAGATATCGTACTGCAAATAAATGTATAGACTTTTGTGAATATTTCGTTGAAAAGTCATCGTTGCTGGTCTGTATGTTTCACCAATTAGACTATAGTATTGCATCCCGTCATAGTGATACTTTTGTACTGGTTTTTCTGTTTTTTATTATTTTTTTTGTAAAAAAATGCAGGTGACGTAATTGCATACGTAGACAAAAAATAAAAATAGTTGGATTTTTACATAAAATTTCTTTGTTTTTAAATCTAGAAACGCAGCGTTGAATTCTGCTATTTAACACGCAATGTTTTAAATTGAAACCTAAAACGGAAAAAAATACTAAAATAAATGTCTTGAAATTTCATTGAAGTTGAAATTTCATTGAAAAAAAAATGAACTTAAAAAAACAAATATATCGTACAATATAAGTAAGTGTCATGTAACGATAAAATAAAATTGATTGCCATACAAATACATTTTTATTGAAACATTCATTTATTGTTTAGCAGACGTTCAGAGTGATAAGTGAGAAGTCACGTTTGACGCGAGGAAGTAATATATCACGCGAGCGCCAGGAGCGGCACCGGTCGATTTATCACTTTTAAATCAATTACCCTAGCTATCTATATCGATGGTCTACGTTGAGCTATTGTCAACGAATTGTCTAATAATCTAAGTTAATAGATGAAATTATGAAGAGATTTGGGACTGGTATGGTGCAGTGGAACAGCATAATGTAGTGATTACGGGTTTGATGTAATGTCACTTAAAGGGTCTTAACATAAATTTTCTTATGCCTACTGTTATATGTGCTAAAAAAAACGAAGCTGAACGAAAGACTACAGAAGCATAAAGGGTACATTGCAATCATCATTTCAATTTTCTACAATTTTATTGAAATTATGGTTGAAACAGATACAAATCCATAGAAATTATATTTGCAAGTTTTAATGTTGGAAAAATTGTAAAATTCCTTTTATATAACTTTTCCGTGACTTATGTAAGCAATATCTTAAAAATTGAAGATCTCGCTAGAAATCCTTTGAAAGCCTTGGAAACCGCAAATCCTGGGAATACATTTACGAATAATATTTTCAAAAATCCTATCTAGTTGGATGTCGAAAATTGTTATAACAAAGTTTTTTAATGCAATTAAAAAAGTAGAATTTTCATTCATGCCTTATGTATGTCCATTGTATATATAGCATAGCATGTAAGCAACAAAAATAAACTACTAATAAATTATTTTTAAATAAGGCATCCCATTCTACAAGTTTAAAGAACGCAGCCTTCGCGTTTTTCTGTTGAATGGCACTGAATAGCAGCGACGCTAATAGAAACAGACGCGTACCAATTTACATGTGAATGCTGGTACGGAATTGAGGAAATATGCTCGATGAATACGACAGAATGAGCGGAATGTAATCCCATTCACGCCGAATATTCGTAGCTCTTTAGATGTTCGATGGTCGATAACGAATATGTATATTGAGTTAAGAGGTAATCCTGAAATTGTATGTAATTACATGTACATTATCTCAGTATAATTACCTAATAATTTTAGACCTAATAATTTTAGATGAACATATAGATGTAATAAATAATCGTCCGTAACTTTTTTCGCGTTTACTTTAAGATATCAAATGGAAAATTCTGCCTTTTCTTTCTTCCATATGATTTTTCAGTAATTCCTAAGTGCACCTATGATCTCCGCAAGTAGGTTTAAACGGTAAATTTCTACTTTTAATATCCAGTAGTTTTGTCTATGCGTTATAGTCAATCATATAGTAAATGAAGAGTTAATTGTTTATAGATTAGTAATTCTATAAATTTATATTTCAATATTTTTTTATATTCTTTTTATTATTACATCGTGTATTAACGATCTGGTCAACGTCGCCGAAAGTACTGAATGCGGTAGCGTACGACCAATCCCCATATACTCGTATGATCCTTTAGGACGAAAATAAATAAAATAAAGCTTTTATAAGATTTCATATGGTAAAAGGTAAAATATTAAAAAAATATGTATATGAAGAAGAAATCAAAATATTTTTTTATTATTACACACGTAGAGAGATGCTTCTATTCGTATAGTATCGATACGTTAAATTGTTTGATATTAAACGTACGCTCTATATAACTTTTATTAAGTCAACTAATTAGAAACTCAACTCGAGTATAATAAGTATCAGCCAAACAATACAGCTGAAATGCCACTTTTTTGCATAATTTATTCTTTTATATTTTTCACCATTTTAGAGACAATGCATTTTTAGAGTATCTTTTAGTGGTTTCTAGGTGAGATGTTATCTAGATATACCAAGGCCGGTTTCGATCTGACGAAGGCTTGACCTTATAGAAAACTGGCGGCGGGAAGAGCATAAAATTGTGTGTTTAGAAGAATGTTAGCTTAAATATTTATAAATATGGCTATTTTAAATTTTAATTTATTTAATCTTCATGCTTGTAACTCAGCTTCAAACTGCCGCACACGGAAGGGCAGACAGAGGAAACTTGGGAATCTAGTGTTAAGACACTCCGTTTCACTTTCCTCCCCCACTTTCCGCATGAGGCATTTGAGGCATTGTGTGTTGAGTGGCGGAACTCAACGCCGCGTTTTGCCTTGTACCAGAGCGAAGAAATGAAAACGTTAAATATTTAAATTGAAAATTCTCAATATTTCATTTCCTCCAGTGGTATTATTCTTAACTCTTACTCTGTCTTCTCTTACATTTCTAAAAAAATCAAATGAAAAGTGTTTATGAAATAATAAAAAATATATATGATTTACACGAGGAAAATCCAATTGAGAACATACGGTTCCTTTTCCACGCGCGTATAAAAGCAAATACCCTCTGTGATCTTTTATAACAAAAATGACAATTCAATTTTATACACACTGTTTTTACAAATAAAATGTTATTTTATCCTTCAACGCGAGAACTCTTGCTGAAACGTACAATGTTGTAAAGACATATTTTTATAATTCATTGACTCATTCTCAAGGATTTTTTCAAAGGATTCATATTTTTGTGGATAAATAAATAAGTAAAAAGCTGCTTCACGCTTTTTTCAGCATATTGAAGTAGGCACTGTTAAGATAGATCGTTTTCCACCCCTCTCATTAAACACTCAAATTACGTGTTGACTTGTAGTACCCGATGCCTTTGTCTACCAGAGTGCGAAAACGAATATAAATATTAAACCTGACGTGGCACAGGGTACAAGCGTGTTACTGTAAAGCGACAGATAATTACGGTCCTCACTCGAAATGAAATATTTAATATTTTCATATCTTTGTTTCGATAACAAAGCTGTGGGCGTTGTTGAGTTCCGCCAATTAACACTAATTGCCTCGTATTCTGCGGAACTGGACCAGGTTCCTAAAATCCCTCTGCCTACCTTGCCATGTGCAGGATACAGCGTAGAGCTGATTACTGATTACTTTCCCCAGTCGAGTTCGTCAACGCTTACAATCTGAAGCTATCCCACTATATAAACAACCGCCTCAACTCATCCTCGGAAAAAATAAGCAAGTAATAAAAAATCTCAATTTTACTCTTTCTCGCACACGATTCTGCTGTTTCTCTTTTAAAAATCATTTAATGTAAGCTTATAATGTGTATTGCTACTTTTTAGTACATTTATTGTTTCTGCTATAGCGTGTGTGCTTGTGTTTTTGTCATAAATATATATTGATGTCATAAATACATACATACATGTATATATATATATATATATATATATATATATATATATATATATATATATATATATATATATATATATATATATATATATATATATATACATATATATATATATATATATATATATATATATATATATGTATATATATATATATATATATATATATATATATATATATATATATAACGTCTATTAACAAATATGAAACTGTTATTATTCATAAAAATATATATTTTTTATTTTATTTCGTACACAAAAATAGTAGTACGAACAAAATGTTTTTTTTTGTTTTGTATACTTTTATTTAATAGGTTGCACCAATAACATATTTCATTATATCAATTTTTATTTAAAGAGACTTTATTTAATTTTGGACTTGAACATACAAACACCGCTTACAATTAAATACAAACCAAAGCGGCCCAATAATTTTAACGAACTAGATGAAAAAGCTCTATCGGAATGAAGGTAACGTTCGTAAGTTAAGAATTGTGAAATTAATTCGGAATTCACTTTGGAGCTATTCGTAGCTCGTTCAGGAATTTCATCCCGAATCCCGACGTACAACTTGTTTGATTGAATTTTGTGTGATTGTATGTAGTTGGGTATTTAGCGGTTAAAGAATAGGAAGGTATTTTACAATTGTTCTTTTTATTATTTTTGTTTAATAATTATGACTGATTTATTTATTGTCACTCATTTGTCACATGTTTAGCAAGAAGAAGCTAGTGTTAAAATGTGTTTTGAAAGTAAACTTTGAACATGCACCGCTGTCTTTTAGAAGATATATTTTCGTTTTTTTTTGGCCTCCCGCTTTATCTCCCACACTTAGCGGGGTAAACATAGGAAACTTGGGAACCTAGAGTTAAGACATTTCTTTCTCATTAAGACATATCTCTTTTCCACTTTATTAATTTATTTATTAATTTATTTATTTTTATTTAATAAATTGCGTGTCAAGTAGCACAATTCAGAATAAAAAAAAATGTAAATATTGAATATCCAACCCTCAACATGTTGCGTTTACAGTCACTCGCTTGTAACCATATATTATATTTTATTATATTTATATTGTATTTCTTAACATTCTCGCTTATTAGAGACAAGGTGTTAGATAATGGAGAGCCATGCTACGATTTTCTTACTTATACCATATTTCATATATCGTCTTCCCTCAGTGTAAAGGAGTTTTCAAGCTATAGCATGCCACGTGCAGACACGTTATTCATAATTTACACAGTCGTTAATTGATTTCTATGTTGCCAAAGCTAAAATACATTTCGTATATTAATTAAACCTTGCATTTCAATCCGTTTTCCTATTCAGCGTCCTGTTATTACTACAGTATAGAGTATCAAAGCATTTCATACACAAGGCTTATTGTAGTGTATTATATTGTATAATACGATTTCAAATGTATGATATACATAATAATACGGGTGGAATTATTTATGTATATATATATATATATATATATATATATATATATATATATATATATATATATATATATATATATATATATATATATATATATATATATATATATATAACATTATATTGGATATTTTCATTTTCTTCGTTTTGATGACAACTGCGCGACGTTGAGTTCCGCCACTCAGCCCACAATGTCACAATGGTCTTAACACTAGGCAACTTGTCTATGTGCAGGCCTGCCAAGTAAAAGTTATAAAATATTTCAAATGTATGAACTTTGGTAGAATTCGAACACACGCCTTTTGGATACCGTCTCAGTACTTAGCTATAAGTTATTATCAAGCTGCGTTGAAATTCTTATATACGCTTGTAAAACTCATTACTGTGTATCTAAAGATATATATATACATATATATATATATATATATATATATATATATACATATATATATATATATATATATATATATATACATATATATATATATACATATATATATATATATATATATATATATATATATATATATATATATATATATATATATATATATATATATATATAAATATATATATATATATATATATATATATATATATATATATATATATATATATATATATATATAGATATATATATATATATATATATATATATATATATATATATATATATATATTTATATGTTCCTCTTGGGTAATAGCGATTGGACTTTTAACATGAATTTAGGCCTTAATTTATCACATATTCACATATAACAAGGCACTTCGTTCTTCGAAAATACCAAGTTTTATTTCTGCTACGAATAATTTATATTTCAATTACACTATATATAAAAAGTGTCAAACGCGTTGTCTTCTTTATTGACAACCACCGTCGGCACTAAGATTACAATTCTAAAGTAAATGAAGCCGTTTAGGAAAATCTTAACTAAGTTTGCGAGGAAAATCTCCGTTTTTAAATGGCTACAATCCAACCTCGATTGTGCTCGAAGCTTCCGGTATACTAGCGTACCGATATTTTATCGCTGGGCCGGATGTTTCTTTATTACCCTTCCAGAGGCCATCTCATTTCATTGTACCACGTTATTACGGTTTCAATGATGTCAACTTAAAAGTTATTTTTGGTTGAATGAACTTGGAGTAATTTCTCCCACTAAAAGTCGGAAAAAAATGGGGAATAAATTTACGCTGTATCCCGTACATGGTGGGCAAGGGAACTTGGGAACCTAGTTTTAAAAGACTTCGTTCCATTTCCACTCCCCATTTTCGTTAAATTTGAGGCATTGCGTGTTGAGTGGAACTCAACACCTGCTTTGTCTTGTTACCAGAGCGAAGAAATGAAAATATTAAAAATTAAATTTGAAAATATTGAATATTTCATTTCCTCGAGTGAGGATCGAACCCACAATATATCGTTTATAGTTACACGTCTCTGTCGCTGCTCCACGACAATTCTTATTGAAAAACAGAAATGCCTTGATGAAAACGGAATTGTCTTTATACTAGATTTCCACGTGTCTTCCCTGTTTTATTCGGATACCATCGTGAACAAAAAAAAATAGGAACATTTTGTAAACATATTGTATAATTTGGCTGTATAAAATAATAACTTTATTCGCCCGCTTAAATCGAGGCTGCTCGTGGGTCGTTAGTTACTAATAAATATAAACTATATAGGAGCTCGCTACAAATTACACGCTTAATCTTAAACACAATAAAAATAAAGTACCTTGTTTACCTTTAACCTCTGATTTTTATACGGTACTTCTTTAAATATATAATTATGTCCATATGTATGTATATGTATATATTTCAATGTCTTCGATTTGGAATCGAACCCACAACCGTCGCTTTTACTATCAGGCGCTATGTCGCTGCCCATTATTTTACTCAGTTAACAATTTTATTAAGATTTCTAAGGGGCTCACTAATATCTAGTATTTGTTTGTTAGGTACATATTGCTGATATACGTCAGACCACGTTTTGGTCCTGATGTTGCCACATCGTAACGAACAGTATTTATGTATATAAACATAATCCCAACCAACTGTATACTTAGCTTTACGCTGTATTCCGCACACCGCAGGGTAGACAGATGGAACTTTGGAACCTAGTGTTAATATACTCTGTTCCACTTAAGTTCCCCACTTTCCGACAAATTTGAGGCATTGCGTGATGAGTGGCGAAACTCAACGCCGCGCTTTGAATTATTACCAAAGCGAAGTAATTTGAAAATTACTTAATATTTTATTTCCACGAGCGTGGGTCGAATCCACAACCTGTAGTTTCCCGTCACAACTGGACTCTTATTCAATAATTAATATCTACAATTTCATAAAATAAAACAACCATGACGGACACATTTGCGACTTATAATACAATGTCGCATTCATCTAACACAATTTATTATTCCTGGCATAAATTCACACATCGTTGCAGTCGAATGGCCACTTTAATGAACGGGTGGATGAATAACGGTCAAACGTATGTATTCACATATTAACGTATTTAAATTACAATCCTTTGGTTATAAGCTTGGCTTTGATCATCTGTTCTTGACATTGCATGACATTGCGTGATAAGGCAACTATGTCGGCATTAGCCATTTTGTTTTGAATATGTGGGTTGTGTTTTCTATAGTTTCAAATATTTTTTGAGGTTTTGTAAAATTGTGATTATTACTAGAGGCCCGTTGTGGTGCAGCGGCACAAGCGTGTGACTGTAAACGACAGGTTGTGGGTTAGATCACCACTCGAGGAATTGAAATATTGTTATTTTCAAATTAAATATCTTATGTTTTTATTTGATGCCTGCGCAGCGGCATAAGCATATGACTGTAACCGACAGGTTGTGGGTTCGATTGTGGGCGTTGAGTTCCGCCAATCAACACGAAATGTCTCAAATTAAAAAGAAAGAGAGGAACGGAAATGGATTGCGGTATCTTAACACTAGGTTCCCAAGTTTTCTCTGCCAACCTAACCATAGGTGGGATACAAGCTAATTATTAGTATGAGCGTTTATTTATTAATCTTCTTTTGTTAAAGTAGTGGTAGATTTAATACTGAAATATTAAGTTCTGCCACTCCACACGTAATATCTAAATTCGGAAAATGGAGAACGGAAGTGGCTCAATGAGGACAGAGTATCTAAACGTCAGGTTCCCAGGTTCACCCTGTATACCTAGATAGAACTTGAAAAATGAAACATGAAATATATTTCATGTTGAGGTACTATGAAAAGTAGCTTATGCTTATTGGAGCACGTCTTTATAATGGCTTGATGGTTACCTACTAATGAGTACTAATACAGAAAGAAAACAAAATATGTCTCTTTTTTCTCAGTTCCTCCATACAATTTCTAAATTCACTCCTAATTATATAAGAATAATACAAGGAAAATTTCACTCATCATTAGATTTTTTGAAGTATTTTTTTCTGTAAACATAATTTATGCTTAATTATTGAAATAAACACCTTTTCTGAAATCTGTATTTGATCATTATTTTAAATTTAATTTTCCTTGAAAGCGATTATGACTTTTAGGCAATATTTAATAATGATATTCTTGTCTTTTCAGGTAAGTTGAATTCCCTGGCGTCGGCGATTTTGTTGGAGAAGTAATCAGGTCGGAATTGGGTACAAGGTAATAGCGATAGTTATATTAGAAGTAAGGGACGTTGCATAAATTAAATATATAGCTTAAATATATAATAGTAGTGGTATTGGCGGTGCTGCGGCAGAAACCGTTTTAAGAGTGATGAGTGTAAGTTTGATTATTTCGTCTAGTTATAACCCTAAGTGCCGCGTTGAGTTCCGCCACTTAACAAACAAAGTCTTTAAAATGAAGCAGTAAGTAGGTAGTAAATGAGGTTAGCTAACACGTGGCTTTCTATCTACCAATTTTGAGATGTTTTCTAAAATATATGCGTAGCAATTCATTAAAAATCACACATATAAAATTATTTCATTTATTGTATTTGTACGTATGTACGTATATATGTTATTTCTTATCTATATTTTTTTTTTTTAATTTTAAATCTTATGTTTTTCCTGGATCTTTTTTCTATTATGATTAAAATGTTTTATAGAAATATATTTTTAATAATGAAAATTAATATAGAATTGAAATTAAGTGCTTCCTCCCAAGAACCTCGTTTTCAAATATCCACAAAAAATTGTGATAGAACTAAAATCACATAACATTACCATACATATATTCAGTAACATTTTTGTTTTTGTCAACGCAATCTCATAACTTGGACCAAAGCAAATCTTGCACAGCTAAAAGTAGACCATAATGAACAGATCCACAGAGTCGCAGCTCTAATTAATACACATCTTTGGGAGATATTTTCGCGTGCACAGCATTCTGCCCTTTTATAGATACAGCCCAGTCATTAGGGTCGTCGTTTATATTAATATGACAGCGATTTTCAGTTATCTACTCACATAGGCATTTATAGGTTTATGAAAGATAGATATTGACATTTTTTTGTTTATTTTGGTTTTTATTTCTGATTATTAATATTCTAGAAAGCCTTATTAATAATTTAAGCCAATTACAACTTCCAATTTATGCTTTATACTTCCTTCAATGATCTGAAATTAATACCGAGCTTAAACATTTCCTAAAATTTTACACGTTTTCTAAAAAATATTTTTTGTTTTCATATAATTGTGTTAAAATATATATTTCCTCGAATGTAGATCGAACCCAGAACTAATTATTTAGTAAGTAATCTTTCTTAGTATCGTTATTTCTAACATTGTTGAAGAAGTTCTAGAGAAGACATACAGAGGCCTGTCGAGGCACAAGGACTTAATAGCTTCAGGTTTTGGATTTGATCTCCACTCGAGGAAAAGAAATATTTAATATTTTAATTTCTTTGCTCTACCGCTTAACACATAATACCTCAAATTTGGCGAAAAATGGTAAAGGGAAAGGTTTTTATTCTTTCCTTTTGTATGCTTAGCCAAAAGCTGCAGCGTACATTTTTACTTTTGATAAATGAAAGATAACCTACCGATTTACTTTTACTCAATAAAAACTTTTATGCTTCTAATGAAATTGGAATATCAAATTAATAGCCTACATTGTTCTTCACTTTACTAACCTAATAAATTTCATAACCATAACTTTAAATTACCAAAGAATAAGCAAAGCGTTACAAAGGAACTGTTGTAATTAATTCCGAAGATCCAACAAGGCGGGCTTATTATAAAATTAAAAACAGAAAAGTTAATAAGAACGCGGCCGCAGGTTATATAAATGATGTTGTATAAAGAATGTACCGTCCTGAGCCCAATTAGGCAACCATTCAAAATGACGTTTTTTAAAACGTAATTATTTAGTAGGCACAACGTAGGGTCCTAACCACTAGACGATCACGGCCAGTAGTAGGCATGAGGCCTGTCGTGGCGCAGCGGCACAAGCGTGTGACTGTATCCGACAGGTTCTGGGTTCGATCCCCAGTCGAGGAAATGAAATATTTAATATTTTCAATTTAAATATTTAATGTTTCATTTCTTCGCTCTGGTAATAAGGCAAAGCGCGGCGTTGAATTCCGCCACTCAACACGTAATGCCTCAAATTCGGCGGAAAGTGGGGAACGGAAGTGGAACGGAGTGTCTTTACACTAGGTTCCCGAGTTCCATCTGCCTACCCTGCCTAGTGCGGGATACAGCGTGAAGCTATAAAAAAAATTAAAAAAAAAATTAGTAGGCAGTAAGATAATTTGGGATTTTGCGAGTTTATTGGTGGAACTCAACTCCGCATTAAGCTCTAAAAGAGTGTGGAAATACAAAAATATATCTCTCCCAGCGGGAGACTTATTGTCAAGATATATATCTCCAGCTATAGCCATATATAATGTTAAGACACTCCGTTCTCTAGTATTCTTCCAAATTCAAGTCAATACGTGTTAAGTGCCGGTACTCAAAGCTTTACTTATTTTGGGAGAGAAATGTAAGTGTTTCTTTTCCTTATACTAATACTACTTTGTAAAAAATATATTAACGTTATACATTGATAGGTATTTTATACTTCTCCTATGGAAATTAATACGTAGGTATTATAAACAAGGGCCAAATAGT
The DNA here is from genome assembly GCA_019049475.1 of Eueides isabella. Taxonomy (NCBI): domain Eukaryota; kingdom Metazoa; phylum Arthropoda; class Insecta; order Lepidoptera; family Nymphalidae; genus Eueides; species Eueides isabella. Next base: position 3,499,722 of record CM032395.1, read on the forward strand.
TACTAAAAATTGGAATATACCTTATTTTATTGAAAAAAGATCTTCTTAATATCATTTTATTTTCCTAGATAGCTCATGACCTTAATTAAATAAATAAATTAAGATACTTAAATATTATTCGGAAATATAAAAATACATCTTTTTTGTGGTTGAATAATAATAAAATTTCTAAATAACTTTACCCTAAACGGTTGGTAAAGTGCTTGTAGCTCCACTTCCGAAGTGGAGCCACGACGATGAACTGCTCTCGGTTAAAAGAAAACGCGTTCATTAAATTCAACAAGCTATAGTGCCTAAGACAGACAGACAAACCCAATCTTTAACACCACGCTTTTTGCGACAGTGGTTTAAATTGCATATCGACCATTATAACTTGTCATTAAAAATCTACCGACTGACGTAAAAATACAAAGTGCTTTTTCAAATTCTTTTGTTACTAATACCCTTCTGTATTAAATTTTCAACGTTCTGGTTAATCGATTCAACCTACATCATTTAGCTCTTACAGCTCTCGAGGGAAAGAGTTTGGTTTTCAAATAATCCGTTTAAAAACGTTCTCAAACAGACTTGTTGATGAAGGCCACTGGGAGTATATATTGAAGTTACTTTTAATTTATGTAACATCACAATTCTATAGCGCCGGCTGAATCCTTTAATAGAATAGCATAATAAATGAGAAAAGTTAAGTAAAGCAAACAACCTTATTCGAGAGATGCGGTACGTGAAATATATGGCGGAATAATTTAAATCTTATGGGACCTTATATCTTCTTCATCTGTACCGTAATTTGTCAAGACGTTTAAGTTTTATTTTGAAAGGAGGAAAGAAACTTTTTACCGGAAACACATGTATATGTATATATATATATATATATATATATATATATATATATATATATATATATATATATATATATATATATGTATATATATATATATATATATATATATATATATGTATATATATATATATATATATATGTATATATATATATATATATATGTATATATATATATATATATATATATATATATGTATATATATATATATATATATATATGTATATATATATGTATATATATATATATATATATGTATATATATATATGTATATATATATATATATATATATATATATATATATATATATATATATATATATATATATATATATATATATATATATATATATATATATATATATATATATATATATATATATATATATATATATATATATATATATATATATATATATCTGTATCCCGCTTTGTACGGTGAGCACACAGGCCCTAGTATTAGGACACCCAGTTCTCCACAGTAGGCTCAAGTTTCGAGACATTGCGTGCCATTTGGCGCCGCGCTTAATCTAGACAACGATTTACCAGGAAATGAAAATAATTAATTCTCGGAACTGGGTATCGAACTAACAACTGTCGTCGTTACACGTAGTTGTTGTGCTATTGTATTCAACAGATTATCTTAAATGATAAACAGTAATTATAGATAATTAAAAATATTGTTAGAATTAAAAAATATTTTTTCCTTATAAGAAATAATGACCATATATTTAAAAAAAACACGTGGTTATATATATTATTTCTTAGAAATTGCTTTAGATTTGATATAAATTGCCAGATGTTAAAAATTCTATGAATCTCTCGTCTAATAGTGGATAAACGCCACTATATATACGCTTTAATAAATGTATAAAAAACAGTCAGGAAAATGAATTATTGATATTTTTTTATTTCACTTTGGTATAAATTGGGTTTAGATTTGTTCCAGTAAGTAAGTTCCATGTTTAAAAATGACCTTCTCATATACTTTCTCTATATACATAATATTTAAATAAAGGAACAAGCTGTCCGTATATCTGTTCGTCTTCTATATCCATTATAATTTAATTAGTGGCCTATAATTGGGTTATTTTATTTTAAATCATACATACACACAGTATAATAATAATTTATATTATTTTAATGATTTACATTTTATTGATTTTCCATGACTTTAGTGAAATCCATCTCTTCGAGAAAGTTATCAGGTTACCAAAATTAATTACGTAGCAATGTCGACTTATTTCATCTTATTTTGTTGCGTTCATTGTTTCGACGGAAGGTTTATATATTATATATTACATGGAATGACACTATAATGGACGATAAATAAAGACGGCCCGCGGCAGACGAACCTACCTGTTTTACTATTATCTATAGGGAATATTTGCTTGTATTTTTTATTATATTTTTAGTCTTTGTCAGATTTTTTTATTACTTTTACTCTATATTCCCCACAGGTAGGCTGAGGGAACCTAGGAACCTAGGAACTGATAACTTTTTAACACGGCGGCTTTGAGCTTTGCCGAATATGGGGAGGAAAAAGAAGTAGTATTAAATAAGTAAAAAAATATGTAAATTACTTAAATACATTATAATTTTACGTGTTACGTGATCTCTCTTTCACTTTCACGCACTGTATCCCGCATATTGCACAGTAGGCAGAGAAATCCTGTGTCACTCAGTTCCTCGTGCACCACCCAAGACATTGGCGTGTAGAAAGTAGACCTCACATAGTATAATTATAGCAATTGTAACATCTTTCTACATAAAGTAACCACCTTCAAATAGATAAACGTGTGAATGTAAAAGGACCTTTATTACCAATAATTACGCCGATCGATTTAAGCGTTAAACATTTACGGCCAATTTTATGGCCTGTTTAGTTAAGTTTACAAATATGGCGACCAATAAAATGTAGCCGACAGTTGAGTTATTTCAACTGTTTTTACCACTTTATCAGATGTTAGAGATAAAATAAACTTATGTTTTAATCCACTTGGAAGTTTTGTAGTGACTTGCTGATTCAATGAGCTGAATTTATTTGATTTAAAATGAGCAGTTGGCGTCTAATTACAACGCCTTTAGCCCATAATTGGCTGGTCTTTAAGTATATTGGTTTATTTTTTAGACTGTTAATACCTTACTTGCTTTTATCTGCGGCTTCGTCTGCGATGGTAGATCTAAATTAGGCATTTTGTTCGGCGCAGGCGCAGTTGGCGATATAGATATTTTGTTATATATTCTATAGCTCAATAATTTTTTAATTCCCACTAATATGTTTTTTTTTTTTTTTTTCAGCTTCACGCTGTATCCCGCACTAGGCAGGGTAGACAGAGGGAACGGAAGTGAAACCTAGTGTTATGACACTCCGTTCCACTTCCGTTCGCCACTTTCCGCCGAATTTGAGGCATTGCGTGTTGAGTGGCGGAACTCAACGCCGCATTGCTATAATTATACTATGTGTGTTATGTTTAATACTAAAAAATAAATAAATAAGAATAGAAATGGAGTTTGTGCACCTGAAAAAATTTAAAATTTATTTAATTTTTCTAATTAAATACATAACCATTATCGTAAGTAATTATAAAAGTGCAATAAATTCGTTAAAACACCAAATTTTAGTCGTAATAACGTTCGAGCCCGAATCATAGATCTTCCCTTTGAAATTAGCTCCTTAATTGTACTTGTGCGACGCTCTCTGCGGGTATTGTTCTAAATGTCTATTTAATATGGACCTTTGTAATGAATAAGGGTATGTACGGTATGAGCTTGTGTTTCGAACTACTTAATTGATAATGGAGCCATCTGGACATAAAAGCGGCTTTGAATTTTCAGTATATTATATTGAATTAATTAATAATATTTGCTTATTAAAAAAATATTTTACATAGTTATTGTGGGAGATAAAATGGAGTGTCTCAAGATTAGCTTCCATAGTTCCTTATGTCTACCCTGCCATGTGTGGGATACTGAGTTGAGTTGAAACACAAATTGTAGTGAAATACTTAAATGAACGCGCTACTTGACGACGGTCAACGACGAATGTAGATTTGATTCTATCCGGAGATATATTATGAAAATTGGACAGCACGTGGGGAACGGTGTGTCTTAACACTCCCACAGCCTACTCTGCAGTATGCGGGGTAAAGCGTGAAACTAAAAAAAGTAATATTTTATTTCTAATTAAAATATTATTGCCGTCGTCTATAAAAAAATGCTAAATATATAAGGTCTTTTAAATGAAAACAAGCTTGACGTTATTGGTATATATACATATGTATTTATGTCAAAATTGTCATTCGGATATCATTTAATAAAACACTCAGTTGCAGTCATTACGTTAAATAAGTCCTCATATAGAAACCTGTCCATAAATAGTTGATATATATATACAGAAATTGTCACAATTAAATCTTTCTGTCTGTCACGTATAATGATGTTGCCATTCAAAAAACCTTGTTGTGTCTATATATTAAATTAAATGTTAAATTTACTATTCTGTAATTTATTAGTATTCTGTTTATTTAATATTATCTGTGGATATATCATTATTTGAATTTTATGGAGGAAAACAAATATACTACCTCATAAGTAGTTGTAACTTTTATATTGAAGAGAGCTAAGTGAATGTGCTGCCATGTTATCTCGGGAAAGCTGTCTTCCACTAGGTGTTAACATTATGTTCATTTGATGACGCACTTCCAAAAGTCAATTCATACAATTAATAATGAAGATAATTTATAAAAAATATCCTAATCATAAAAAGAAGATCAGAAACAAAATAAAATAAATTAATTATATCAATTGTTTAGTTAGCATTTAAATAACAACGCGCAAGAAAGTAGCTACCCCAGAAATATTAGTAAAGCATAAATGATGGTCGTTTATTTTAATATAAGAATTTTGGTTAATTTGATTGTCGAGATGCTGAATTCAAAAGACGTCTATATTCGAGAAAACAATGTAATATATTTATTTTAATTTCAGCTTCACACTGTATAGCAAGATAGGCGGAGGGAACCTGGGAACCTAATATTTAGTTGTAGTTGTATAATGTAATGTAGACTCAGCTCACACTGTATCCCGCACATGACAAGGTAGGCAGAGATAACTTGGGAACCTAGTGTTAAGACACTCCGTTCTACTTCCGTTCCCCACTTTCCGCCGAATTTGAAACATTGAGTGGTGGAACTTAACGCCGCGTTTTGCCTTTTTACCTGAGCGAAGAAATGATAATATTAAATATTTAAATTTAAAACACGGAATATTTCACTTTTTCAAGTCCGAATCCAACCCACGACCTGTCAGTTAGAGTCACACCCTTGTGCTGCTGCGCCACGACAGGCATAATATATTGTAGAAATGGATAAAAATATAAGAAAAGTCAATAAATATATATCTTTATCGTATTTTATATAGGTAATATCGCGAGCTTCACTAGTATAGTACGTATTTAACTACATACGTGTTTGATGGATGTCCTTAGGTAATAGATATTGGCTTAGCGTGTCAAATGCTTGAGTTTTTTTGCGCGTTTCATGTCACATGTCAGGCAATATCTGCCAGTCAACCAGGTATAGGTATTTAGGTTGAGTGAACAAGATCACTACACACTAACACTTGAATGGGAAAATGATTATTTAATGCTCTATAAATACTCATATTGATTTCTATCGGTCTGGTATTTATAAATTGTGTTTGGTATTATTTGCTATTTGAACTGAAAGATATATTTATTAGCCTTCGCTCGTGGCCCATAGGTACAACTCTGTCTGTGAACGTGACGGTAGTGGATACAATCCTCACTTTGGGGCATAATTTATTTTTTATTTCCTTACTGTGGTAGAACAAAACATATATAAATATAATTTTATTTTATTCTGTCTACTGTACTTGTACTCTGTATCTCCACTCTGTACTCTGTACACCACACGCATTGCATGTAGAGTGGTGTAACACTGCGCGCTTTGCTTTTCGGCGAAATATTCGGCGAAAAGTGGAGAGCGGAATGAAGTGTCTTAACACTAGGTTCCCTCTGTCCATTCTGCAGTGTGCGGGAAACACCGAAAGCTGAAAATAATAAAAGAGACAGGACGTCTCTCAACTTTACAAAGTAAAAAAAAATAAACTATTAGTATAATTTTATTTAAATACAATTATAATATACCTATATCCGACTAGCTTGTTCAAGATTTTGGTCCACAATAGTTCAGCAGTTCGTTTATAGTGCAGGGCTTTTCACAGCATTCGGCTACGATACCGTTTTTTTTCAGTCTATTTAGTCTATACGCTTGTTTGGGGGTGATCCACAACCAGCCTGGTACTTCACTGTTCAAGTTATTACTCATAGATCTCTTGAACATGCTGCCATTGCAGAACAAATCTAAGGCGACTGATAGACGTCTCCCACAGTAAACTTGCCCGCCATTTTGACTAGTCACAAAAGAAAAAGCTCCGAAACCAACCAATAATACTACGTAAATTTTCATTTCACCGTACTTCTCACAACAAAGCTTGAAATGATAATGTGCATAAAATGAAAATTTGCAGCTTTTATACCAAGGGTTGGTAATGTGCAATCACATCTAGTGTTTTAAGTTAATTCGACCTGAGTTCTCCGTAGGCAGGTTGACGTCACGTAGCTAGACTTACCTGTTACTGAATTAGGTCGCTGGAAAGTTATTGAATTTGAAAATTTATATGAAATGACGTATTAAAGGGTAGGTTGATGTATAGTTGATGTGTAGTTTTATTTAATGCTAAGTTTATATGTTAAATATATCTAATTATTACATTATGATCGTAAATACAAAAGTTGTATGGTCGATTAAAACTCGAAGAACTCGATACTCGTTTACGTAATAACAAGACGAGAGGAGGCCTTTCATGGCGGCACAAGCGTTTAACTGTAAACGTCAGGTTGTGAGTTCGATCTCCACTCGAGGAAATGAAATAATATTTTCAATTTCAATATTTAATGTTTTCATTTCTTCGCTCTGGTACAAGGGAAAACGCGGCGTTGAGTTCCTCCACTTAACACGCAATGCCACAAATTTGGTGGAAAGTTGGGAACTGATGTGGAGCGGTGTGTCATAACACTAGGTTTCCAAGTTCCCTCTGCCTATCCCGCCATGTGCGGGATACAGCGTGAAGTTAAGTGAGAGAGTGAGCTTGTATATCTTAAACCACTAATCCGTATTTCATAAAACAGCAACGATAACATAGATAAATATGAAGCGCTGCGATGAACAAGGCTTTTAATTAAAAAAATCACATTCAATTCTTAAACGGACACGCAAACAGACAAACAGACATGTAAAACTTATATCACTACTTTTTTGCATCGTATATTAAAAAGGCGCAGCATTCCGAGTTGAGTTACGCTAGTCAATGCACGATGTCTCGAGAAGTGGGTGGTGTGGTAAAACGGAGTGTCTTAACACTAGGCTCCCTATGTTTACCTCGCGGGACATAACTTGTACAGCTACAGCAGTTCTTATTATATATACAATAATATTATAATATATATACAATAATAACATTTAACTTGGTTAAATATACATCTACATTTTCATTTTACCAATAAAACGAAATATGAATAGGTAAATATTTTATTCAGTTTGTAATTCCTTATAACATTCTATTATTTCATGGCATTGTTTATAAGATTTTTATTTTGATATGCAAATTACATATTTACATTGATATATCCTCACTCGAGGAAACGAAATATTTAATATTTTCTAATTAAATATTAAAATTTTATGTCTTCGCTCTGGTAACATGGCAAACTGCCACAGTCCCGCAACTCAAGGCGCAATGCCTCAAATTCGGCGAAAAGTGGGAAACGGTGTCTTAACACTAGGTTCATAAGTTACCTCTGCCTATCCTCCCATGTGCGAGATGCAGCGTGGAGCTAAGTATAAAGAATATATCTGTAGTTCTATACTATTTCTATAAAAGCTGAAGAAATAAATATTACAAACGATCACATCATATTTTCTATATTAATATGAAAAAGAATAAAAAGATCGATAAATATCTATTTTTGTATGTAACAAATGAAACACAAATCACATTAACACTAAGAAGCTGCGAAGTCACATACAACTTTATTGGATAGAATTGCCTGAAGATCGAATGTCAATATATAATGTTGTCTATATATCGTCGGTGCACTGTACTCATTGCTTCAATACGTATTTTAACAAAGGATTGAATTACAAGAAATTAAAAAGTCTTTGTCATAGTTTACGTAACCTAGAGTTAATAATTAATGTTTTGGTTTAATTTAAAATGATAATCGGTTGAGTTCTATCTCTACTCGTGGAAATGAAATATTTAATATTTTCAAATTAAATATTTAATGTTTTGTTTTCTTCGCTCTGGTAACAAGGCGAAGTCGGCGTTAAGTCCGCCACTGAGCACGCAACAGAAGTGAAACGAAGTATCTTAACTTAAGTTTAGTATTCTATGCCCTAAGGGAATAACACTTTAAAAATGAGTAAAAATATTAAATAAATAGTATTACTATTTTTAAAGTGTTCGTACACACAAACTTTAAATAACACTTTAAAAATGAGTAAAAATATTAAATAAATAGTATTCTCTCTTGTCAAACGATAATTCTTACGAATTGTTTTTGGGTAGCGGAAATTTGTAAAAATCTCCCTACAGAGATGCTAGAAACGTGAATAAGTTGTAACAAACGTATAAGAATTTCGACGTAGTTTGACGGTTTCCAAGAGGCGCGGGTTCAAATCCTGCTATGTTAAAAAATTTTATACGCTTTTTAAATTTAACTTTAGTATTTTCTGCCCTAAGTGTGGAATATCATTTTAAAAAATAGTAAAAAGGATACTTCCTTTTGTACTATTTATTGAGTGTCTGTGTTTTTTATTTTTCGAATGATGTTCGAACGAACTGTTTGAACAACTTTTGAGACCTGTAAACGCGATAAGGTCTGAATTCGTACACTACTCAAAGGAATGAAATATTTAATATTTGTGGAAAGTGCGGAACGGAGTGTCTTAACACTAGGTTTCTAAGTTCCCTCTGCCTGCCCTGCCACATGCGGGATACAGCGCGAAGCTAAACGAAAAATCGTTTTTACAATTATTTCATCATTTATTGTTTTAATATAACACATATGTATTTCTGTATAGATGTTTTTACAACAGGAAATTCTTTTATGTTACCGTCTAAAGTATACCTGGAGTGGCGCTATATGTGTAATAAACGTACAATATTACGTATACGGTCCCCACAGCCCCGTGTGATGAATATTTTAGATTGAATGAGGTGTGATGTGGATAAAGGTCACTGCGTCGTTATAGACCTGAATATCGGTATTTTATCTTGCTTTAAATAAAACGCTTGAAATATATTTGCAAGTGTATTTAAAAATATTTTTAGTAAGAGTGTTGATCTAAACCCTTCTCTCTCAGCTTCACGCTGTATCCCACACCCGGCAGGGTAGGCAGAGCGAACTTGGGAACCTAGTGTTAAGACATTCCGTTCCCCACTTTCCGCCGAATTTGAGGCATTGCGTGTTAAGTGGCGGAACTCAACGCCGCGCTTTGTCTTATATCCAGAGCGAAGAAATGGATACACGAAATATTTAATTTGAAAAATTAAATATATCATTTCCTCGAGTGGGGATCGAACCCACAACCTGTCGGTTACAGTCACACGCTTGTGCCGCTGCGCCACTACAGGCCTCAGGCCATTATCTAAACCTGGTAGTGACATATAGTATAAATAATGTAACATATTGCACGCTGCCTCGAAATTCGCCCCGTTTAGAAGCTATTCAAGATACGAATACCAAGAGGCGCGCGTTCAAATCCCGCTAGGGTCAAATTTTTATTCATTTTCTAAGAAAATATTGTTCATAAATATAGTACTTTCTTATTTTTACTATATTTAAAGTGTTATAACACTTAGTAAAGAAAATATTACACATAGACTTTATTTTATAAATAATAGGAATTGCTGTTATTATTGTTTCTACGTTATTATTAAAAATATAACTAAATATAACTTTTGTGTTAATAATAGTAATTTATAACCAAGCAATGCTAAATAGGTTCTTAATGTAATGTAAAGACGTAATGACGATTTTCTAACAATAACATTTTATTTCACTAAAATTATACATATTATTTTTACTATGTTTTAAAGTGTTATTCCACACTTAGGACAGAAAATACTAAACTTAAATTTAAAAAGCGTATAAAAATTTTGAACGAAGCAGGATTTGAACCCGCGCCTCTGGAATACCGTTCCAGCGCTCTGTTGTCTTTGGGTAGCGGAAATTTGTAAAAATCTCCCTACAGAGATGCTAACAACAAAAATAAGTTGTAACAAGCGTATAAGAATTTCGACGGAGCTCGGTGAGAACGAATGGCTTAGTGGTCAGAGCGCTGGAACGGTATTCCAGAGGCGCGGGTTCAAATCCTGCTTCGTTCAAAATTTTTATACGCTTTTTAAATTTAAGTTTAGTATTTTCTGTCCTAAGTGTGGAATAACACTTTAAAACATAGTAAAAATATTAAAGTAAATAGTATTCTCTCTTGCCAAACGATAATTCTTATGAGTCGTCTTTGGGTAGCGGAAATTTGTAAAAATCTCCCTACAGAGATGCTAACAACAAAAATAAGTTGTAACAAGCGTATAAGAATTTCGACGGAGTTCGGTGAGAACGAATGGCTTAGTGGTCAGAGCGCTGGAACGGTATTCCAGAGGCGCGGGTTCAAATCCTGCTTCGTTCAAAATTTTTATACGCTTTTTAAATTTAAGTTTAGTATTTTCTGTCCTAAGTGTGGAATAACACTTTAAAACATAGTAAAAATATTAAAGTAAATAGTATTCTCTCTTGTCAAACGATAATTCTTACGAGTTGTCTTTGGGTAGCGGAAATTTGTAAAAATCTCCCTACAGAGATGCTAACAACAAAAATAAGTTGTAACAAGCGTATAAGAATTTCGACGGAGCTCGGTGAGAACGAATGGCTTAGTGGTCAGAGCGCTGGAACGGTATTCCATAGGCGCGGGTTCAAATCCTGCTTCGTTCAAAATTTTTATACGCTTTTTAAATTTAAGTTTAGTATTATACATATTATATTATTTTACTACATACTAAAGACATATACTCAGACGTTTAATTTTTTCAACAATATGTTAATAATTCATTCAAGGTACACGATTTATCACAGCATTCGGCGACCACCTGCCTCTTGCTGCGTCCCAAATTATAAGCTCCATAAGTCGACAGCCACATCCCGTTGGCAGCATCCCGATCGTCCATACTGAGATGTATCTGAGATCTTTTGGCAAAATGACTGTCGCACATTACAGCCAGCGCGGTCGCCAGCCGTCGTCCGCAGTACACCTGACCCGCGCCCTGACACGTAACTACCGCTGTTAGGACTGACAGTACAAGCAGAACAAATACACTGTGTGTCCTCATCTTGTTACCTCTCCGAAGTATTATCGAGAAATGTGATTAATATTTAGATCTAAAGCCTTTATATACATATATTAGTATATAAATATTCATTTTTGTTTTATTATAGGTAGCGTAGGTATAACAAATTATGTCATTTTAAACCTTTGAATGAACTGGAAATTGTCAGTTTAAAGTGGGCGTGATATCAACACACCCACTTTCGACTACAATATTCTAGCTCAATAATGATAGATGTTAGAGAGTATTTTGTATGCCCTAAAGTTAATAAGAGAAATTCAATTGAAATTGAAAGTGTTAAGACATTCCGTTCTCCACTTTCCGGCGAAAATAATTTCCGCAAATATTTTTAATGTTGTTTATTGTCTTACTCAACTTCACGCTGTCTCCCGCATATGGCGGAGGGAATTTGGGAACTTAGTGTTAAGACACTCCTTTCCACATCCGTTCACTACTTTCCGCCGAATTTTATGCATAGCGCGTTGAGTGGCGGAACTCAACGCCGCGTTTTGCCTTGTACCAGAGCGAAGAAATGAAAACATTAAATATTTAAATTGAAAATATGAAATATTTTCATTTCCTCGAGTAGCGATCGACCCAGAACCATTCGGTTACAGTCACACGCTTGCGCCGCTGCGCCACGACAGGCTTCAATCGTATTACTTTGTATTTCAACGAAGTTTCTCATGACTAGGTTACGAGACTGATTGTTAGACTCGTAGTCACTTCCACTGATAGGTTGCAACACCGAGCTTTGCCTGCTAGAGCGTGGAAATGCTCTCAAATCGACATTGACCCCACTCACATATATTGCGGTTAAAGCCGTTTGATGTTTCTCTATATCAATTTTTTTTCACAAGTTACAAAAAAAATATTTATAAAGCAAAAAGTTTGAGATATTTACATGAATAGTAACTATAAATCAAGTAATACAAGAAAAACTTTTCTATCTATAACATAAATATTACTTGCCTCTTGAATCACTATATCTATTAGTGTATTAGTGTAAAACATCAGTAAATTCGGTTGCCTAGTTAAATGTCTAAGTGTATATATTTATGTAAATACGAAAATGATTTTGAGGCCTGTCGTGGCACAGCGGCACAAACGTGTGACTATAACCGACAGGTTGTGGGTTCGATCCCCACTCGAGGAAATGAAATATTTAATATTTTCAATTTTAATACTTAATGTTTCCATTTCGTCGCTCTGTTACGAAGTAAAAAGCGGCGTTGAGTTCCGCCACTCTTACGGAATGGAACGCTAGATTCTGAAGTTTCCTCTGCCTACCCTGCCATGTGCATTTTTATTGTTTAACCCAAATTGGGTAGGTTGAACAATATACAATATATGTATATATTGATATGGTCCAACAATATCCAATCCGTCATTTTATTATGGCGGTAGTTTTGGATTAACAGCAACTTATTTTATATAATTGCATCGTCAAGATTATTAAAAGGACGTGCCAAATTTTGGCTTAATCGGAACGTAGGAAGTGGGTATCTTGCAAGACAAGATTTGTTGCTCACGATAACCAGATTATTTGCAATAAAAAAATTAAATATTGCTATATGTTTTTGAATTGTATTTAAATTTTATTTATAATTTATATATAATGGTTCTATTTGTCTATTTATTGTGTGTATTTCACTATATTTTAATATACACTTACTTTTGTGTATATATATCCCGTAATATATTGTATCCCGCACGAGGCAGGGTAGGCAGAGGGAACCCGGGAACCTAGTGTTAAGACACTCCGTTCCACTTCCGTTCCCCACTTTCTGCCGATTTTGAGGCATTGCGTGTTGAGTGGCGGAACTCAACGCCGCGCTTTGCCTTGTTACCAGAGCGAAGAAATGTAACATTAAATATTTAAATTGAAAATATTAAATATTTCATTTCCTCGACTGGGGATCGAACCCAGAACCTGTCGGTTACAGTTACACGCTTGTGCCGCTGCGCCACGACAAGCCTTCAGGCTTCGTGTTTACGAGTATCAAATTTTCATGTTATTAATGTAGTTGTTTAGAGGTATATGATTTGTGTTTCTAAATATTCTTTATTCAAATAGGCTTTAGCAAGCAGTTTTGAATCGTTACAAAATAAAATTACCACTGGCTCGGAATGCGGTTCTTTGTTTTTATGGAAGAGACGGCAAACGAGCGTACGGGTCACCTGGTGGTAAGTGATCGCCGCCGCCCACGGCCCCGTGTAACTCCAGAGGAGCTACAGGAGCGTTGCCGTCTTTTAAGGTGGATGAGCACCGGGGCCCAGCATTACCTAATGCGAAACGCAGTGGCCAAAGTCACTGCTTAACGCCGGTCTTAAATGTCGGGGGTGGTAACAATCCGGTCGAGTCTGCCCATGCGTGTTGCCATTGTTGGTAACGTGACTCTCCCATACGTACTTTCGTCGCCTCTTACGACACCATCAGTACCAGGGTGATCCTATTCTAAGCCGGGATCACAAGGCAAAACGGTTCTGCTGAGAAGAGCCGGCAAGAAACTCAACAGTTGCTCATTTCAATATTGAACTTCTGTTTCATTGTGTAATACAATAGTGTCTAGCCTGCATGAAATTCAAATGACCTTAATTAAATACATTTTTATCATTCAAATATTCTTGGACAGTGTAGCACGCTTTCCTAATTAACATTACTTTAACATTTACTTTAAACTTCTCTAGTGGCAAATTCAAAATACACTGCGGAATACTATTATAGATACGTATACTCAGACCCATAAATGATTTATTTACTTTTTGGAGGCGATTACTAGGCGTCACAAGTTTGTCCTTATTTCTCGTCCCAATCGTGTGCCTGTCACTGTTTTTGCTAAAGCAATGAAGATGTTGCCGGACAAATAAAATATTGTAAAATATATATTGAGAAGCAACCGTAAGAATTGCTGTATTCTTAAAAAAAATAATTAATATTAATTTTATAGATTTTCGTTTAGGTTCACGCAGTATCCTGCTACCTTATCCTTTGCAAAGTAGATAGATGGTGCTTGGGAACTGAGTATTAAGACACTCTATTCTGTTTCCCACTTTCTGTCTAATTTGTTGTATTGGCATTGCATGTTGAGTGGCCAGAGTTAGTTACCTGAGCGAAGTAATATAAACATAATATATTTAATTTAAAATTATTACATATTTTATTTCCTGTAGAGGGGATCGAACCCACTGTCTGTTCTGTACATAGGGACACGCTTGTGCCCCTGCGTCACGACTAGCCTTAAACAAAAATGAAAAATTGCCATATTTTAATATTTATAATAATTGTATTTTTGTCTTCAGGATGCTTATAAAATTCTTAAATTAATGTATTTTTGAAACGATAAATATTAATTTAATTCTTACTATTTTTTTTAGTAATATCGTGTATAAATAAGATTGCTTATTATTAAATAATTAAATTTCAGATTGATAGATGATATACTTTATTTAAATTACAGATTATGATCTCGATTAACTTATAGCTTACACAAAATTATAAATAATTTATCAAAATAACGTTTAGCAGTATGCCGAGAGTTCGTCTTTTGTGCAAGGATTTTCACAGCATTCGGTTACGACCTGTCGTTTCCTCCGACCCATACTGCGAGCCTGAATCGCTGGGATCCACATCCAGCCCAAATCCAAAGAGCCTTCCATATTCATGTCAGACCTCTTTATCATGCCTGTATCACACAATAACGCCAAAGCTGTAGCTAATCTTCTCCCGCAGTAGAACTGCCTAGATTCTTGAGACTTGACCATCGTTATACAAACTGATGCCGCAAAAAGTATCAAAATTGTTTGAATCTTCATCTTAGTCCACTGGGAGTTGTTAAAGAAGTGTGTTGTAAACAATAAATACTTAACCTTTTATAGGTGTTAACTCTCATTAATATTCAATAGTTCCCGAAATAGGATTAATCGAGTGCAAATTCATTTTAGACGTCATTCAGGTGAGTTGTTTGTTTTGAAGAAAGGTTTTCAGGGTCACTACACGCTGCCTTTCATATTGGTATTATGCTTTAATTATTTTTCAGCTTACGTCTTAGCGTGGGTACTACTTTTATATTATGATATAACCTTTATAAATGTGAATATAATTGATTGTGATAGACATAAATACTCCTGACAATAAGGGAATCCCTCTTTTGCTGACAACTTTCAGTTCATTTAAAAGGTTTAAAATGACGTCACTTGTTATACCTGCGCTTTATGTTACCTTTATAACATTACAAAATTTATATTTATAGATTGATATATGTATATATAAAGGCTTTACATCTAGATATTAATCACATTTCTCGATAATACTTCGAAGAGCTAACAAGATGAGGACACACAGTGTATTTGTTCTGCTTGTACTGTCAGTCCTAGCAGCGGTAGTTACGTGTCAGGGCGCGGGTCAGGTGTACTGCGGACGACGGCTGGCGACGGCGCTGGCTGTAATGTGCGACAGTCATTTTGCCAAAAGATCTCAGATACATCTCAGTATGGACGATCGGGATGCTGCTAGCGGGATGTGGCTGTCGACATATGGAGCTTATAATTTGGGACGCAGCAAGAGGCAGGTGGTCGCCGAATGCTGTGATAAGCCGTGTACTCTTGATGAGCTCTTAACTTATTGTTGATTAATGTATTTAATGCGAAAACAAGAATTAAATATGTGTTGTAATTCCTAATAGTTGTTATTATTAACCTATATATAAATATATATCCACGCCCTATACGTCCACTATGTAAGAGATTACATAGCTTTCCTCTGGTACTTACTTAGTTTGCATATTCTATGTACAACTTCCGTATTATAATAAATGTGGGAGATAAAAAAAATACAAAATATTTTTCACAAAGCCATTGTAGCCACTCCTAAAATTATTTATGCTTTTAAAATTAACTTTGCAATATAACGAGCTTCCATCACGCACGCGTTCGCTTAGGAGTACCTTCATTTTTAATTTTCAATAGAAGCTTGTTTCTGTTTCCACTTTACACACGAGTACGTGGGGTTTTTTTTTAGGATATTATGGATGTCAGGGCAACAAAACTATTGATAGAAATGTTGAATTTAATAAATGTTATTGTTGTAATTTTCTTACCAAAAATTTAAAAGTAGATTTTTTTTAACATACATATATTTTTTTTAGCTTTAGGCTATATCTCCAAAAGACAGGGTAGACAGAGGAAACTTGAGAACCTAGTGTGAAGATTATCCGTTCCCATTATTACCATTTTCCATTTCTCAGTTTCAGCCGAATTCCTTATTGAGTCCGCGCCGCACGTTACCAAGGCGAATAAATAAAAATATGTAATATTTTATATCCTGGAGTGGAGATTCAATCTATAACTTTTCACGTTTACAGGAAACTGAAAACATAAAATTATAATTATTCAACTATTTACATTATTATAAAAGCGAGTTGTAAGAGAGTGATAGGGAAACCTACGTTAATCTTCGCTTCCATGATAATCAAAGAAGGTCACATAAATGTATGGATATGTTGATGATACTGGACGAGGCAAAAAATATAGTAGAAAGTATAGTTATTGCCGTTCCGTTACCTCTGGCTGCCCGTGCTAGGGATATGGTGTAAACTTAAACAGTCTTATTTATAAAAAATCCCTACTCCTCCCTTACTTCCCAGTTACACTCCGACTAGCTAATTCTAGATTAACGTAAGAATAGCGTTGTATTAATGACGACATTAATAAACTCGCAGTAAGTTCGGAGTAGCAATACAATCCTTACACCGAGATTAAGATGTATGTAATGGCAACCCACGGATTTTAAAAGTAAAAAGAATGAACTAAATGTAATTATGGATATTTTAGACAGTGACAGCTAGATGCATGTCAACATATTTGACAATTGTTGTGGATTTAGGCTGTCAAGAATTAAGAAAACTCGGTGTTCGTGGTAATTTCAAAAAGTTTCTGAAAGTTGTGAGTTTTGTTTTGTGATATTTGGTAAATTTTTAATAAGAAATAATTTAACAATGTTTAAGAGCCAAAAAGAAAAACGCAATCGTTCCATTAACTGGGATGAAGAAGAAAAGGTAAATTAAAAACTTGTGATACTAATTTCATCTTTGATTTATTTATTGGTAGAGATTATTTTTGATATTGGTTTACTGTTACAGGAATTACTTCGATCGGTGCTGAAGGAGTATGCTCCAATTATAGAAAATAAATGCTTGGATAATAATACTAACAAATCAAAAATTAAAGCTTGGGAAGAAGTTCACAAACAGTAAGTACAATTATGATTTTTGATATATGGAATACCTATTAATACATTTACTAAATTACCTAATCATATGGCTAGGTTAATCATCTTTTCATACTAATCATCTTTACATAAACAGATTTAATGAATTAAATCAACGATCACGCTCACTAAATCAATTAAAGATTCAGTGGAAGACGATGAAAATAAATGCCCGAAAAATATTTAGTTCTTTTAAAAAAGATATCAGTAAAACTGGTGGTGGTGGGAAACCTACATCACCCAGTCAGGAAGAAATTAAAATAATTGATTTACTGAATCCTGCAGAGTTGTTACAGGATGAAAATATATATGATTCAGATGGAACTGTATGTATATTTCCTGACCAATTTGGTTGTATATGTTACCATAATGTATTTATAGAGTAGTATTAATAGAGAGTAATGTATTAATAGAGTATAGCAGTGTAGCTAACCAGTTAAATACCTACTTTTATACTTCTAAACTGCAAATATAAGCAAATTGATAATATATTTTGTCTTGCAGATTGTCACCCCGCTAACGAGTAAAGGAGAAATGGAAACTGACACGGAATCATTTACCTACACATTACAGGTTAGTTGATAGTCATTTGTAATAAAATTAATATTCTGTTTAGTATGAGTAATACTATAAAACATTTTTACTTTTTATTTTCTGCTTTGTTTTAGAAAAGTGATATACTTGTTCCACTTGATTTATTTGGTAATGAAAAGACAAAGTTGGAAGGTCAGGGAACAGATGTAAGTTATTATAATCATCTTCTTATCATCGCTATTATTACCTTTCTTAAAAAGTGTTACTAAAGAAAAGGTGTTTGAATGAATAACACATTTTTTCATGGTGTATGTATATGTGAATATTGGACCTGGGTAGATCTTAAACTGCGACCAGAACGACCAGAAGCCAGCCATGATCTCTCACTAAGTGGTAAACCTCTTTGTTCAACAGTGGAATCAGGATGATATAATTAATGCCAATAATAATGCTTTACTAAATCACTTGTAATGTACACAAGTGATTTAGTAAAGCATTAAATATGATGCATAACATGAACATTTTACATAGATTTCCCAAGAAAACATGACTGACACTGAAACACCAGTAAAAAGAAATACAGAAGCATTGGCAGCAAAAAATGTATGCAAAAATTGTACCTTATTTTTATTTTTTACTGTGAAACTATGCAGATTTAAAAATAATTCTGATATTATTTCTATTTTACAGATATTTAAACCAAAAAAGGTGTATAAAAATTGTTCTAAGGCAAATAAGGTAATTTACTTGATATTCACCATAAATACTTATACTTATACTAAAGGATCATCACTGATGATTTTCATCCACCTAAGACTTATATACATTTTCATAATCAAATAAATTATATTGTCAATTTATTTTTTCTAGAGCAATGACTATGTAACCAGCATGTTGGAATATTCAAAAAAGTTAAAAGATAGTGAACACCAGAGACGGTTGGACATAATGGAAGCTGAGCACAAAATTCATATGGATATTCAAAATGAAAAATTTAAATGTGTATTGTTAGAGAAAGAAATTTTAGAAATAAGAAAAGTTAGAGAAGCTCGTATTTAAAGTTATAAGGCTATAATTAATTAAAATAAATTTTTATACTTATTTATGTTTTATTTATAAAATAAGATATACTATTAAATTGCTAAAAATTTTCACTTATAAATGCTGTTCTTGCTGCATTTCCTCTTGTTGAAATGTTTTCTGCTTGTGTAACTGGAACATTACTAGATTGAGCTTCTGGGACCATATCTTCTTTTTGCAAGGCAATATTGTGCAATATTGCCAAAGCAATAATATATATCTTGGTATTTTCCAATTTAGTTGTAAAACCTCTTAGGAGACACCGAAATCGTTGCTTCCATACACCAAAACATCGTTCCACTGTGTTACGAGTTTGGATATGGGCTCTGTTATACCTTTCTTCCTTAACTGATGTGGTATGCAACAATGGAGTAAAAAGATAGGGAGTACAGGCATAACCAGAGTCTCCTAATAGTCGTCCCTTAAATTCCCCTCTCTCAAACCTTTGTTTCAATCGAGACTCATTGAATATCCTAGAATCGTGTGTGCTGCCTCGCCAGTGTGCCACTATATCCATGATTTGTAGATTTGCATTTGAGACAACCTACAAAAAGAGATAATTGATTACATTGACATAAGTTTTTAATAGCATATGAATATATGTAAATACAATAATTATTGTTCAATTTTTAATGTGAAATAAAACTGAAAACTTACTTGAACATTTAATGAACTGTATCCTTTTCTATTAATATAATACTGTCCAACATCTCCGGCTACTTTTGGAACACGAATGTGGGTACAGTCAATTGTTCCTATGACTTGTCTAAAGCCACAAATTGCATAAAAACTAGCAATTACTCTGTTTTGTTCTTGGTTACTTATTGGCATTTTTATCCATTGACCCCTGTGTTTGACTATTGCTAATGCAACTTGTTTACACACAAGAGATACCGTAGGCTGACTGAATCCACTCAGATCTCCTGCATCATCTTGAATCTGTAAAATTCAGTAGAGAAATTTAAAACTTTCTAGATTATACACTATTCAACAATATAGGTACCTAACTAAATATTTATTTAATAGTAGTAATCAGCCAAAACACAATGTTTTCAGATTGTAGGTAGCTATACCTACCTATATAGAACTTGCTTGTACTTATACTTATATCTACATAGGTAGGTAAATAATATAGGTACAATGACTTAATTTACAGTAGATACTATAAATTACTGTAGATTATGCTAAGTAGGTAACTAAATAGTTTATTTACCTCTCCACGAGCCCAGGTCCTTATCGCAGTTAGAACTTTCAAATGAGGAGGTATAAAGCCACCTCTTGCGTCGCCGGCCAAGTCATTTTGCACCATTTGGATAATAAAATAAACAGTTGACCGTGTAAAACGGTATTTGCTTTTAAACTCATCATCTCGCAGGTCTTCAAATGGATTACTGCGTACTTTGTACAATTTTACACGTCTCAATAATAGAGACCTCTCTTCGATTTCTTCTATCATTTCCAAATCATTAACGAAATAGTCTATATCCATTATAATGCACGAAACTTATGAACCTATTTATTAAATCACTAAACAATATATTACCACACGAACAAACATCAAACTATATAATTTTAAGGTTATGTTTTGTAACAAACACTGCTATGCCACAGTATACTGATTAGTGTCTATGCATACTCAGACGTTAAACCATGTAGCTCCTAGGAATAAGTTAAAATCCGAGAGTAGATTCGGATTAGATAATTACATCCTTACTCCGGGTTATTAATGTGTTAGTTACCTAATCTAAGCGTAAGTCTTGGAGTAAATTTAATCTGACACTAGTCAAAGTTTATAAATAACACTTAAAAAGTCTCACTTACTAAACTTCATGCATCTCGTCCATGGCAGGGTACACAGATGGAACTTGGGAACCTAGTGTTAAGACACTCCGTACTACGGCTAAAAAAACGTATGTATTATTGCTCTTATTTTGTTTGTTAATTATATTAAGAAAAACTGTTCATATTGAGATTTTTTCAACAAATGTAAGCTGAATAAAATCGAGCCTCTAAAGCCATCGCAATCAGACGCTATTTGCAGACTTTTGCCCTGTACCTAGATTTTTTATATTGAACTTCAAGCTGTATCCTGCAAATGGCAGGGTAGACAGAAGGAACTTAGGACGAACTGTTAAAACACTCCGTCCCGCTTGCCGCTGAATTTGAGACATTGCGAATATTTGTCTAGTTACCAGTGTAGGAAGAAATGAAAACATTAAATATTTAAATTGAAATATAACATTTTTCATTTGACATGAGGCCTGTTGTGGCACAGCGGCACAAGCGTGTGACTGTAACCGACAGCTTCTGGGTTCGATCCCCGGTCGTGGAAATGAAATATTTAATATTTTCAATTTAAATATTTAATGTTTCATTTCTTCGCTCTGGTAATAAGGCAAAGCGCTGCGTTGAGTTCCGCCACTCAATACGCAATGCCTCAAATTCGGCGGAAAGTGGGAAACGGAAATGGAACGAAGTGTCTTAACACTAGGTTCCCGGGTTCCATCTGCCTACCCAGCCTCGTGCGGGATACAGCGTGAAACTACAAAAAAAAACATTTTTTCGAGTGGGGGCCGAACCCACGACCTGTCTGTCGGGTTAAAGTCGCATGCTAGCGCCCCTCAACTATACTGGACCACTTCTTTTTTATATTCAGGTGAAATTATTTCCATTACGTAACAAGAGTGGTTGACAAGCAGTTCTCAAAACCTTGACCTTTTATCTAACAGTTATTATAACAAAATATTAACATTTACCTCCTTAAAAATGTCGTGACGTTTAACATTATGAGGCAATTTACTTTTTAGGTAATTTTATGCTACTACTCTCGATATTACTTTTAAAAATCCTGTACAATTTGTTTTGTTTATATAAAAAAATTCACTTACAGTATTATTAAAGGTTATATTTTCAAGTGGTTATTTTGATGTAGTGACACTATATTGGGCTATGATGAGTGTGAGAAATAGAAGTGTCTTAATGGGAACAGAGTGTCTTAACACTATGTTCTCAAGTTTCCTCTGCCTTTCTACGCTAAAAAACATGTTGTATTATTATTGCGAGGCCGTCGTGACGCAGCGGCACACTGCGTTACTAAAACTACAATTTGGGGTTGATCTCTAGTTGAGGTAATTAATTATTTTCGTTTATGGCTCTGGTAACAAGTTGAAGCACAAGATTTTTGTTGCGCAATTATCGAAATACTCGTGATTTCCTGAAATATGAACGGAAAGTGAGGCACGAAGTGCCTTGGCAAAATGCCGCGTGAATCTATTAATGCTTTTCTGTCTTTTTGCCTGACATTGTTCTGCCTACCCTACCGTGTGTGCAAAGCTAAAATAAGTTATAAGCATTCCATACGCCTAATCTTTAGTTTCCTATACAGTAAAATGTTACGTTCAAATATCAAGAAAAGTCTTCCAGAAAATGGCTCTATACATATTTATAAGCTATTTACTAATATTAGAATATTACTATATTATCTAAATTTTCGTATATGTGTGACATACAAAATTTGTTGACTTGTGTTGGGAGAAATGAACACGTCCATCAAGAAACAACGCGTGAGCGTAATTATGAATGAAATTTGAAACTCATTCAAGTGGGTGAATCATTGATAAACTTTGTGTACTTCACCTTGATACTTACATAGGTGGCTTTGAGCCAAGTATGAGCCTTGAAAAGTTTTAAGCGTAAGCTTTGAATTAATTGTTGTATTATTGTGCGACCTGCACAAGGTGCGACTGTAAGCACGACAACTTGTGGGCTCATCCCTTACTCGCAAAAACTCTCTGGTAACATTTAATACGGGATTCTTTAAAGTTAGGGGAAAATTGGTAACAGAGTGTCCTAACAAAAGGTTCCCATGTTCACTCTGATTAGCCTGCTTTGCTTGGAAGCATACAGCTAAAGTATTGCGTATCTACTCTTTGTTTTGAGTTACAGTTATGGCAAATAAAAATTATCAATTTACCGAGTGATGATCAAAACTATACCAAAAGAGTTTACTGGAAGAGATCACTAGCAGAAATGACTTAAATAAGACCACCACTGCATATAACAACGTAAAATTTTTTTATGAAACATTTTACATTATTTTATGTACATTAAATTATTATTATTGTGAGAAGCTGTCTTCTTGAACTGATTTTACATAACCTTCGCAAAAACACCCCTCGGTTCATATTTAACCTGTCTGTATGTCCATCTGTGCAGCTCAGTGGCATAGTAATTCATGAATGAATCAACTGTTTGAGTGAGATTTTTTAAATTGAAAACCTCGTTTCTCGCGGTCGTTCTTAGCTGTGTTTGACAAAATTCTAATAAGCAGCTTAAGAGATACAAGCACTTTGCTAAGATTACTTACTTAACTTTATATCCATAGCGGGGTAGGCAGAAAGAACGGAGCGCCAAACGCTACGGTTAAAACAGTTGCTAGCTGTTCCTTAGAATATTGTTTAACTGAGCTTAAATGAATAAAATTATATTCCTTTAGGTAATTTAATCTATATCTCGCGATGATGATTAATCGTATTGGTTTAAGTTTTTCTCATAATATGGAAAAAATATTTGTCTCGTATAAAATAATGAATAATTTAATTGTTATTACATTTTTGTCATTTATATATTTGTAGAGTCTCTGTCACTATTTTAGTGTTAACTTGGATTTTGTTGCATACTCCATTACCTCTGATTTGGTATTCTTTGTAGTCTTACGCGACACAGGGCCCTAGATTGTGACTGTAAGCGCCACAGGTCGTGGGTTCGATCCCCACTTATGGAAATGAAATATTTAATATTTTCAAATTAGATATTTAATATTTTATTTTTTTCGTTCTGGTAAAAAGGCAAAGCGCGGCGTTGAGTCCCGCCACTTAACAAAAATTAATGCAGAATGCCTAAAATTCGGTCGAAAGTGGGGAGCGGAACGGAATGTCTGAATACAAGGTTCTCAAGTTCCCTCTACCTACCCTGCCATGTGCGGAATGCAGCGTGAAGGTAACAAAATACCTTATACTGTAATTTATAGCATATGCAATATTTTCATAAATTGTTCGATTATGGGATATAGTGTTAAGCTAAAAAAACCACGAAGTTTTTCATTTTTAAACCCCCGACTCAAAAAGATGACTGTTATTGTAATTCTACAATAGTTTCAATTTACTAATAGAGAGAAAAGTATAATAATTACTTTTTTATTGGTGTGTTGTTTAAATAATAACTTGTCATTGAAGCTTAATGAATAGCTAATTTAACTGTTATAGTTAAATTAGTTATTTATGTAATAATTATTGAGCGGTTTATAATTATATAATGACTTGTCTCTTATGCTTTAAAAAATTTAATGAGGTTTGAGCGATTTTAGTTTTACAATTTTGCCAGCATTTTCGCTTTATACACCAAGTTTTCATATTAATCGGAACATTAACCACATATTAAGTACCTAAAGTTATTTTTGTGAAATTTTAATAGCTTAACTTTAATTGAACGTTGTTACGACCATAAATTGCCTCTACATTATTGCAAGCAACTCAATTACAAGAATCACGTGAGCTTTTCGTTCTAAACTTTATGACGTCATACATCCTTCTAGGAATTTTACTAGTATTAGTTAGTACTTAACTGCATAGTAATGAACTTTTCCACTATAAAAGCAGGGAAATCTCTTTTTATTGCACATAAGTTGTAAAGCTGGCTTTGCATACAGAAACTATGAAGCTTCCAACTTTATTGAAATTTTCAGTATTTTTTGCCGTTTTAGTAACATTTTCTCAGTGTGATAATGGTCAGGTCTACTGTGGTAGACGGCTCGCCGTGGTTTTGGCTTACCTCTGCGACAATACTTTGGTGAAACGATCGCAAAAAGCTTTAGAAACCAATTGGCCAAATGTACCGGGCTTGGTGAGGAGCAATAGGCAGATAGTGTCAGAGTGTTGTGACAAACCTTGCACTGTGAATGAACTTTTGAGTTATTGTGGGAATTAGTGTACGAGTACATTCCGTTTGTGTTTTTATATTTTATTTTTATAGTTTAATTTGTATGTTTTTATATTTTATTTGAACCAAATTTTGGACAAATTTAGTTTTAGTAGTGTTTAAACGTGTATGTTAAGACCAAGATTAATGTCATTTTATTATTTTTAATCTTAGGCTAGTGAACCATGATGATTGATGAATTAATGACTTATTCTAGCGGAAATTATTTATATAAATATACTTACTTGTATAATACATTGTATGTATATTGAGTAGCAGTTTCTATTTTGTGTATGTTGGTAGTATCATATTGACGAATAGAGCTTGTTTTCTTACTTTAATTTGTATGTTTGTACATTATATAATAAATTTTATACAGTACATTTTGTGTTTTAATACTATGTCATACAAATTTTAAATAACACAAAAAACAAGTGAAATGAAATTTCCTTATCTTAAGAAAAATATTGTTTTATTTAATCCCAAAGAAAGTTAAGGCAGGCACTTGTACTCTACAAGTGCTACGATTCTCGTAGCAACTTGCTACGTTTAAAAATCCATTACTACAAAACTTTAAAGTGAGACTGTCATTTTGAACGAAATGTGCAAGATGTTCTTGTTATATCAATAGAAGTAAATAGTTTTATGTGAAAGTCGTTGAGTGGACAAGGATATATATATTTCAATTATATATCTGTTAACATATAACAGCATCTGAGGCCTGTCGTGGCGCAGCGGCACAAGCGTGTGACTGTAACCGACAGGTTCTGGGTTCGATCCCCAGTCGAGGAAATGAAATATTTAATATTTTCAATTTTAATACTTAATGTTTCATTTCTTCGCTCTGGTAATAAGGCGAAGCGCGGCGTTGAGTTCCGCCACTCAACACGCAATGCCTCAAATTCGGCGGAAAGTGGGGAACGGAAGTGGAACGGAGTGTCTTAACACTAGGCTCACGGATTTTCTCTACCTATCCTGCCTCGTGCGGGATACAGCGCGAAGCTAAATAAAAAAACAACAAAAATTGCATATATCCAATATATACGTAAGTTTTTTTGTTTTCGTTAATGTAAAAATTTAATTTATTCCTTGCTTCAAGCCACTACAGACCTGGATTTTATATTGATTTCAATCTACGAGTTTCTGGAAAAAACAATATTTCTTCGCTTTCGTAAGACAATGGGAGCCTTTTTTTTTGTTTTTATTTGTAAGTTATTTGGCGGCTTGTATTCAATATCAATCGAGCGTAAATTATTTTTTGTGAAGTTAAAAGGAGTATTATTATGTTGACCGGTATATATGTTGGTTTATCTATTCCCCTGTGGCTGCTTAAATACTTATAATCATTTGACAGATAAGGTATCGTTGGAAGCGTTGGCATTGTGATGTCATTCATTGGAATCTTGCGCCTTTCAAAGGGCAAACATGATAAATTAAATATCAATAAAAAAAAAATTATAATAATCGAATGTTAAATGGCAGTGGTGTCGACATCCACCTGCCCTTATGCTAAAGAGGGGGTGGCACATGGCAAGAGGAGGTGGCAAGGCTGTCTTCTAGAAACGACAATTAATATGAATTACATTCTTAAAAATCTATAACATGTAAGTTATTCATTTAGAACATTATAAATATATTCAACAGCTTGTACCTCATACCATTTTCGAGAATATTTACTTATATCATACTTTTTGAGTGTGGTTATCAATATTTGGGTTTTCTTATTTGAATTTGATTTTTATTTAATGAAGTTATTGGTTTCTTAATTCACATATATATATATATATATATATATATATATATATATATATATATATATATATATATATATATATATATATATATATATATATATATATATATATATATATATGTGAATTAAGAAACCATATATATATATATATATATATATAAAACTTATAATGAAGAAGAATTTAAAATGTCTTTCAGTAAATTGAACTAGAAGAGTCTACCCAAAAGTATTGCCTGTCATTGGTAATGCTACTCTTCTCCTCCTTATCATTGTCCAGGTTGATGGTCGTCGATCACGTTGATGTTACAGTACAGTTGGTTTTTTAGTAAAAGATTACTTCATTATCTTTGAAGGAAATAGATAGATAATGTATAAAAGTCGCATGTGCAGAAAATACATCCCTTATTGTCTTTGTATCTTGTTGTGTCGTGACGACAGAGTTTGATATGATAACGTCTGGAGTTGCTCTTGTTGGTCTTAGTATAAATAATTGCTCGGCTTTTATGTAAGTCCTTGAGATTCGATCATCGTGAAGGTACGGGAGTTTTCCCTCATTCCATATCCTTATTATAAGTGATAACATCTATATCAGAATGTGGACGCAATTTGAACAATAAAGAGCTTAGTGTTCAGAGAATTGGATGGAAATTGGATTATTACCAAGAAGTGCAAGTTTTAGTCCTGTTTTTATAATTTTAATTAATTTTTGTAATATATATATATATATATATATATATATATATATATATATATATATATATATATATATATATATCATCATCGCTATATATATATATATATATATATATATATATATATATATATATATATATATATATATCATCATCGCTTATATATATATATATATATATATATATATATATATATATATATATATATATATATATATATATATATATATATATATATATATATATATATATATATATATATAAATATATATATATATATATATATATATATATATATATATATATATATATATATATATATATATATATATATATATATATATATATATATATGTATATATATATATATATATATATATATATATATATATATATAGTAAATTTATCATCTGATAACTAAATTATGACTCGTTATCTGCTTTAATGTGTTAATTATGTGTTTATTAAGACTACAATGGCTCTTTACTGTAGGACACGAATATTTCACGTCATTCTTTAAATTATACCCCAAGCGATGATGAATACGATGTCGAAAATCGTATTGATAACAAGTTTACATTGCCTTAGCTGCATTTATAAGAAGGAAGAACTACAGCGCACGGCATTATATGATAAAAAAAATTAGACGTAGAGATGCGATTTCTTCTTAGATAGGCCCAAATTCGTAAATTGAGTTGACCGAATCCGCAATGAAAAGATGATTAGAATAGCAGGTATTAGGGAGGACGTAATGGTACAAGGTTTTGGCACCTCGAACGAATCAGTGATGATAGAAAGACAAAGAAGATCAGCAGCAGGAGAGATAACTTAATGAGATTTGTAAAAGTAATGCAAAACATTATTTTATTCTATGAACCATGTATTACAATTAATTAGATTAAAGTACATTCATTTGAATATGCTAAAATAAATTCTAAAATAGAATGCCTTTGAAGTTTTTATACCTTAATACCCTGTTCCCTGCGGTATGCTTTTGACCTATCATATTAATGGCTGTTTATATTAAAATGCACAATGGGACATTAACTTACTTATAGTACAAGGCTCGTCACAGCATTCAGAAACCACCTGCCTCTTGCTTTTGCCCATGCTATGAGCTATCTTCGGTGGAAGCCATCTCCAGCCAAATCCATTTGGTACATTGTGATCCATTTTTGATGATTGCTTCATCAAATGTTTGTCACATAGCAGTGCCAGAGCAGATGCTAGTAACACCCACAGTAAACTTGACCGAAATCTTGACGTGATACAATAGCTAATGTGGTCATAAATAACAATGTTGCGGTCTTCATATTTCTTACATTCTATTGGACGAACTTCCCCAGAGTAATGTGCTTTAGGCAATGACTACAGGTGATTATATACGAGATAAGATTCATTAATATACGATAATACTTGCCTGAATAAAATTGGCAATTTCAACTGATTTTTTTCCTATAATTATGTTGACATATTCTATGTGTTTAGGATTTATTGCATATAGTCTTGTTGACCTATTATAGATACGTAAATTTTATAGTACAATTACGTACTTACTCGTATTACTACTAGATACGCTTACTCGTATTATTTTTAGTGCATTTGTTCTAAGATAAAATTAAAAAAAAAATTCAGCTTCACGCCGTATCCCGCACATGGCCGGGTAGGCAGAGGGAATTTGGAAACCTTGTTAAGACACTTCGTTCCGTTCTCCATATCCCGTCGAGTTTGAAGCATTGCCAGTCGAATGGAACTCAACGTAACGCCTTGTTATCAAAGCGAGTGGAAGTCGAATCCACCTGTTGTGTTTACAGCCACAAATTGTGCCCCAGCGCCACAGTAAACTAAATGTGAAATTATTTTTCTCGTTTTCACTTAGCACCAATATGATCAATAAAAAAATAGAAGTTTATATAAATAATCATTTATTCAATAACGATTATTAAGTATATTTGTCTTTCTACATATTTATAATATCTAAATAACAACAGCGAGAAAGTAAAGAACTGTTATTTAGTCTTCTATCTCTACTCAGCTTATTTTATAAAACATTGAATTGCCATTCAATTCTTAAAAAGAGCAATAGGACATCAATTCATCGACAGTACAAGGTTTATCGCAGCACTCGGACACCACCTGCCTCTTACTCCTGCCCATACTGTGAGCTTTGTGCGGTGAGAGCCACTGCCAGCTCATGTCCGATACGATATTATGATGCATTTCTGATCTTTTTATTAAATTATTGTCGCAAAGAAGCGCCAATGCTGATGCAAGTCTTCTTCCACAATACACTTGCCCAAATTCTTGAGATGAAACCATATCACCAAAGACGATGAAAGTCAGAAATAGTAATGTTGGGGTCTTCATGTTGATTTGTTGAAGCTACCTGAAGTTATGTGCTTTAGTGATGCTTACATGAGCTTTTATACTTTTTGAGATTAATCGATATCCGAATGTTAGTTTTAGTAACCTTCATTTGCATAACAGCCAAGAGGAAATATGTTATGTACCGAATTTAAAATCTGACGTATGTTAAAATGAACCGAGAATGTTAAGTTTTCATGACACAAGTAGGTCACCATGTTTAAGCTTATCGAAGTGAATATATCTGAATATTCATGAAATTTACAACGTATAAAAGCTTCAACAAATATCTTATGAAGCACACATCTCCGAAAACACTCATATTACCAACATGAAGACTTCAATCGCAGTATTTCTGGCCATTTTAACTTACTCAGCAATTGTATCATCCCAGGATTATGGAGAAGTTTACTGTGGAAGAAGACTCGCCACTGCGTTGGCGCTTCTTTGTGACAATAATTTAATTAAAAGATCAGAAATGCATCAAAATATTGCCAGCGATATGAACTGGCCATGGCTTGCGCCCCACAGAGCGCACAGCCTGGGCAGGAACAAGAGGCAGGTGGTTTCTGAATGCTGTGACAAACCTTGCACTGTAAACGAACTGATGTCCTACTGTGCGTATTAAGAGCTTGATCCTGTGATTTCTTTCGCTCTTTATATATTCTACTATTGTAAATATTGACGTAAAATATAATTTAAGAAACAATTAGGTATAAATGTATATAAGGAAAGTATAATATCCATAATTATTTAATAAATATTTATCTCTTAAATATTTTTTATAGTCTTTTTTTTGTCATTCCTCTCCTCTTTTGTTATTTCTACTGTATCTTATTGAAAAAACTGTATTTTTAAACATAAGACATGATTAAATATTGTCAGTATCGTTGTAAATGAGACCGGCGATTACACTTATTTTATTTTTACTTTACGGCTATACCGCTTTAATATATGAGTTCTACCATTCAACCCGTATTGTCTAGAAAATTGTTCAGCATTTTGGTAACGGAGTGTCTTCGGTTCCCTAGGTATACACGCATAGTATGGCGTGAAATTAAAAATAAAAATAAAACTTTTTTACTAAAAGTAATAAGAATTGTCGAAAAAGTAGACTAAATTATATAGAACTAATTTAATAGAAAAAACAGTTTCAATAAATACATGTAGGCAGACTGAATTTAAATTTTAAAAACTTAAAGTTGTTGCGACTTCGTAGCACTGAAACTTAGTATTTTTGTTGTTCTTTTCAACTACAACTTTTTGAGGAAATATTTTAATAGCTATTGTTAATTTTCTAGGATTTACGTTTTACATATTTAATACACATTTTTTACATACTTAATGGTATTTATGGATCTTGGCATAAATATATAACTAAAAATTATCTCTGCGGGTTCGATTCCGACTACAGGAAATAAAATTTTTACTATTTTCAATTTTAATATTTAATGTGTTTTTTATACTTTCGCTCTGATAACAAATCAAAGCGCGGCGTTTAATTTTACCACGTAACAAACACGCAATGCCTCAAATTCGGCGGAATGTGGGAAACGTAAGTGGAACGGAGTGTCTTAACACTAGGTTCCCAAGTTCCCTCTGCCTACCCTGCCATGTGCGTGATACAGCGTGAAGCTGAGAGAGGGAACGAGTATATTTATTAAATGTTAACTAAATTATGACTCGCTATCTCTTTAAATGTGCAAATGATGTGTCTATTAAGACTATAATGGCTCTTTACTATAGGACAGGAAGATTTCAAATTATGTAGTTTTCTTCATCGCTTGGGGTATGTGTATATATAGCAATGAAGAATGCGATATCGAAAATCGTATAACTAAGTTTACGTTGCCTTAGCTGCATTTATGAGAAGAAAGAACTACAGCGCACGGCATTATATGATAAAAATAAATAAATCAGACGTAGAGATGCGATTTCTTCTTAGAGGGCTCCAAATTCGTAAATTGAGCTAACCGAATCCGCAATGAAAACACGATCAGAATAGGTTGGTGATGAAAGAAAGACAAAAAAGTTCAGCAGTAAGCTAGATAACTAAATGAGATTTGTAAAAGTAATGCAAAACATTATTTTATTCTATGAACCATGTATTACAATTAATTAGATTAAAGTGCATTCATTTGAATATGCTAAAATAAATTCTAAAATAGAATGCCTTTGAAGTTTTTATACCTTAATACCCTTTTGACCTATCATATTAATGGCCGTTTATACTAAAATGTACTTACCAAAGTTACCGTTTCTTCCACCGAAGGAAGCTCATAGCATGGGCAGGAACAAGAGGCAGGTGATTTCTAAATTCTGTGACTAGCCTTGTACTCTAAATAAGTTAATGTCTCATTGTGTATGGGTACAGGTACTCTTACGGTTGCTTCTCAATATATTTTATACAATATTTTGTTTGTCTGGCAACATATTCAGTACTATAGCAAACACAGTGACAGACACACGTTTGGGACGAGAAACAAGGACAATCTTGTGACGCCTAGTTATTGCCTCCAAAAAATAAATAAGTCATTTATGGGTCTGAGTATACGTATCTACAATCGTATTCAGCAGTGTATTTTGAATTTGCCACTAGAGAAGTTAAAAGTAAATGTTAAAATAATGTTAATTAAGAAAGCTTACTACACTGTCGAAGAATATTTGTATGAAAAAAATGTATTTAATTAAGGTCATTTGAATTTCATGCAGGATGGTTGCTATTGTATTAAAAAATGAAATTGTAACTTTATTCAATATTGAAAAGAGCAACTGTTGAGTTTCTTGCTGGCTCTTCTCAGCAGAATCGCATTCTGAGCCGGTGGTAATTTTATGTTTGTGACGATTCAAAAGTGCTTGCTAAAGCCTATTTGAATAAAGAATATTTTGAATTTGAATTTGAAGCCATCTCCAGCCTAAATAAATTATTACAGTCTGATCCATTTTTGATAATCTTGATAAAAGTTGTCATATAGCAGGCCTAGACAAGATGCTAGTCTTCTCCCACATTAAACATGAATAAATAATAATGTTGCGGTTTTCATATTTCTTACATTCTATTGGACGACCTTCCCCAGAGTAATGTGTTTTAGGCAATGACTACAGGTGATTTTATACGAGATAAGATTCATTAATATACCATTATACTTGCTTAAATAAATGTGGCAATTTCACCTGTAATTTTTTTCCTATAATTATGTTGACATATTCTATGTGTTTAGGATTTATTGCATATAGTCTTGTTGACCTATTTATAGATACGTAAATTTTATAATACGACCAACACGCTTACTCGTATATTTTAATGCAGTTTTTCTAAGATAAAATTAATTTATTTTTTTCAGCTTCACGCCGTATCCCGAACATGGCCGGGTAGGCCGAGGGAATTTGGAAACCTTGTGTTAAGACATTTCGTTCCGTTTCCCATTTTCCGTTGAATTTTTGGTATTGCGAGTTGAATGGCGTAACTCAACGTAACGCCTTGTTATCAGAGCGAGTGCGAGTCGAATCCACCTGTTGTGTTTACAGTCACAAACTTGTGCCCCAGCGCCACAATAAAATAAATGTGAAATTAATTGTATAAATCATTTAAATATAATTCTTAAAATTAAATTTTAATTATATACCTTCATCGATGCTGAGCCAAAAAGAGTATAAATCTTAGTCGAAACTAAACATAAGCCACTATATATATGTATAAGTGTACCTATAATAATATAACTATGTATACTACAATGCAGCATCACGCATTTGCCTGCTAAAAAGGCAAAAGGAACCTTGTGTAAAGCACTCCGTTTCCCAAAATGTAAATAAAGATATAATAATTTCCCCGAGTGGGACTCCAACCTATTAACAAATAGTGTATATAGTGAATGCTTATCCACTGCGACAAAACCGTTACAACGTATAATTAAAGATTTTTTTATAGTAAAGTGTTGTATTCAACATGCATGTATGAAGAGTTTATAGTCTTATATAATTGTCATTTATAACACCATATTTAGCTAGTCTTTTGATAGCCTAAAGATTAAAAAGAAATGAATTCACTTTCACTTTGTGTTGAGATACTCCGTTCCGTTTCCATTCCTCGAGTGAGTTTCAAACCTGTCTTTTTACAGCACGCTTATGCCATTGCACTACAACAGGCCCCGTGGTACAAGCGTGCTGCAAAAATACTCTATACTCTGTAATAAAACAGTTCACTCCACACAGAATGACTTTCTCCATCTACCTTGCTATGCATACACTTCAAACGGCAGTGTGCACGATACTTTAAATCTCTCTCGGCTATCTGGTAAAATTGTAATTTGCTTGTTGTCACTTAGCACCAATAAGATCAATAAATAAATAGAAGTCTATATAAATAATAATTTATTCAATAACGATTATTAAGTATATTTGTCTTTCTACATATTTATAATATCTAAATAACAACAGCGAGAAAGTAAAGAACTGTTGTTTAGTCTTCTATCTCTATTCAGCTTATTTTATAAAACATTGAATTGCCATTCAATTCTTAAAAAGAGCAATAGGACATCAATTCATCGACAGTACAAGGCTTATCGCAGCACTCTGACACCACCTGCCTCTTACTCCTGCCCATACTGTGAGCTCTGTGCGGTGAGAGCCACTGCCAGTTCATGTCCGATACGATATTATGATGTATTTCTGATCTTTTTATTAAATTATTGTCACAAAGAAGCGCCAATGCTGATGCAAGTCTTCTTCCACAATACACTTGTCCAAATTCTTGAGATGAAACCATATCACCAAAGACGATGAAAGTCAGAAATAGTAATGTTGGGGTCTTCATGTTGATTTGTTGAAGCTACCTGAAGTTATGTGCTTTAGTGATGCTTACATGAGCTTTTATACTTTTTGAGATTAATCGATATCCGAATGTTAGTTTTAGTAACCTTCATTTGCATAACAGCCAAGAGGAAATATGTTATGTACCGAATTTAAAATCTGACGTATGTTAAAATGAACCGAGAATGTTAAGTTTTCATGACACAAGTAGGTCACCATGTTTAAGCTTATCGAAGTGAATATATCTGAATATTCATGAAATTTACAAACTATAAAAGCTTCAACAAATATCTTATGAAGCACACATCTCCGAAAACACTCATATTACCAACATGAAGACTTCAATCGCAGTATTTCTGGCCATTTTAACTTACTCAGCAATTGTATCATCCCAAGATTATGGAGAAGTTTACTGTGGAAGAAGACTCGCCACTGCGTTGGCGCTTCTTTGTGACAATAATTTAATTAAAAGATCAGACATGCATCCAAATATTGCCAGCGACATGAACTGGCCATGGCTTGCGCCACACAGAGCGCACAGTCTGGGCAGGAACAAGAGGCAGGTGGTTTCTGAATGCTGTGACAAACCTTGCACTGTAAACGAACTGATGTCCTACTGTGCGTATTAAGAGCTTGACCCTGTGATTTCTTTCGCTCTTTATATATTCTACTATTGTATATAAATATACTTAGTTTATTTCAAAATATGTATGGACGTAAAATAGAATTTAAGAAACAATTAGGTATAAATGTACATAAGGAAGGTATAATATCCATAATGATACAATAAATATTCATCTCTTAAATATTTTTTCTAGTCATTTTTTGTCATTCCTCTCCTCTTTTGTTATTTCTACTTCTCTTATTAAAAAAAGAAACAGTATTTTTAGAGATAAGACATGATTAAATATTTTCAGTATCGTCATAAATGTGACCGTCGATAATGTTCGTCGATTATTTTCTTTTAATTTACTTTACGCTTATACCGCTTTAGATGTATAAGTTCCACCATTCAACCCGTAATATCCAGAAAATTACGGCATTTTGGTAACGGAGTCTAAGGTTCCCTGGTGTGCATGTATGTGTACATGCATAGTCTGGCTTGAAATTAAAAATAAAAATAAAACGTTATTACTAAAAGTAATAAGAATTTATGAAAAAAATAGACTAAAGTGTATAGAACTAATTTATGAGAAAAAAAAAAACAGTTTCAATAAATACATGTAGGCAGACTGAATTTAAATTTTAAAAACTCAAAGTTGTTGCGACTTCGTATCACTGAAACTTAGTATTTTTGTTGTTTCTTTATTCTATCCAACTTTCGCTTTTCAACTACAACTTTTTGAGGAAATATTTTAATAGCTTTTGTTATTTTTTCTAGGATTTACTTTTCACATATTTATACACATTTTTTTACATACTTAATGGTATTTATGGATCTTGGCATAAATATGTAACTAAAAATTATCCCTGCGGGTTCGATTCCGACTCGAGGAAATGAAATATTTACTCTTTCAATTTTCATATTTAATGTCTTTTTTATATTTTCGGCAACACCAATAAATTCTAAGACCAATTGGTAACAATATTTTTGGCCTTGTCCCAAAATTTCAGACTTTTCTTAACAAAATTGAGGCCTGTCGTGGCGCAGTTGCACAAGCGTGTGACTGTAAACGATAGGTCGTGGGCTTAATCCCCACTCGAGGAAATGAAATATTTAATATTTTCAAATAAAATATTTAATGTTTTCATTTCTTCGCTCTGGATACAAGGCAAAGCGCGGCCACGCCACTCACCATCCAACGCTTCAAATTCTGCGGAAAGTGGGGAACGTAAATGGAACGGAGTGTCTTAACACTTCCCAAGTTCCCTCTGCCTACCCTGCCATGTGCGGGATACAGCGTGAAGCTGAGTTGTTAATAAAATAAATTATAAAGAAAATATATTTGAATGTTATAATTGACCAAAGGATTTCATGGTACCTTAATTGAAAATTAATTTTCTGGTTCTACTTGCTATTTGCTCTATGCAAATAGCAAGTAGAATCAGTAAATTAATTTTCACATTTCGTTCACTGCGAGACGTATTCCAAAACCCCGAAGAAACTTTCTTAAGGAAATATATGTCGCTCTCACCGATTGATCGGTTCTGATTTACTGAATTCCCATTTGGGGTGGTGTTACAAAAACATAGTTCCTGACGCTAGAACGTGCACAGCGAACTATTATGAAAGTTAATCCTTACCACATGGGATGATGAACCACATGTAAAAAATAAGAAAATTATAGTAAAATAAAGTGAATAAAATAGTAAATATATACCAAATGTGCTATTATGAGATTTTATGCAGTCAAAACTGCATTATATCTAAGATTAGCGAGTACAAACAACAAATTCTAAAATTACTATTTTGAGGCTTTTGAAAAGATCACTTCTGGAAGATAAGATATTGATTTAATATCGGCTGCATTACCTCAAAGTCGTAGCTGTAGGACCCAATACTACAAATAATAATTTGATTTTGTCAAGAAAAGTTGCGGATGTAAGTTTAGGTTGGTCTGAAAAATATCCGACCTAACAAAGATACAAAGACAGTTTTGTAGATTTTTTTAAATTCAAATGCAATTTTTCGCATTAGGCTAGATCTGGTGAGTAAGATAGGTCAAGCAATTTAAATTGTTGGCATTTTCGTCATGGCAACCGTTGTAATGTGAGACAGTGCGTTTTCTTTTTGAAAATAATCGACTAAAACAACTCAATGACTACCCCAAAAAATAGTCGCCATCACTTTCCCAGCATAAAAGAAAAGTGGCTGTTTGTGGAGCCGGTTCCCCCTTTGCAGTCCACTCTTCGGTATATATTTTTGTTTCGGGCGTGTAATGGTGCAGCCAATTTTCATCTACAATGATTAATAGGCGCCTAAACTGAACATTTTGATCGCTGTTTAGGCGTACTAAAAGAGCGTTCATAGTGTTCATTTGAACACGTTTTTGGTCTACCGTGAGGAAACAGTCTAGCACCATTTCGTAAATTTCGGCGATGTTTTCGTCGGTTCATCGTCTCTTAAAATCTCACGGCCTCGTTTGAATTCAGCAGCACAAAATTTCATGATCGTAAATGATGATACAGGGTCATCACTAAATCTAACTTATCTTTTATTTGCGAAGATTTATTGCCTTTCAAAAACAATTATCTGATACACGATTTGTCCATTTAAATAAACTTCACATTAACTCAAACGACTGTTATAAAAAAATTGCGCGTCCAAAATGGCTAAAAGTTTGGTGATAATTCTTATTAAATGATGATTCTTCATGCTTAATACAATTTACTCATACATAATTTTATCTATCCAATTGTATAAATTTAGTACTTGTTGTATTTTTTTTAATTGTCTGAAAATTCTCTCTCTCTTCTACTTGTATGTTACACACGTCACTAAATTAACATTACAAAAGAAAGATATTTAGAACAGCTTTTTTTTAATTTAATTTTAATTATATACCTATCTTCATATATATACTAAGCCAAAAAGAGTATAAATCTTAGTCGAAACTAAACATAAGCCACTAAACTATGTATACAACATTGCAGCTTCACGCTTTTGCCTGCCAAAAAGGCAAAAGATACCCTGTGTTAAATCACTCCGTTTCCCAAAATGAAAACAAATGTATGATAATTTTCTCGAAAGGGTCTCGAACCTATGAATAAATCGTGTCTATAGTGAATGCTTCTCCACTGCGCCAAAACGGTCACAACGTATAATGAAAGTATTTTTTAAAAGCAGTGTTGTATGCAACATAATTTTCATTTATAATACCATATTTAAATAGTCTGTTAATAGCTTAAAGATAAAAAAGAAACGAATTTAATTACTGAAATGTAGGACATATCTTCATATATTTTTTATTTAAAATACTTACCTAAAGTAACTTTACTATTAATAATAATAATGTTATTGAAAGTATGTGCTAACTACTGTTATGTATGCCGTACTGTAAGTTGATGCCAACTTCTAAACAGCTACATATATAAAAGATATTATGTATGCTATGTATGTATATGTTTTGTTTTCAGCTTTATACGATGTCCCACACTTGGCAAGGTAGGCAGACCTTGAGACCCTAGTGTTGAGACACTCTGTTCCGTTTTCCATTCCTCGAGTAAGTTTTAAACCTGCCTTTTAACAGCACGCTTGTGTCATTGCGCTACGACAGGCCTCTATAGTATATTAAATATATATTGTAAAATAAATAATTTGGTATAAAATAAAAATTGACGCGAGTATGAATCTGTTTGTAATATTTCAATAGGATCAGAGGGTTATAACGCTAGCTTTAAGTTTCTCGTGGCTACCCCTCCATGTGCGGAATGCAGCGTAAAGGGAAATATACATTCGTTTATGTGTATACCAATCGAGCGTATAGTTTAGTCATGAAAAGCCTGGTTTCTTTGTGGTACCAGTTTGGCCAGCCTCACGCTCTTTCCATCGTAAGGAGATAGGTAGCGAGAATAAACACTGTAGTGCGCAATATGGTTGTGGGTTACTATTTGGGAAAATAATTATATTAACATTGCAGTGCGTATGATACTTTTAAATCTATCTCGGCTATCTGGTAAAATTCAAATTTGCTCGTTTTCACTAAGATCAATAAATAAATAGACGTTTATATAAATAATCATTTATTCAATAACGATTATTAAGTATATTTGTCTTTCTACATATTTATAATATCTTAATAACAACAGCGAGAAAGTAAAGAACTGTTGTTTAGTCTTCTATCTCTATTCAGTTTATTTTATAAAACATTGAATTGCCATTCAATTCTTAAAAAGAGCAATAGGACATCAATTCATCGACAGTACAAGGCTTATCGCAGCACTCTGACACCACCTGCCTCTTACTCCTGCCCATACTGTGAGCTCTGTGCGGTGAGAGCCACTGCCAGCTCATGTCCGATACGATATTATGATGTATTTCTGATCTTTTTATTAAATTATTGTCGCAAAGAAGCGCCAATGCTGATGCAAGTCTTCTTCCACAATACACTTGTCCAAATTCTTGAGATGAAACCATATCACCAAAGACGATGAAAGTCAGAAATAGTAATGTTGGGGTCTTCATGTTGATTTGTTGAAGCTACCTGAAGTTATGTGCTTTAGTGATGCTTACATGAGCTTTTATACTTTTTGAGATTAATCGATATCCGAATGTTTGTTTTAGTTACCTTCATTTGCATAACAGCCAAGACGAAATATGTTATGTACCGAATTTAAAATCTGACGTATGTTAAAATGAACCGAGAATGTTAAGTTTTCATGACACAAGTAGGTCACCATGTTTAAGCTTATCGAAGTGAATATATCTGAATATTCATGAAATTTACAACGTATAAAAGCTTCAACAAATATCTTATGAAGCACACATTTCCGAAAACACTCATATTACCAACATGAAGACTTCAGTCGCAGTATTTCTGGCCATTTTAACTTACTCAGCAATTGTATCATCCCAAGATTATGGAGAAGTTTACTGTGGAAGAAGACTCGCCACTGCGTTGGCGCTTCTTTGTGACAATAATTTAATTAAAAGATCAGACATGCATCCAGATATTGCCAGCGACATGAATTGGCCATGGCTTGCACCACACAGAGCGCACAGTCTGGGCAGGAACAAGAGGCAGGTGGTTTCTGAATGCTGTGACAAACCTTGCACTGTAAACGAACTGATGTCCTACTGTGCGTATTAAGAGCTTGATCCTGGTGATTTCTTTCGCTCTTTATATATTCTACTATTGTATATATACTTAGTTTTTTTCAAAATATGTATGGACGTAAAATAGAATTTAAGAAACAATTAGGTATAAATGTAATATCCATAATTATTTAATAAATATTTATCTCTTAAATATTTTTTATAGTCTTTTTATCATTCCTGTCTTTTTTTTATTATTTCTACAATATGTTTTTAAAAAACCTGTATTTTTAGAGATAAAACATGATTAAATATTGTTGTCAGTATCGTCACAAATGAGACCGTCGATTATATTTATTTTATTTTTACTTTACGGCTATACCGCTTCTGATGTATGAGTTCCACCATTCAACCTGTGATGTCTCGAAAATTGTTCGGCATTTGGGTAACGGAGTGTCTTCGGTTCCCTAGGTATACACGCATAGTATGGCTTGAAATTAAAAATACAAATAAAACGTTATTACTAAAAGTAATAAGAATTGGCGCGTAAAGTAGACTAAAGTATGTAAAACTAATTTAAAAGAAAAAACAGTTTCAATAAATACATGTAGGCAGACTGAATTTAAATTTTAAAAACTCAAAGTTGTTGCGACTTCGTATCACTGAAACTTAGTATTTTTGTTGTTCTTTTCAACTACAACTTTTTGAGGAAATATTTTAATAGCTTTTGTTATTTTTCTAGGATTTACTTTTCACATATTTATACACATTTTTTACATACTTAATGGTATTTATGGATCTTGGCAAAAATATATAACTAAAAATTATCTCTGCGGGTTCGATTCCGACTACAGGAAATGAAATTTTTACTATTTTCAATTTTAATATTTAATGTGTTTTTTATACTTTCGCTCTGATAACAAATCAAAGCGCGGCGTTTAATTTTACCACTTAACATTGTTTTTACATACTTAATGGTATTTATGGATCTTGGCATAAATATGTAACTAAAAATTATCTCTGCGGGTTTGTTCCCGTCTCTAAGAAATGAAATATTTACTATTTCAATTTTCATATTTAATGTCTTTTTTATATTTTCGGCAACACAAATAAATTCTAAGACCAGTTGTCAAAAATATTTTTTGCCTTGTCCCAAAATTTCAGACTTTTCTTAACAAAATTGAGGCCTGTCGTGGCGTAGCGGCACAAGCGTGTGACTGTAAACGATAGGTTGTGGGTTTGATCCCCACTCGAGGAAATGAAATATATTATTATGGTATTGGTCTTAACACTAGGTTCCCAAGTTCCCTCGGCCTACCCTGCTATGTGCGGGATACAGCGTGAAGCTGAGTTCTTAATAATATAAATTATTAAGAAAATATATTTGAGTGTTATAGTTCACAAAAGGATTTCATGATACCTTAAAGAAAGAGCAAATAATAAATAGAATCAGAAAATTTATTTTCACATTTCGCTTACTGCGAGACGTATTCCAGAAGAAACTTTCTTAAGGAAATATATGTCGCTCTCGCTCAATCGGTTCTGATTTACTGAATTCCCATTTGGGGTAATGTTACAAAAACAAAGTTCCTGACACTAGAACGTGCACAGCGAACTATTATGAAAGTTAATCCTTACCACATGGGATGATGAGCCACATGTAAAAAATAAGAGAAAACTCTGTTTTATTTCGCCTAAACTGAACATTTTGAACGCTGTTTTGGCGTACCCAAAAGAGCGTTCATAGTGTTTATTTGAACACGTTTTTGGTCTACCGTGAGAAAACAGTCTAGCACTATTTCGTGAATTTTGGTTGTTTTCGTCGGTTCATCAATCATCAAATTCAGCAGCACAAAATTTCATGGTCGTAAATGATGATGCAGACTCAACACTGAATCTAACTTATCTTTTATTTGTGAAGGTTTGTTGCCTTTCAAAAACAAATATCTAATACACGATTGGTCCATTTAAATAAACCTCACATTAACTCAAACGACTGTTATATAAAAATTGCGCGTCCAAATGGCTAAAAGCTTGGTGATGATTCTTATTCGCAATTACATATGAGGTTAATATGAGGTCCCGAGCGCCGTGCCGTGGAGTGGGTCCCGGTGATTCCGAGAAATACCGTTGATTGAACAGAATCTACAGTTTCACTACAGTAATACAGAGAGTACATCCATCGGCTTTAACAATCTTCTTATTAGGAGTTTTAAAAATTATAAGATTTTTATTTACTATTCGGTAATAAATCTTGATAAATCTACGTATTTTATAAGATTAAGTAATATAATTCTACTTCTAATAACTTCATTGTAGCTACATAGATGTATATTATGCTTAATACAATTTACTAATACATAATTTTATTTATCCACTTGTATTAATTTAGTACTCAGCTACACGCCGTATCCCGTATATGGCAGGATAGGCAGAGGGAACTTGGGAACCTAGTGTTAAGACACTCTGTTCCACTTCCGTTCTCTACTTTTTGCAGAATTTGAGATATGCGTGTTGAGTGCGTGTTTAGTACTTGTAGTATTTTTTTTTGTTAATTATCTGAAAATTCCATCATTCTTTTAAAGCTTCTAGTTGTATGTTACACACGTCAATAAATTAACATTAAAAATAAACAAACATTTAGTAGAACAGCTTTTTATTATATAACAATAATGATATATACAAATATTACATAATGTATACATTTATATCAAATTACATATTTTTATAATATAAATAAAAGATAATTATAATACTAGACTTAACATGATGAATATATCTTTGAATATATAATTTTTTTACTTGTTATATGTAAAGAAGAAAGTCCGTGGCTATTGGTCTCTTAATACCCACAGTACGATATTAGTTCGTTTACAGTGCAGGGTTTGTCGCAACATTCAGATACAACTTGCCTCTTGTTCCTGCCTATACTGTGCGCTTTGTGTGGCGCAAGCCATGGCCAGTTTATATCGCTTGCAATACTTTGACGTATTTCTGATCTCTTTATTAAATTATTATCACAAAGAAGTGCTAGCGCTGTAGCAAGTCTTCTTCCACAGTAAACTTCACCATACTCTTGGGATGATGCAATTGCTGAAAAACTTAAAATGGCCAGAAAAAGAAATGTTTGAATCTTCATGTTGTTGTCAGGGTGTGCCTGGAGATGTATGGTTTAGATTATATTTGTTGAAGCTTTTATACGTTGTAAGTTTCATTAATATTCAATTATATCTACTTCGATAAGCTCAATCAACCTACACATGTCAGGTAAATTCTACTTTCTTAATATAACTTGAACATGACTTATTATAATTACATAATAGAAATTAATTATGTCTTATACTGAGACCATCATGATCATCGATTTATCTCATAAAATATAAAAGCTCAAGTAACCTCTACTAAAGCACATAACTACAAGCAGATTCAACAAATCAACATGAAAATTCCAACATTATTAATTCTGACTTTCTTCGTCTTTGGTGATATGGTTTTATCTCAAGATTTTGGGCAAGTTTACTGTGGGAGAAGACTTGCATCAGCATTAGCCCTTCTTTGTGACAACAATTTGATAAAAAGATCAGAAATACATCATAATATCGTATCGGACATGAGCTGGCAGTGGCTCTCACCGCACAGAGCTCACAGTATGGGCAGGAGTAAGAGGCAGGTGGTGTCCGAGTGCTGCGATAAGCCTTGCACTGTGAATGAAATGATGTCTTATTGCGGTTTCTAGGCTGATAGCTGAATGTTGATACAGATTTATGCCACATCGACTAGACTTACTACTGAAGACTGGTGATCTGCAGTTTCTTATACAATAATCATTTTCTTAAAAAAGGATACATAAACATATTATGTAAATATTGAAATTTAATTATAAGTAATGTATAGTTGTAATATGTATCATAGTAAAATTATATTTTAAATAAAAGCATTCACTTATAAATTGTGTCGTCATTTTTACATTTCTACATTCAGGACTTTTAAAAGTGATAAGTAATCCTTTGTTCATAGATTCTGTAGAAAATTATAAAAAAGAATTTATCCACTATTTATTTTGTTTATTAAT
This sequence comes from Eueides isabella, assembly GCA_019049475.1. Taxonomy (NCBI): domain Eukaryota; kingdom Metazoa; phylum Arthropoda; class Insecta; order Lepidoptera; family Nymphalidae; genus Eueides; species Eueides isabella. Next base: position 3,544,274 of record CM032395.1, read on the forward strand.
TACTCAGCTATAAGCTGTATCATGGCACGCACGCATGGCAGGGTCATCATAGGAGGAATTAGGGAACCTAGTGTTAAGACACTCCGTTCCACTTCCGTTCCCCCTCTTTCCGCCGAATTTGAGGCATTGCGTGTTGAGAAGGGGAGAACTCAACGCCGCGCTTTGCCTTGTTACCAAAGCAAAGAAAGAAATATTATATTGAAGATTTAATTTGAAAATATTTAATATTTTATTTCTTCGAGTGAAGATCGAACCCACAACCTGTCGTTTGTAGTCACGCGCATGTACCGCTGCGCCACGATAGGCTATAATTAATTTATTCATTTAATTTGGGCCTGTTGTTGCACAAGGGTCCGAACGTATGGCAATGAACGTGACAGATTATCAATTTGATACCTTTTCAAGAAAATAAAAAATAAAATATTTTTATTTTTCTCGCAACTGTAACACAAAATAATGAAAGAGAAACAAGAAGAAAAACGAGAGAAGAAATTTTCTTAAAGACAACGGAGTGTCTTAATAAGGTCCCATCTGTTTACCTTAATGTATTGAGGATACAGCGTGAAGGTTAAAGAATTAGTAAACATTAATCTTATATGAAACTTTCAATTAAAATTTTTAATGTTTGATTCAGGTTGTGGGTTCTATCCTCACTCGAGGAATTGAAATATTATTTTTTTTTTTTCAAATTAAATATTGAACGTTTTAATTTCTTCGCTCTTGAAATAAGATCAAACATGGTATTGAGTGTCGTTAAGCCGAGGGAAGTGGGGTACGGACTCCGGTACGTGAAGACACTCCGGTGTCTTCACACTTCGCTTAAGTTCGCTTAGGCGAAGCAAACTATCCGGCCATGTGTGGTATGATACAGCGACAATCTGAACAAAGTGCTCCTCATGGAACTAAGTGAAAAGTTACAGAACAACTAACGAAAAATGTAGAGTAAAAGAACTTTACCAAAAAAACACCCTAATAAGTTTGTTTTGCAGTTCACTTCATAAAAAATAAAAAGGTGAGTGCATAGATACTCCCGAAAGTTTACAATTCGTCACCTTTTATAAGTCTCATTTCTATTGAGCACCATAACAATTTTTAACGATTGTTATCAATGATCAAAATTGGTATGTAACTATCGATGAATAAAAATTGTTTTCTTGTCGCTTTGTCTCATCAAAAACATTTGTATCGTCTAATATTATCTTACAAAATATTATAATTATTTTTGAAACTATTTATATTGTCTTAGCTCACATTAGGTGTATGTCAATATAATACGAAGGCTATTTTGTGTACCGCATGCATGCTAATAAATGCTAAGTAAGAAAAAATACTTATTTAAAAACCGTCCGAAAATTTAAAAATACCGGTAAATCCCGCTCCTCTTAAAATCACGGACTGTCCACTAAGCCATTCTCTTACTCAAGCTTGAAATAATTAATCAAATTTGAATTAATTAACATTGAAAATATTACAAAAGTAACAACCATTCTGGAGGCGAACGAAGCGGACGTAGACGTATTATGATTTGTGTAGTTTCTGTAGAAGCATCGTAAAAGTAAATCTAACATGAATGGCTTATTTTTAGCGACTTCGATTAGACTAATCTAAAGATATACGTTTTAATACAGTTGATGATGCCCTCTAAATAATACAATGTAATATAATATTTTAAAAATATTTTTTATAAATTATTTAACTATAAATTGTAAAAGAATCTCAAGAACTTTATGAAATAAAATCATAAAACACGAAAAAGGATTTTTTAGTAGGTTGTAAGAAAGTGTTATGATAAAAAAACATCAATATACTTCATATAAACATTTATTACACATATACACTATGCATAGAAATATTAAATATTATGTACATTTATTTCCAGTTTCTTATTTATTCTACGAGTATAGCCGGATAACTATACAACAATGTCACACTAGACTACTCATACTACATATCTACAATAATTATTTTCTACTATTGAGTTATTGATTAATTTTTTTTAAATGTTAAGTACTTTTTTCAATTTTATATTTAGTAAGTAAATTTAAGGATTAATTATATTTAGTAGAAAATTAATTCCGTAGTTCGCCATCTTAATACGCACAGTAAGACATAAGTTCGTTAACAGTGCAGGGTTTGTCGCAGCATTCAGAAACCACCTGCCTCTTGTTTCTGCCCAGACTGTGCGCTCTGTGTGGCGCAAGCCATGGCCAGTTCATATCGCTGGCAATACTTTGATGTACTTGTGATCTCTTTATTAAATTATTATCACAAAGAAGTGCCAGCGCTGTAGCAAGTCTTCTTCCACAGTAAACTTCACTATACTCTTGGGAAGATACAATTACTGAAAAACTTAAAATGGCCAGAAATAGAATCGTTTGAATCTTCATGTTGTTAAGATGGAGGTGTCTGGAGAAGTATGGTTTAGATTATATTAGTTGAAGCTTTTATACGTTGTAAGTTTCATTAATATTCAATTATATCTACTTCGATAAGCTCAATCAAGATGACCTACACATGTCAGGAAAATTCATTTTCTAAATATAATTTGAACATGACTTGGTATAATTACTTAATAGAAGTTAAATATATTTTGAACCATGCATCCTTAATTTCTCTTATATATTATGAAAATATGTTATGACTTAAACCAAAATTTGAATATCGATTTATCTCATAAAGTATAAAAGCTCATGTAAGCATCTACTAAAGCACATAACTTCAAGTAGCTTCAACAAATCAACATGAAGATCCCAACATTATTATTTCTGACTTTTGTCGTCTTTGGAGAAATGGTTTCTTCTCAAGATTTTGCGCAGGTATACTGTGGGAGAAGACTTGCATCAGCATTGGCGCTTCTTTGCGACAATAATTTAATAAAAAGATCAGAAATACATCATAATATCGTATCGGACATGAGCTGGCAGTGGCTCTCACCGCACAGAGCTCACAGTATGGGCAGGAGTAAGAGGCAGGTGGTGTCCGAGTGCTGCGATAAGCCTTGTACTGTCGATGTACTGAGGTCTTATTGCGCTTTCTAAACTGATATACGAATGTTCATATGTATTTGTGTTACGTCAACTAGAGATAAGTTGTAAGTACTGAAACTTGGTGCTCTGTGCTTTCTTGTTCTAGTATCATTTATTAAGATATCCATAAATATATTGTGTCTATTCAAGTTTAATTATAAGTAATGTATAGTTGTAATAGATATCATAGTGAAATTTTATTTTAAATAAAAGCATAAATATATAGATTCTGTTGTCATTATTACATATTCACATTCAGGGTTTTTTAAAAGGGATAAGTGATACTTTGTACATATTATACATACTATACAATTATGTATGAAATAATAAGGCAAGATTTATTCATTTTTTACTTTGTTTTTTAATTTATTTTATTTCATTGGGGCTTGTCGTGCAAACGTTTGGCAATAGACGGGATAGGTTGTCGATTTGATACCTTCTCGAGAAAATTAAAAAGAAAATATTTTAATTGTAACAAGGCAATGCGTGACAATGCCTCCAGAATTCGGCAAAAAATAGAGAAATTGTCTTAAAGGAAATGGAGTGTCTTACTAAAAGGTTTCCAGGTGCATTAAGGTAGACAGTCTTAATGTACGTAGTTGTTTCTTTAAGTATTGCTAGCGGAGTTGAGAATCTGAACGCCTCGTTTTACCTTCCAAGCAGAGCGAATATATGTAAACATTAACTATTTTAATTCCTCGAATGGGAATCAAATCATCAAACTGTCTCGTTTATAGTCTATTAAATATGATTTAAATTTAGGTAAAAATGGTTAACTATTTTTGTATGGTTATGCATCTCATAAGTTGTAATAAAGTTATTTTTTATTTTGCTCGCACAGAATTTCGCATTTAATAAAAAATGTTTAGTTATTTCTCTAAGCAGTCGGTTTTCCGCTTAATATCCGATCCCGTGGAATTTCCAGGACAAACAGAGACTTTCTAATTTATCTTAGTAAGTAAAAGTCCTATAAAAATCGGTTTAGCTGTTTCAGAAACTAGCTTGGCTAAACAGAAAGAGACAAAATTTTTAGAATTTCTTGATTGTGCTTAAATGTGGTGTATATATATATATATATATATATATATATATATATATATATATATATATATATATATATATATATATATATATATATATATATATATATATATATATATATATATATATATATATATATATGTATATATATATATAAAAGAAAAATACTTAATTAAAAACGTGAGTAAATTTGAACGCAGCATGCTTTGAACCTGCGCTCCTTAACATCAGTCCAAGTGCTCTGACCACTAAGCCGTACGTTCTCATCAGCTACGCTAGGTTGTTATTATTATACGGTTTCTATATAAGTATTTTTTCATTTCCTCGAGTGGAGAACGAAACCACGACCTATCGTTTACATTCACACGCTTGTGCCGCTGCGCAACGACGGGCCTCATGTAAACCTTACATACTGATTTATTATAGCAACTTCGATTTCGATTTTTTACAATGAACAGAAAATTATACAATGTTATTATTATATTTCTAAAATATTTTTTGAGACCTGGCACTAGCGTGTGACTGTAACCAACAGGTTCTGGGTTCGATCCCCACCCGAGGAAATGAAATATTTTCAATTGAAATATTTAATGTTTACATTTCTTCACTCTGGTACAGGGCAGAAAGCAGCGTTGAGTTCCGCAACTCAACACGCAATGCCTCAAATTCCGCGGAAAGTGGGGAACGGAAGTGGAACGCAGTGTCTTAACGGGGGGTCCCCAAGTTCCCTCTGTCCACCCTGTCATGTGTGGGATACAGCTTGAAGCTGAGAGTAAAATATTATAAATCGTAACAGAATCTTAAGAACGTTTATAATTTAAAATCATAAACATCAAAAAAGATATTTAGTAGGAAGTTATTGGACAGTGTTCTAATAAAAAACATAAATATTTTTTTAAATGTAAATTTTATTGTACATATACACTTTACATAGAAATATTAAATATTATATACATTTATTTGAAGTCTCTTTTTACTACTATGCTATACTAGAATATCAATCTTTTTAAATACTACATATCTTTTTTTATTTACCATTTTGTTTTAGATATGATTTTGTTATATAGAATAGAAATTTCATGGTTCGTCATCTTAATACGCACAGTAAGACATAAGTTCGTTAACAGTGCAGGGTTTGTCGCAGCATTCAGAAACCACCTGTCTCTTGTTTCTGCCCAGACTGTGCGCTCTGTGTGGCGCAAGCCATGGCCAGTTCATATCGCTGGCAATACTTTGATGTACTTCTGATCTCTTTATTAAATTATTATCACAAAGAAGTGCCAGCGCTGTAGCAAGTCTTCTTCCACAGTAAACTTCACCATAACCTTGTGATGATACAATTGCTGCACAGCTCAAAATGACTAGGAATATTATTGTTGGAGTCTTCATATTGGTACGAGTGTATCGGGAGTTATGTACTTTAAACGATATTTGTTAAAGCTTTTATACATTGCAAGACTCATTAATATTCAATTAAATCTGCTTCGATAAGCTAAACCAAGGTGACTTAATTATACTATGAAAATTCTCTCTTTTATGTTATTCTAATTCAAATTGGCGTACGTCATATCTTAAAATAACATAATAGAAATTAATTATGTATTATCACACACATCCTTGTATCTACTGAAGTGTTATGAAAATGTAATCGATTGAAAGCAACATTTGCATATCGATTCTCAAAAAGTATAAAAGCTCATGTAAGCATTTACTAAAGCACATAATTTAACGTAGCTTCCACAAATCAACATGAAGATCTCAACATTACTATTTTTGACTTTCACCGTCTTTGCTAATATGGTTACCTGTCAAGATTTTGCGCAAGTATACTGTGGGAGAAGACTTGCATCAGCATTGGCTCTTTTTTGCGACAATAATCTAATTAAGAGATCGGAAATTCATCATAATGTCGTATCGGACATGAGCTGGCAGTGGCTCTCACGGCACAGAGCTCACAGTATGGGCAGGAGTAAGAGGCAGGTGGTGTCCGAGTGCTGTGATAAACCTTGTACTGTTGATGAATTGATGTCTTACTGCGATTTTTAAAAGAAATTTTTAATATGCCGAATGGAGATAGAGACTGCATCAGTGTTTACTTTCTGTCTATTGTTATCGTGGATATTATAAACATGTAGATATATAAGTATAATAATATTGTTTTTACAAAAGTACTTTATCATTTATTATTTTTGAATAAATGATTATTCATATTTTATAAGTTTTCCTTTTTTTATATTATATGTCATGTAATTTTTATAAAATATAACTAGCACTAATTATAGTAGACTAAGTGAAAGCGAGATTATATAGAATTACGAGATGGCCGAGAGAACTGGATCTATCATAATGTTACATTTTTAAATTGTCTTCTCTACATATATTATAATCAAACTATTCTGTGCTAAATATGGCACGCTGTATATTTACAGTATTTATTATTTTGCATATGCAGCAGCATTCGCACAGTCCTATGTGCATAGCAAAAGAGGAAATGTAATCTAGACTTTCCATTCTCTAGTCATGGTCCGACATTTAATATACACAGTATTTAGTTGCGGAATCTCACTTTTCCTCAATTTTCTTGTTATTAGACTGACATAATAAAATTTACTGTCTCGATTGGGAATTGAACTTATGAGCGAAACGATATCGGCTAAAATATCTTTTAGGTACTACTTTAATCAATATATCGTGTAAATCAAGTGGTATTGTTACTGGTGAAACAAAAACGGTAGATACTACATTTAAAAGCGTACAAAGATTTGAACGCAGCAGGATATGAACCAGCGCCTCTTGGAAACCGTCCAAGCGCTCTGAACAACTAAGCTTTTAAATTTAGTATTTTCTTGTGTCATTGGAATAACACTTTAAAAGTAGTAAAAATAAAAATCGTAGATTTATCGGAATTTTTATGTTGTGAAATAATATAATGTGGCAATTTTAGATGTTTCAGAATTATCAGGATGTAATTCTAGGATAGGATTTTTAATGTAATTTTCAATTGGATACTTGGCTTGGCTGGCCCCAAAAGTTCATAATTTTGTTAATAAAATACATAACACGCAAAACTAATTCTGTTTGTGATCGCCAGCGCTTGGGATAATCTTTATCTTTAGTTTAATAAACTACTTTCTGGTTAGATATAACCAGAAAGTAGTTTATTAAAATGAAAGGTTGATAAACCTTTCATTTACATTCTTATTGTCTATCGGCTTAAACATTTTTGGGAGAAAAAAAATGATAATCGATGTGCTTTTTTAAGACTGCTAATAAATTGTTATAAATAGTTAAGCGGTTTATTCTTTTGAATGTACTTTATTTCTTGGTATCACTATTGAATCCTAATTGAGGATCTCATATTGAAAGATTAACGAGTATATTTAGCTCAGCAGCTTTCGCAATGAGAAAAATTCGAATATTTTCTGACGTGAACCGGCTCGACTTGTTTACTTTATCTACTTATATAGTATTATATCTTATAAAAAGACACCATGTAGGAGCGAGCTAATCAAGCAATTTTACCCGAACTAAGGTCCTTAAGATTCCTTAAAGATAAATATTAAATAAATGAATATATATATACAGTTGCATCTCAATATATTTTTGAAAATACTATGGATGTTAATGAAAAATATAAATGATTTTACCAAAAATCGATGATATTCTAAATGCTGCCACAAACCTTAACAATATAAGGAGCGGACTTATACTTAGCGCATCTGCAACTCGATTGCATAGAGTCCGTAAGTCTTTTTTGAGACTATGCTTTACAATAAGATCCCGAAAAACATTAAAAATGATATTCTATTACAGAGACCTACCGTGGAGGGGAACAAGCGTGCCCCATAACATATATTTGACATTGATTAAGACTCTCTTGGCCCACATGACGGCAAGAATATATAGCTAATTTTATGAGAGACCTTAGATTATTCTTCATTTTATACTAAGGAATAACTTGCAAACCAAAACCCTATGACTGATAAACACGCTCAAGAAATATATACTTGGCTTAAACCTAAGGGGGAAATGGTGCCGTTCGTGTGCCAAAAGACCATGTCTACCTTTTTAATTCACTATAAATATATGAGGCCTGTCGAGGCGTAGTATTACTGTATGTTGTTCACCACTCGATGACAAAATATATATTATTTTCATTTTATTAGCTCAATACAAACAATTTAAAAAAGTTGAAAATACATTTGTGTGTGCAATGTTGTTTCAAAACCAAGGTATCATTGTCAATAATCAGTAAGTATGCTGTAATTGATTTAAAGGATAAAGTCTCCTTACGTTCTTGCGCCAGTTCTTGTCAGGTCTGAAACATTAACTTTATTATGCTCATCGTGAATTATTTGGCTCCCAAAAAAATAAACTAAGAATTTCTAATGCTAAATAAAATTATTTGACTTTCACTTTGATTAATGATGAGTAATATTATCTTATAGACTTTTTGTTTATGAAGAAGTAATTACTTTTTAAATTATTATTATTATTTTAAAACGTCAAAGACATAATTGCAAACTTATCTCCTCTTCGTATAATTCGTTTTTATTACATAGGAGCAATGATTTTTATCATCTTTTACCAACCAGTTCATAGACGGGTTTTGTATATCACCTAAAACATTAATTTTGAAACGTATATTTATATACTCTATTTTGGGTCTAGTTAATAACACTTTTCAGTTTCAGTCCTGTAACTTTTTATTTCGTATAACGTTGTTTCATACAAACAAATTTCGTGGTTTGTTGTCTAAATATGTACAGGTGGACATGAGCTTGTTAATTAATAGTAAAAGGTTTGTCGCAGCATTCAGAAACAACTTGTCTCTTGTTCCTACTCAGACAATGTGCTGTTGTGTGGCGTCGTACTTCTCATTTACCTAGAATCCTGATATTGATACGGAATCGGATCCTGATATTGGTACTCGTTGAGATTTTTAGAAGTAATGATTATTTTTATAAACTTAACAACCTCATTGTACTTTCATTAACTCACTCTTGTCTAATTTTTGTTGTAATTTATCTGAAAAATTCTATTACCGTTCGTTTTAATCTTCTACTCATATCTTCTGGCATTATAGAATATAAAAGAAAAAAATAGACATTTGATATAATACAGTATACTAATGAAAGAATTGTGATTCATATTTAAAAGAGAAATTTTATTACATTACAAATATACAAATATTAAATATTATGTACATTACATATTACACATATTATGTACATTTTTATAACATAAATACATAAGAATTATAATACTACACTAGCATACACAAATACTGAATGATTATATGATTTACATATTTTTGCATTTACAATTTTTCGACTTGTTGTGTATCTATTGGTCCGTGTCTATTGGTCTTAATACGCACAGTAAGATATAAGTTCGTTAACAGTGCAGGGTTTGTCGCAGCATTCAGAAACCACCTGCCTCTTGTTTCTGCCCAGACTGTGCGCTCTGTGTGGCGCAAGCCATGGCCAGTTCATATCGCTGGCAATACTTTGATGTACTTGTGATCTCTTTATTAAATTATTATCACAAAGAAGTGCCAGCGCTGTAGCAAGTCTTCTTCCACAGTAAACTTCGCCATACTCTTGGGAAGATACAATTACTAAAAAATTAAAAATGACCAGAAATAAACATGTTGGAATCTTCATGTTGTTAGGATGAGTGTATCTGGACATGTGTGGCTTATATTATATTAGTTGAAGCTTTTATACGTTGTAAGTTTCATGAATATTCAATTATATCTACTTCGATAAGTTTAATCAAGGTGACCTACACATGTCAGGAAAATTCAACTTTCTTAATATAATTAAATATGACTTTATATAATTACGTAATGGAATTTAATTATGTCTTATACTGAAACATCATGATTATCGATTTATTTATAAAGTATAAAAGCTCAAGTGAGCTCTACTAAAGCACATAACTTCAAGTAGCTTCAACAAATCAACATGAAGATCCCAACATTATTATTTCTGACTGTTGTCGTCTTTGGAGAAATGGTTTCATCTGATGATTTTGGGCAAGTATACTGTGGGAGAAGACTTGCATCAGCCTTGGCGCTTCTTTGCGACAATAATTTGATAAAAAGATCAGAAATACATCATAATATCGTATCGGATATGAGCTGGCAGTGGCTCTCACCGCACAGAGCTCACAGTATGGGCAGGAGTAAGAGGCAGGTTGTGTCCGAGTGCTGCGATAAGCCTTGTACTGTCGATGTACTGAAGTCTTATTGCGCTTTCTAAGCTGATTAACGAATGTTGATATACATTTTCTGTTGTGTTGACAAGAGATAAGAACAGTGTACTGGTGCTTACCTGGCTTCGTGTAATCTGGTGCTTTGTACTTTTTGTAAATTTATTATGAAAATCTATATTAATAACTAAATTTAAATAAGTGTAAATGCTTAGGGCTAATTATAATTATTGTATAATTGTAATATGTACCATAGTGTATTGGTAAATAAAAGCATTTATATATTAATATTATCATTATTTTTTTTATTCTGACCTGTCCATGGATCATCTGTCCATGGATAATTTATCCGTTTTAAAAATTCCATTATGGAATTTTTAAAACGGATAAATTATCCATGGCACATATTCTCTGTAGATACATAGAGATAAGATTATGTTAAGCAACATAAATAATTATAGAGAACGGAGTTCCAAACGCTCTAGTCATTAAATACTTTCCACGGTTCGTCATCTGTCATCTTAACGTTCCTTGTTTTTTTTTAGCTTCACGTTGTATCCCGCACGAGGTAGGGTAGGCAGAGGGAACCCAAGAACCTAGTGTTAGGATACGCCGTTCCACTTCCGTTCCCCACTTTCTGCCGAATTCGAGGCATTGCGTGTTGAGTGGCGGAACTCAACGCCGCGCTTTGCCAGAGCGAAGAAATTAAACATTAAATATTTAAATTGAAAATATTATATATTTCATTTCCTCGACCGGGGATTGGACCCAGAACCTGTCGGTTACAGTCACACGCTTGTGTCGCTTGCCCACGACAAGCCTCTTTCCCTGTTTTTGAGTAAAAATTGCACAAAAATCATACAAGTCTAAGACTCCATCTGCTCACCACATTTCATACTTCGTTTATCGTATTAGCTACATTAAGACTAAGCGTTTTACTTCCTTAAGTAACAGGAAAATATGGTTTAATAAAATAGAATAGAAAAACAATCAACATAACAGTATACAAAAAAGGAAATAATAAAACGTACGGATTGTGGAAAGGCGATCTTATTGCTGATAGCAAAGTTTAGTAGGAAAGTTTTTGTTACTATCGTTTATGATACTATATATAATTGCCCGCAAAACAAAGAAGGTACATATAATACATTGAAATGGCTCGAAAATAAGACAACATAGTGGTCAGTCATATAAAAAAGCCAGATTCTAAAATATTTTGCTATTTTTTTATTCTTACAGTATTTATAATTAGACTAAGAATACAACGTGGTGGTGTTCACGTCTGCACCTATTCTACAGATGCAACACATATGGAAAGATATTTCAAAAACTTGTCAAAAAAGTAATAAGGACTGGCAAAGCATTTATACGTAAGATTATTATTTTCATTCTATGATTGTTATTCTTTGTATTACGTGTTAGGGAGGTACGAGTATAAGTAAGTATCATTGGCATGCACGCCTACTTCTACAAAAATGCTTTTTCATTCATAAAGCACCACTGGATCGAGACAAAGATCTACATTTTCTTCATACCTTATAAATGGCGTTTCATTTTGTAACCAAAATTTGTCGTTTACGAATCGGTCTCTTCTTCTGAAAACTATGTACAAATTTTAGAACGTATGTATATCAGGACAAAAAAATGTCAGATAATTTGTCTATTTAAATAAGTTGGCGATCATCTGCTATTATTTTGTATGAAATTACCTATAAAAGTCAATTAGTAATGACACAAGAAAACTTAAGTCAAAAGGAGTACCACGTAAGTTACTACGCGGCAAATATCAAAATAAATTCAGCAAAACCTTTACATAAGTAAAAGACACTTTAACTTAGAAAAGTTTTTTTGTGCGCCAATGGACTATAGATTGTGATATTTATAATAAGCTTGATATCTCCTTGCAATCTTGAAATAAATATTTTTGGCAGGCCGATAGACAGACGTTAAGCATAGTGATTCTATAAGCGTTCTGTTTTTTGCTTTGAGGTACGGAATCCTAAAAAAAACATCTTTATTAAAAATCTGGGTATTTGCGTGGCTGAGACCGAGCGAAAGGACAATAGCACGACTGTCTTATTGGCCAGCCGGATCGCTCTCTGGTATGTTATTGTCCTCTCAGTGTATGATTGATTAACTCCTTGAAACGGAAAAGTATGATTGATTAACTCTTTGTGGTTCAGCGCAATTGAAGCCAAGTTATGGGCATCAAAGGGTTGCTAACTTACGTCGTACGAGGTGGCCAAATTTCGAGTCAAATTATTGCATGAACCTGAACCTGGAAACTTTAAGGTTTACAGATTGGAAAAAAGAGTTGTTGTTCTGAAAATTAAATTCTGAAAGAACCTTAAAATTTGTATGAACTTTGTAGTTGTTAAAGTTCTACTAGCCTTCACACTGCATACGAAACAGTGAGCGAAGTATGTCGGTGAAAAAGGGTTTCATTTTAAAATGCAACTAACCAAACCCAAAATATCATTTAATCAATTCGGTCATTACAAGCACTTTTTAATCGTTAAAATACATAAAAATGTCTGTAGTGTCAGTTCATGAGGAAGCTACCACCGGCTCGGACGGTAGGTTTGCTGAGAAGAGCCGGCAAGAAACTCAACAGTTGCTCTTTTCAAAATATAACTTAAAGTAAATGTATTAAATAATTAAAATTTTAACTTTAACTTAAAATTTTTGAAGTGGCAAGTCCATAATCACTTGTGGAATTTTACTATGCATAATATATAATAATACACATTATTATTACCCAAAAAGATCCAGCAACTTTTTAAAGATGAAAACTAGGGGTGATCAGCTTGCTTTTACTCTTTGTATTAATATCTTGTCTTTAAGTAATTGAGAATATTTTCCCGAACAACTAACATATTAACCGTAAGAAAACCAGTTTCTTTAAAAAAAACCGAGCTCCCAAGCTGTAAATGATCCGGTCCTACGGTCTACGTTAAAAAAATTAAAAAGTATCATCAAAAATTAGTACAACATCGCATAAATGCATAACGCAAAAGAGGTCATTTTTATTAATTAAAAATAAAAGAGGCCCTAGAATCGATCTTTGTGGTACACCCAGAAAGCTACCGGAAGATTTTACATTATTTAAAGTAACGTATCAAATGCTATTACTCGGGTTCGAAGCAATGAGATCACGGGCACTGCCTCTGACTCCATAATAGCTAAATTTACGTAATAATGTATCTCTACTAATCAGATTCACGCTGTATCCCGCACATGGTAGGGTAGGCAGAGGGAACTTGGGAACCTAGTGTTAAGACACTTCGTTCCCCATTTATCGCCGAATTTGAAGAATTGTGTGTTAATTGGCGGAACACAACGCCGCGCTTTGCCTTAATACCCGAGCGAAGAAATGAAAACATCAAATATTTAATTAGTAAATAATAAATATTTAATTTCCTCGAGTGGGAATCGAACCCACAACCTATCATCTTACAGTCACACGTTTGTGCCGCTGCACCGCGACAGGCCGCATCTGTTGTATATCTGCATCTAGTAAAACCATACTGTGCATTATTTAAAATGCTACGTCTATTCAAATATACATAATTAATTAAAAATATATTTTCAAAAAAAAAAACTTAACAATGGCAATATAGATACAGGTCTGTAATTCCTAGGATCACTATTTTTCCCATTCTTTAACAAATGGACTTGCGAGATGGTAAACTGAGAGATGATAAAGTATAAGCGAAATTTAAAAAAGGGTATATAAGCTTAACATTTATCAAAAGCACTGTAGCAAGCATTCCTAAGGTATAGGGTAGTTTACTTTACTTAGGAACGTTCTAAGTTACCACCAGTGTCTAGTCTTACATTGTCTTTTCCCACTTTCCGCCGAACTCTTGAGGCATTCAACTCAATGCCAAAAAAGAACAAAAAAAAAACATCGTTTTTTTTTAATGTAAATATTTATTATATGTAAGCAACATACATTAACTACAATGAACATTTATATCTAGTTGCCTATTTCTTATATATTACAATACCACACTTTTGTGCTACACTATAATACTAGCTATTAAAACTATCATATTTTAATTAAAAAATTTTTATATATCTCTTTTTTAGTTACATTTTTTATTAATTTTATATTATATTTAAAAATACATTGTTATCGAGTATCAGTAAATTAGAAACTTTGTGGCTCGGTGTATTATATTAATATGCACAGTAGGACATCAGCTCGTTAATAGTACATGGTTTGTCGCAGCATTCAGAAACCACTTGCCTCTTGTTTCTGCCCAGACTGTGCGCTCTGTGTGGCGCAAGCCACGGCCAGTTCATATCGCTTACGATACTTTGATGTACTTGTGATCTCTTTATTAAATTATTATCACAAAGAAGTGCCAGCGCTGTAGCAAGTCTTCTTCCACAGTAAACTTCACCATAACCTTGGGATGATACAATTGCTGCACAGCTCAAAATGACTAGGAATATTACTGTTGGAGTCTTCATCTTGGTAGGATGAGTGTATCCGGAGTTGTGTACTTTAAACGATATTTGTTATAGCTTTTATACATTGCAAGACTCATTAATATTCAATTAAATCTGCTTCGATAAGCTAAACCAAGGTGACTTAATTATGCTATGAAAATTCTCTCTTTTATGTTATTCTAATTCAAATTGGCGTACGTCATATCTTAAAATAACATAATAGAAATTAATTACGTATTATCACACACATCTCTGTATCTACTGAAGTGTTATGAAAATGTAATCGATTGAAAGCAACATTTGCATATCGATTCTCAAAAAGTATAAAAGCTCATGTAAGCATCTACTAAAGCACATAATTTCACGTAGCTTCCACAAATCAACATGAAGATCCCAACATTACTATTTTTGACTTTCACCGTCTTTGCTAATATGGTTACCTGTCAAGATTTTGCGCAAGTATACTGTGGGAGAAGACTTGCATCAGCATTGGCTCTTTTTTGCGATAATAATCTAATTAAGAGATCGGAAATACATCATAATGTCGTATCGGACATGAGCTGGCAGTGGCTCTCACGGCACAGAGCTCACAGTATGGGCAGGAGTAAGAGGCAGGTGGTGTCCGAATGCTGTGATAAGCCTTGTACTGTTGATGAATTGATGTCTTACTGCGGTTTTTAAAAGAATATTTTTTAATATGCCGAATGGAGATAGAGACTGCATCAGTGTTTACTTTCTGTCTATTGTTATCGTGGATATTATAAACATGTAGATATATAAGTATAATAATATTGTTTTTACAAAAGTACTTTATCATTTATTATTTTTGAATAAATGATTATTCATATTTTATAAGTTTTCCTTTTTTTATATTATATGTCATGTAATTTTTATAAAATATAACTAGCACTAATTATGTTAGACTAAGTGAAAGCGAGATTATATAGAATTACGAGATGGCCGAGAGAACTGGATCTATCATAATGTTACATTTTTAAATTGTTTTCTCTACATAGATTATAATCAAACTATTCTGTGCTAAATATGGCACGCTGTATATTTACAGTATTTATTATTTTGCATATGCAGCAGCATTCGCACAGTCCTATGTGCATAGCAAAAGAGGAAATGTAATCTAGACTTTCCATTCTCTAGTCATGGTCCGACATTTAATATATACAGTATTTAGTTGAGGAATCTCACTTTTCCTCAATTTTCTTGTTATCAGATTGACATAATAAAATTTACTGTCTCGATTGGGAATTGAACTCTCTAGCGTAACAATATTGGCTCTCGGATCGTAATCATGCCAATTTGACATTATCTAAAATATCTTTTACGTACTACTTTAATCAATATATCCTGTAAATCAAGTGGTATTGTTACTGGTGAAACAAAAACGGAAAATACTAAATTTAAAAGCGTACAAAGATTTGAACGTAGCAGGATATGAACCAGCGCCTCTTGGAAACCATCCAAGCGCTCTGAACAACTAAGCTTTTAAATTTAGTATTTTCTTGTGTCATTGGAATAACACTTTAAAAGTAGTAAAAATAAAAATGGTAGATTTATCGGAATTTTTACGTTGTGAAATAATATAATGTGGCAATTTTGATTTAGATGTTTCAGAATTATCAGGATATAATTCTAGGATAGGATTTTCAATGTAATTTTCAATTGGATACATATTGGGCTGGCCCCAAAAGTTCATAATTTTGTTAATAAAATACATAACACGCAAAACTAATTCTGTTTGTGATCGCCAGCGCTTGGGATAATCTTTATCTTCAGTTTAATAAACTACTTTCTGATTAGATATAACCAGAAAGTAGTTTATTAAAATGAAAGGTTGATAAACCTTTCATTTACATTCTTATTGTCTATCGGCTTAAACATTTTTGGGAGAAAAAAAATGATAATCGATGTGCTTTTTTAAGACTGCTAATAAATTGTTATAAATAGTTAAGCGGTTTATTCTTTTGAATGTACTTTATTTCTTGGTATCACTATTGAATCTTAATTGAGGATCTCATATTGAAAGATTAACGAGTATATTTAGCTCAGCAGCTTTCGCAATGAGAAAAATTCGAATATTTTCTGACGTGAAACGGCTCGACTTGTTTACTTTATCTGCTTATATAGTATTATATCTTATAAAAAGACAGCATGTAGGAGCGAGCTAATCAAGCAATTTTACCCGAACTAAGGTCCTTAAGATTCCTTAAAAATAAATATTAAAGAAATGATTATATTAACAGTTGCATCTCAATATATTTTTGAAAATACTATGGATGTTAATGAAAAATATAAATGATTTTACCAAAAAACAATGGTATTCTGAATGCTGCCACAAACCTTAACAATATAAGAAGCGGGCTTATACTTAGCGCATCTGTAACTCGATTGCATAGAGTCCGTAAGTCTTTTTTGAGACTATGCTTTACAATAAGATCCCGGGAAACGTTAAAAAGGATATTCTATTACACAGACCTGCCGTGGAGGGGAACAAGCGTGCCTCATAACATATATTTGACATTGATTAAGACTCTCTTGGCCCACATGAACGCAAGCATATATAGATAATTTCATGAGAGACCAATTATTCTTCATTTTATACTAAGGAATAACTTGCAAACCAAAACCCTATGACTGATAAACACGCTCAAGAAATATATACTTGGCTTAAACCTAAGGGGGAAATGGTGCCGTTCGTGTGCCAACAGACGATGTCTACCTTTTTAATTCACTATAAATATATGAGGCCTGTCGAGACGTAGTATGACTGTATGTTGTTCACCACTCGATGACAAAATATATATTATTTTCATTTTATTACCTCAATACAAACAATTTATAAAAGTTGAAAATACATTTGTGTGTGCAATGTTGTTTCAAAACCAAGGTATCATTGTCAATAATCAGTAAGTATGCTGTAAACGATTTAAAGGATAAAGTCTCCTTACGTTCTTGCGCCAGTTCTTGTCAGGTCTGAAACAGTAACTTTATTATGCTCATCGTGAATTATTTGGCTCCCAAAAAAATAAACTAAGAATTTCTTATGCTAAATAAAATTATTTGACTTTCACTTTGATTAATGATGAGTAATATTATCTTATAGATTTTTTGTTTATGAAGAAGTAATTACTTTTTAAATTATTATTATTATTTTAAAACGTCAAAGACATAATTGCAAACTTATCTCCTCTTCGTATAATTCGTTTTTATTACATAGTAGCAATGATTTTTATCATCTTTTACCAACCAGTTCATAGACGGGTTTTGTATATCACCTAAAACATTAATTTTGAAACGTATATTTATATACTCTATTTTGGGTCTAGTTAATAACACTTTTCAGTTTCAGTCCTGTAACTTTTTATTTCGTATAACGTTGTTTCATACAAACAAATTTCGTGGTTCGTTATCTAAATATGTACAGATAGACATGAGCTTGTTAATTGATAGTAAAAGATTTGTCGCAGCATTCAGAAACAACTTGTCTCTTGTTCCTACTCAGACAATGTGCTGTTGTGTGGCGTCGTACTTCTCATTTACCTAGAATCCTGATATTGATACGGAATCGGATCCTGATATTGGTACTCGTTGAGATTTTTAGAAGTAATGATTATTTTTATAAACTTAACAACCTCATTGTACTTTCATTAACTCACTCTTGTCTAATTTTAGTTGTAGTTTATCTGAAAAATTCTATTACCGTTCGTTTTAATCTTCTACTAATATCTTCTGGCATTATAGTATATAAAAGAAAAAAAAAAGACATTTAATATAATAGAGTATTCTAATGAAAGAATTGTGATTAATATTTAAAAGAGAAATTTTATTACATTACAAATATACAAATATTAAATATTATGTACATTAAATATTATGTACATTATGTACATTTTTATAACATAAATACATAAAAATTATAATACTACACTAGCATACACAAATACTGAATGATTACATGATTTACATATTTTTGCATATACAATTTTTCAACTTGTTGTGTGTGTAAGTCCGTGTCTATTGGTCTTAATATGCACAGTAAGACATTAGTTCGTTAACAGTGCAGGGTTTGTCGCAGCATTCAGAAACCACCTGCCTCTTGTTTCTGCCCAGACTGTGCGCTCTGTGTGGCGCAAGCCATGGCCAGTTCATATCGCTGGCAATACTTTGATGTACTTGTGATCTCTTTATTAAATTATTATCACAAAGAAGTGCCAGCGCTGTAGCAAGTCTTCTTCCACAGTAAACTTCGCCATACTCTTGGGAAGATACAATTACTAAAAAATTAAAAATGACCAGAAATAAACATGTTGGAATCTTCATGTTGTTAGGATGGGTGTATCTGGACATGTGTGGCTTATATTATATTAGTTGACGCTTTTATACGTTGTAAGTTTCATGAATATTCAATTATATCTACTTCGATAAGTTTAATCAAGGTGACCTACACATGTCAGGAAAATTCAACTTTCTTAATATAACTTAAATATGACTTTATATAATTACGTAATGGAATTTAATTATGTCTTATACTGAAACATCATGATTATCGATTTATTAATAAAGTATAAAAGCTCATGTAAGCATCACTAAAGCACATAACTTCAGGTAGCTTCAACAAATCAACATGAAGACCCCAACATTACTATTTCTGACTTTCATCGTCTTTGGTGATATGGTTTCATCTCAAGAATTTGGACAAGTGTATTGTGGAAGAAGACTTGCATCAGCATTGGCGCTTCTTTGCGACAGTAATTTAATAAAAAGATCAGAAATGCATCATAATATCGTATCGGATATGAGCTGGCAGTGGCTCTCACCGCACAGAGCTCACAGTATGGGCAGGAGTAAGAGGCAGGTGGTGTCCGAGTGCTGCGATAAGCCTTGTACTGTCGATGTACTGAAGTCTTATTGCGCTTTCTAAGCTGATTAACGAATGTTGATATACATTTTCTGTTGTGTTGACAAGAGATAAGAACAGTGTACTGGTGCTTACCTGGCTTCGTGTAATCTGGTGCTTTGTACTTTTTGTATAATTATTATGAAAATCTATATTAATAACTAAATTTAAATAAGTGTAAATGCTTAGGGCTAATTATAATTATTGTATAATTGTAATATGTACCATAGTGTATTGGTAAATAAAAGGATTTATATATTAATATTATCATTATTTTTTTTATTCTGACCTGTCCATGGATCATCTGTCCATGGATAATTTATCCGTTTTAAAAATTCCATAAAGGAATTTTTAAAACGGATAAATTATCCATGGCACATATTCTCTGTAGATACATAGAGATAAGATTATGTTAAGCAACATAAATAATTATAGAGAACGGAGTTCCAAACGCTCTAGTCATTAAATACTTTCCACGGTTCGTCATCTGTCATCTTAACGTTCCTTGTTTTTTTTTTAGCTTCACGTTGTATCCCGCACGAGGTAGGGTAGGCAGAGGGAACCCAGGAACCTAGTGTTAGGATACGCCGTTCCACTTCCGTTCCCCACTTTCCGCCGAATTCGAGGCATTGCGTGTTGAGTGGCGGAACTCAACGCCGCGCTTTGCCAGAGCGAAGAAATTAAACATTAAATATTTAAATTGAAAATATTATATATTTCATTTCCTCGACCGGGGATTGGACCCAGAACCTGTCGGTTACAGTCACACGCTTGTGTCGCTTGCCCACGACAAGTCTCTTTCCCTGTTTTTGAGTAAAAATTGCACAAAAATCATACAAGTCTAAGACTCCATCTGCTCACCACATTTCATACTTCGTTTATCGTATTAGCTACATTAAGACTAAGCGTTTTACTTCCTTAAGTAACAGGAAAATATGGTTTAATAAAATAGAATAGAAAAACAATCAACATAACAAAATACAAAAAAGGAAATAATAAAACGTACGGATTGTGGAAAGGCGATCTTATTGCTGATAGCAAAGTTTAGTAGGAAAGTTTTTGCTACTATCGTTTATGATACTATATATAATTACCCGCAAAACAAAGAAGGTACATATAATACATTGAAATGGCTTGAAAATAAGACAACACAGTGGTCAGTCATATAGAAAAGCCAGATTCTATATTTTGCAAAATTTTTATTCTTACAGTATTTAAAATCGGACTAAGAATACAACGTGGTGGTGTTCACGTCTGCACCTATTCTACAGATGCAACACATATGGAAAGATATTTCAAAAACTTGTCAAAAAAGTAATAAGGATTGGCAAAGCGTTTATACGTAGGATTATATATATGTAGGATATTTCCATTCTATGATTGTTATTACGTGTTAGGGAGGTACGAGTATAAGTAAGTATCATTGGCATGCACGCCTACTTCTGCAAAAATGCTTTTTCATTCATAAAGCACCACTGGATCGAGACAAAGATCTACATTTTCTTCATACCTCATAAATGGCGTTTCATTTTGTAACCAAAATTTGTCATTTACGAATCGGTCTCTTCTTCTGAAAACTATATACAAATTTTAGAACGTATGTATATCAGGACAAAAAAATGTCAGATAATTTGTCTATTTAAATAAGTTGGCGATCATCTGCTATTATTTTGTATGAAATTACCTATAAAAGTCAATTAGTAATGACACAAGAAAACTTAAGTCAAAAGGAGTACCACGTAAGTTACTACGCGGCAAATATCAAAATAAATTCAGCAAAACCTTTACATAAGTAAAAGACACTTTAACTAAGAAAAGTTTTCTTTGTGCGCCAATGGACTATAGATTGTGATATTTATAATAAGCTTGATATCTCCTTGCAATCTTGAAATAAATATTTTTGGCAGGCCGATAGACAGACGTTAAGCATAGTGATTCTATAAGCGTTCTGTTTCTTGCTTTGAGGTACGGAATCCTAAAAAAACATCTTTATTAAAAATCTGGGTATTTGCGTGGCTGAGACCGAGCGAAAGGACAATAGCACGACTGTCTTATTGGCCAGCCGGATTGCTCTCTGGTTTGTTATTGTCCTCTCAGTGTATGATTGATTAACTCCTTGAAACGGAAAAGTATGATTGATTAACTCTTTGTGGTTCAGCGCAATTGAAGCCAAGTTATGGGCATCAAAGGGTTGCTATCTTACGTCGTACGAGGTGGCCAAATTTCGAGTCAAATTATTGCATGAACCTGAACCTGGAAACTTTAAGGTTTACAGATTGGAAAAAAGAGTTGTTGTTCTGAAAATTAAATTCTGAAAGAACCTTAAAATTTGTATAAACTTTGTAGTTGTTAAAGTTCTACTAGCCTTCACACTGCATACGAAACAGTGAGCGAAGTATGTCGGTGAAAAAGGGTTTCATTTTAAAATGCAACTAACCAAACCCAAAATATCATTTAATCAATTAGGTCATTACAAGCACTTTTTAATCGTTAAAATACA
Organism: Eueides isabella; assembly: GCA_019049475.1. Taxonomy (NCBI): domain Eukaryota; kingdom Metazoa; phylum Arthropoda; class Insecta; order Lepidoptera; family Nymphalidae; genus Eueides; species Eueides isabella. Next base: position 3,566,427 of record CM032395.1, read on the forward strand.
TAAAAATGTCTGTAGTGTCAGTTCATGAGGAAGCTACCACCGGCTCGGACGGTAGGTTTGCTGAGAAGAGCCGGCAAGAAACTCAACAGTTGCTCTTTTCAAAATGTAACTTAAAGTAAATGTATTAAATAATTAAAATTTTAACTTTAACTTAAAATTTTTGAAGTGGCAAGTCCATAATCACTTGTGGAATTTTACTATGCATAATATATAATAATACACATTATTATTACCCAAAAAGATCCAGCAACTTTTTAAAGATGAAAACTAGGGGTGATCAGCTTGCTTTTACTCTTTGTATTAATATCTTGTCTTTAAGTAATTGAGAATATTTTCCCGAACAACTAACATATTAACCGTAAAAAAAACAGTTTCTTTAAAAAAAATCCGAGCTCCTAAGCTGTAAATGATCCGGTCCTACGGTCTACGTTAAAAAAAATTAAAAAGTATCATCAAAAATTAGCACAACATCGCATAAATGCATAACGCAAAAGAGGTCATTTTTATTAATTAAAAATAAAAGAGGCCCTAGAATCGATCTTTGTGGTACACCCAGAAAGCTACCGGAAGATTTTACATTATTTAAAGTAACGTATCAAATGCTATTACTCGGGTTCGAAGCAATGAGATCACGGGCACTGCCTCTGACTCCATAATAGCTAAATTTACGTAATAATGTATCTCTACTAATCAGATTCACGCTGTATCCCGCACATGGTAGGGTAGGCAGAGGGAACTTGGGAACCTAGTGTTAAGACACTTCGTTCCCCATTTATCGCCGAATTTGAAGAATTGTGTGTTAATTGGCGGAACACAACGCCGCGCTTTGCCTTAATACCCGAGCGAAGAAATGAAACCATCAAATATTTAATTAGTAAATAATAAATATTTAATTTCCTCGAGTGGAAATCGAACCCACAACCTATCATCTTACAGTCACACGTTTGTGCCGCTGCACCGCGACAGGCCGCATCTGTTGTATATCTGCATCTAGTAAAACCATACTGTGCATTATTTAAAATGCTACGTCTATTAAAATATACATAATTAATTAAAAATATATTTTCAAAAAAAAAACTTAACAATGGCAATATAGATACAAGTCTGTAATTCCTAGGATCACTTTTTTTCCCATTCTTTAACAAATGGACTTGAGATATGGTAAACTGAGAGATGATAAAGTATAAGCGAAATTTAAAAAAGGGTATATAAGCTTAATATTTATCAAAAGCACTGTAGCAAGCATTCCTAAGGTAGGGGATAGGGTAGTTTACTTAGGAACGTTCTAAGTTACCACCAGTGTCTAGTCTTACATTGTCTTTTTCCAAAATTCCCGAATTCTTGAGGCATTCAACTCAATGCCAAAAAAGAATTAAAAAAACATCGATTTTTTTTAAATGTAAATATTTATTATATGTAAGCAATATATGGTATGGTATGGTTCTTTGATTGTGGCGTTCCGAGCGTGCCAGTTGAGCACATATCACTTCGCCAATGTCACGTTGAATGGAGAAGACACGAAGGAGGTTGTACGGTAGAAAAAAAAATATTACACAATAGGAGAATGCATATTAAAAAAAGGAGATCAAGTTAAAAATTGCCTTCACCTATAACAAAAAAAAAAATACATATATTAAAATAAATATATACATTATCTATACACAGGGTTAGTAATAAGAAATATATAATACAAAGGTGTTAGTCTACAATTTAATATTATTATATCTAATATATTTACATAAAAATTTACATAATGGACTAAACACAAACATTAACAAACATTGAACATTAAGGGGACGGGGAACTTTGTGAGGAAGGACATCGTATAAGGGATGGATTAAGTTGGGGCATGTAAAAAGAATGTGAGAAGGGGAACCATCGTCTAGACCACATTCACACAGTGAGTGGTCCCTGACCCTGATCTTAGCTAGATGTACCGGTGTGCTCGCATGTCCAAGGCGCAAGCGACATATGGTCGATATTATCCTCCGTTCAATAAATTTTTGAGAATAAAACCATGGCCGCCTGGGGATATTAGGTTGAATCGCAGCATAGAACTTACCTTTCTGGGATTTTGACATATTCCAAAATTCAGACCACGACACATCCAAATGAGTTAATGCAAGGGACAACAGATCCTGGGCCGAAATAGAAAAGTGATCCAAACTGCCACACTGGATGGCTAATTTTGCGCAAGAGTCTGCAGATTCATTCCCACTGATTCCAGAATGCCCTGGAATCCATGCCAAAGTAACAACCAAACCCTTTAAATAACATGAGTACAGTTCTTCACGAATCCTTAAAATAATTGAAGACCTTAATTTACTATGAAAGGGATTTCCCTTTACAGCTAGTAAGCAGCTTAATGAGTCAGTACAAATAACAGTCTGTTTAAAGTCATGGGAGAGTGTGAACCGGATTGCTTCTAACAAAGCAACAGCCTCTCCAGTAAACACGGATGATTCGGGAGGACATTTAAATTGTAAAATAATTTTGAATTTTGGTATCCAGCACGCTGCACCAACACAGCTTTCGGTTGAAAGCTTTGACGCATCTGTAAAGATAAGGATATGATTTAACCAGTTTTCATTTACTATGGCTTGGAACTTTGTGTTGGTGTCAGCAGCTCCCTTGGTCAGGCCAAGATTTGTGATGATAGAGGGATGGTGTACTAAAGCTTTATAAGGCGTACAGAATAAAGGGTTAGCAGGATATCGGGACAGAGGGTGAGGAAGGGAGGTAAATTTAATGAAGCTAGCAAGCAAGTAGGGAAGCGGCTTGCCACGAGGAATAAGGTCAGCTAACTCAGATAGCTTAGACCACAAGGGATGGGAAGAAAACTGTAGCATTTTACCAACAAATCGATCAGATAAAAATTGACGACGAATAGGAAAAGGTGGATCAACACACTCCACCTGTAATGCATTGGTAGGGGAAGACCTCATTGCACCTAAAACAATTCGAAGGCATTTGTACTGAATTCTGTTAAGTTTGTCAGTAGCAGCTTTATTAAAGGGGTCTAAAACAAATAACCCGTAGTCAATATGACTACGAATTATTGCATTGTACAGTAGTTTTTGAGTAAAAGGGTGTGCACCCCACCACACACCAGACACAGCTCTTAAAGCATTGATGCCTTTTTCACATTTTTTGCTGACATGTTCAGCATGAGCAATTCCGTTCAGTCTTTTATCAAGGACCATGCCTAAGAATTTAACACTATCTGCTAATTGTATGATATCATTACCACAGTAAATTTCAAAATTAGGTGTTACTCTCTTTTTGGAGAATACTACCGCCCGACATTTCGCTACTGATAATGCCAAGCCATGGCCAAGGAGCCACTGGTCTAGATAGTGTAAAGCAGTATTTAAGCGATAAGTTATGTCCTCCACTGATTTTGAGCTATAGTAGAGGACGATGTCATCAGCGTATTGAAGGATATTACAAAAGCTACTGACAGACAATTCGAGGTCATGAGTATATAGGTTATACAACAGAGGACTAAGAGCTGAGCCTTGAGGTAATCCCTTCCAGACCAGTCTGGAAGGCACAGTAAGAAGCGGATGTTTCACAGATATCGATCTGCCGGTCAGCAGATTGCAAATGAAATGAGACAACTTCGGCGGGATACTCAGCTGTTGCAGTTTCTGCCTGAGTACCGGAAGAAGGACATTATCATAAGCAGAAGCGACATCTAAAAAAACCCCCACTAAATACTCTCCTTTGGCGAAAGCTCGTCGAATGTCTGTGGTAAAAACACTGAGACTATCTGTGGTACTTAACCCCTTTCTGAAGCCAAATTGAGAGGGTGCTAAGATATTTCTGCTTTCCACTATCCATTCCAGACGATTTTTTAAAAGCCGTTCCATAATTTTTGATAGAGCAGATGCTAGGGCAATGGGTCTGTAGGAATCGGAATCAGAAGGACATTTTCCAGGTTTAAGGATAGGAATGATAATTTGGGATTTCCAAGGTAGTGGGATATTGCCTGATTGAAATATTGCGTTGATTAAATTTAAGAAATATAGCTTAGACTTCTCATTTAGTCTAGCAATAAAAGAGTATGAGATACTATCCTCACCTGGGCTAGTGTCTCTTAAATCCGTTAAGACGTTTTGAGTTCTTCAGACGAAAAACAAGCGTCCATTTCATCCGAAGATTCAATCAGTGGGAAAATAAATAAGTCATGAGATGGTACAAAAGGCGGAGCCAATTTGTTAGCAAAATCACACAGCCACAAAGAAGGATTATTGGAGTTAGGACTGGAATCATAGTTAAGGGAACGGCGAAATCTCCTAACATTTTTCCATATGAGTGAGGAAGGAGAGCGAGGGCTAAGGGATTCACAAAAATTGGCCCATCCAATTCTCTTCTTTTTCCTAATCAATTTTCTAAACTTCGCATCACTGCGTTTGTACTCAACAAATTTCTCCATAGTCATATAGACTGCATATGACTCCTCGGCAGCTGTTCGCCGATTGACAGAATCAGAGCATTCCTGATCCCACCAAGGATTGAAATGCATCCAATTCTGAATGGAGCGTTTTCTAGGGATGTGAAAGTCAGCCGCAGACAAGATGGTAGAGACAAAACGTTCATAGCAAAGAATGATATTCTCAAAATTAGCAGACTCAGGAAGATTGCCCAACATGCAATCCACAGAGTCGGCGTACTTATTCCAGTTGGCTTGTTTTAGGTTAAATTTAGATGTAGAATAAAGAGAGGAAGAAGGAGGAGGTCTATTACGCATTGAGATAAGTATAGGAAAATGGTCACTACCATGGGTAGAAGGTAGAACAGACCATGATAGCTGGGTAGCCAGAGATGGGGAGGATAGGGAAAGATCAACAGCAGTCCTAGGATTCTGATTTGGATTAACCCTACGAGTCGGAGAGCCATCATTGATAATGCAAAGAGATACATCATCAATCATGTCTACCAACAAAGGAGATAACCCATCACAGTAATAACACCCCCACAAAGAGTGATGAGTGTTAAAATCACCTAGGACCAAGACAGGACTAGGGAGCAAAGAGATAATAGACTTAAGCTCAAGGAAAACAGAGGAAGAAGGATGAGGGATATAAACAGATAGGAAGGAGATATTGAAAGCCCTCACAGCAACAGCATTAATCTGTTGGCTGTGAGGGGGGAGAGGGATACAGGAATAAGGAGAGGAGTGCTGGATGAGGATAGCACAACCTCCATACCCGTCATTTCTGTCCTCCCTTAAACAGGAGAAACCTGATACCCTAAAGCGGGAATCAGGCACCAGCCATGTTTCCGAGAGGGCAATAATGACAGGGTTGTACAAAGAAATAATATTAAGTAATTCGTGCTTTTTGGCACGAATACTTTTACTATTCCATTGTAGGAAGCTCAGTGCTGCCATTATTTAGTATTTTAAAAATTGTTAGTAAATTTTGGGCAACGTTGGACGGTATAGGAAGTTCATCAGCGGTTCTGAAGATACTCACAAGGGTTTCAGTAAGTGCAACCAATAGATCTTTTCTAGATTCTATTGGACTGTCAACACCTTGGTTTAGAGCGCAACCATTAGGAAGGGACGACGGACATGCGGCAGTTAGGGCTTGATGAGCTTGACTATTGTATCCCTTTGCTAAAGGAGCTCGGGGACGAGGAGACTGAAAAACAGTCTTTTTATATGATCTGTTAGGGGAGACAGGGGCTGGTAATTTAGAAGGAGAGGGAACTGCATAGGTGGGCGGGGAAAACATTTCCTTAGCCATATCCGCATAGGACTTGCGAACAGGAGGAAAACGAGCGGAAGCCTCTATATACGAAATACACTCTTGTGACATGGTAATTTTGATGGACTGTTGCCTTGCAAACTCAGGACAGTCTTTGTCAGTAGCAAAATGTTTGCTTTCACAATGTAAACAATAAGCATTTTCCCTATTAGTGTCACATGCTTCACCAGTGTGGGACTGAGAACACTTGTAACACCTTGGCTTCGATCTGCACTGTGATTTAATGTGACCAAAACGACAACAATTTAGGCACTGGATAGTGGGAAATTTGTATGGTTCTACTGGGAGAGAGGAATGGTATGAAAAGACCCTTTCAGGCAACTTTTGTCCACGGAATGTAACTACAACTGACTGGGTTGGAACCCATGTAGTCACACCCTCACTTACACACTTTCTATTAAGTCGTCTTGCTTTCATCACTTGTATACCATTTGAGGGAAATTCTAGAGAGCCTACAAACTCATCAAGTGAGAAGTCCACTGGGACATTTCTTACAATACCCATTCGAGTGATGTTAAAAGTAGGGATAATTGCCACATACTTACATAGACCTAAAATGGGATTGGATAAAAATAAATTCGCTGCAGTAGCTGTTGAGAATTCCACGCTGATTTTGTTGCGACCAACATTTTTCACTCCATCACTGGTGATGTTATTTATTTTATTAATATGGAGAAATTGGCCAAACTTTATTGCTTTAATAGAGGTACCGGCAGCAGGATCTGGAGTTTCCCTCGACACATATACTATAAAAGGGCCTTTGTCTGAATCGATGTAGGATTTAGGACTTTCTGACAGGGAAGGGTGAATATATAAATTTTGAATTGACGGTGTAGCCGTAGCTGGGTCAATTATTGTTTTTTTTACAGACTCTGCAATATGTGAAGGTGGGTTATCACCTTGTCTTTTGCGCGATGTAGCCTGAGAGTCGCATTTGCCACCACCAGGATCGGGGGGATCAGGCGGATGCGGATCAGCATCCATTTTAAAATAAACTAACCTAACTTACCTTATAATTAGCTAATCTAAAGGACAAAATACCACAAACACTCACAACAACAAACACCGATAATAAAACCGATCTCCTTTTTAAGAAATCGCACTTTTCACTAAAAATATATGTACAAATATCACTAAAATAAGAAATCCTCACAAACACGTGTGTTAACCAAAACAAACGTCAGCGAAAAAAAACAAGCAATATATATTAACTACAATGAACATTTATATCTAGTTGCCTATTGCTTATATATTATAATACCACACTTTTGTGCTACACTATAATACTAGCTATTAAAACTATCATATTTTAATTAACATTTTTTTATATATCTCTTTTTTAGTTACATTTTTTATTAATTTTATATTATATTTAAAAATACATTGTTATCGAGTATCAGTAAATCAGAAACTTTGTGGCTCGATGTATTATATTAATATGCACAGTAGGACATCAGCTCGTTAATAGTACATGGTTTGTCGCAGCATTCAGAAACCACCTGCCTCTTGTTTCTGCCCAGACTGTGCGCTCTGTGTGGCGCAAGCCATGGCCAGTTCATATCGCTGGCAATACTTTGATGTACTTCTGATCTCTTTATTAAATTATTATCACAAAGAAGTGCCAGCGCTGTAGCAAGTCTTCTTCCACAGTAAACTTCACCATAACCTTGGGATGATACAATTGCTGAACAGCTCAAAATGACTAGGAATATGACTGTTGGAGTCTTCATCTTGATAGGATGAGTGTGTCCGGATTTGTGTACTTTAAACGATATTTGTTAAAGCTTTTATACATCGCAAGACTCATTAATATTCAATTAAATCTACTTCGATAAGCTAAACCAAGGTGAGTTAATTATACTATGAAAATTCTCTCTTTTATGTTATTCTAATTCAAATTGGCGTACGTCATATCTTAAAACATAATAGAAATTAATTATGTATTATCACACACATCTCTGTGTTCTCAGGTGTTATGACAATGTAAGTGATTTAAACCAACATTTTAATATCTATTCTCGTAAAGTATAAATACTTAAGCAAGCATCTTTCAAAGCACATTTCTTCACGTAGCTTCAACAAATCAACATGAAAGTCCCAGCATTATTATTTTTGACGTTCACCGTCTTTGTGGATATGGTTACTTCTCAAGATTTTATGCAAGTGTATTGTGGGAGAAGACTTGCATCAGCACTGGCTCTTCTTTGTGACAATAATTTGATAAAAAGATCAGAAATACATCATAATATCGTATCGGACATGAATTGGCAGTGGCTCTCACCACACAGAGCACACAGTATGGGCAGGAGTAAGAGGCAGGTGGTGTCCGAGTGCTGCGATAAACCTTGCACTGTTAATGAATTAATGTCATATTGCGCTGTTTAAGAACCGAATGTCGATTTAATGTTTATGGAGATCCGAAAAGAGACTGAGTAACTGTTCCTTACTGTGTTACTGTTATATAACGTTGATGTTTATGGAGCTAAAATAAATCGTATTATTATATTATTTAGTTTCACTTAGTAAATAATTTTGAATAAATGCTTGCTTATATTCAAATTTTCCTATTCTTATATTTTATCTGTGAAGTGTTTCGAAAATAAAAACATTATTTTTTATTACATTTAAAAACACAAGCAAAGAAATTATTTTAAACATTTTATTTTTTTCGGTATACATCCTTCGCCTTGTCCACTGTCATCAACCTCTTTACACATAGACCTCTTACTCTGGTACTCTCTTTACGTGACCCTGCAGTATTGTAGATACTGTATTTTTGGAAAGTCAACCGAGGTCTCCTCCTCCTCTCTCTCTTATTACTCACTTTTCTTTTATAAACCTTATTTTGTTTAACTATACTATATAACTCTTTTAATTTGTGTTGAAGAAATGAAATAGTTAATATTTTCAGTTCTTCAATCTGGTAAAGCGTGGAGTTGAGTTTCGTCACTTAACACATAATGCCTTAAATTCGGTGGAAAATAAGAAACGGAAACGAATGCTCCCTAACCTAACTGAATGTAACCTAACACTAGGTTCCCAAGTTCCCTCTGTCTACCCTGCCATGTTCGGGATACAGCGTGAACCTGACTAGGCATAGTTCCTTCTTGTTAGGCTGACGGCTTTTTTCACTTGTAGCAGGATCGGTAAGCATGCAGAAGCTGACACCACCGTTCACACCGTTGACCATAATATACGCAACGCTCGCTTTGTCTTTCGGGAGAGAGAAATGATAATTATTAATAATTTTAAAATACCCATGATGTCCTCATGTTATTTATTTATAAGTAATAATTATTAATTACTGTACGTGAAATAAAAACAAATGCAACGTATAACACGTTGCAGTTGTTTCATTTTAATTTAGCAGTGCGAGTATGTAGTATATACAAACAATGTAATATTATCGGCCTGTTCGTAATAATATGTATAGGTAATTTAATATTTTTATCCTTTTGTAAAATTTTACTTAACATTAGATACAGAGAAAAAAAGGTGTATACAAACTGTGTTCCCTACTTTCTCTACGATTTTTCAAGTGTCCTCTCTTTTGTAAATATGGATAAATATTATAATACTTTTAAAAATATTTAATAAATACCAGCTGAAGATTTAGTTATTTGTTTGTTTGTTTAATAGAACGCGCATAGCTCAGAAACTACTGCTTAGATTGTTTTTTTTTTCATTACCATTTATCGGGGAACGCTATGGGCTATATTATATACGAACTAGATAGTTCTATCGAGTTCGCATGTATAAGCTGAGTATTGAAGCTACGCAAAAATCTTGAGCGACAGAATTGTCCACCTTCAAAAGTCTTTTGCATAAAATCTGCGAGAGCTTATGTCTATCTCCTAAAGATAACTCGTAGTTATTATTTTTATCATTTATAAATTACAAAATACTAAAGGGTTGTGTTATTATTATTATTAGTTAAATGAGTTAGATTCATTTGATATAGATTAGTATAGCCTTTTACGTTGTGTCAAAAAGTATATATTTTAGAAGATATCATATTTATCAAATATAAGAGCAAAGTGATCGCCACGTGGTACACCGTACGACTGTGGGGCTTAATGTGCCCCGGCGTCCGGCGTAGCACTTGTACACGTAGCGTGTACGTTCAATACCTTTTAGTCTATATTTTTTATTATAAATTCTGGCTTAAATCGACGAAAATATTTTACTTGAGATAGTTCATTTACCGAAAAAGGTTAAATATAATTACTTATTTCCGTTTGATTATGCGGACGGAGCCGCCATTCAAAGCCATGTAATAATAATAGTGTATATATTTAATACTCAGCTTCACGCTGTATTCCGCACATGGCAGGGTAGGCAGAGGGAACTTGGGAACCTAGTGTTAAGACACTCCGTTCCACATCCGTTCCCAACTGTATATTTAATATAGAGTTATAAATGCTTCTGATTTAATTATAAAAAAAAAACATAGGTATCAAATACAATTTTTATTAATGTTCATCCAATTCGTCTTTATCTAACAAAGAAACGTGAACTTATTTGCCACAATAGGATAATAGCTCGTCTATAGTACAAGGCTTGTCGCAGCATTCGGAGATCACCTGCCTCTTGCTCCTGCCCATGCCGTGTGCCCTGTGCGGTGTGATCCACGGCCAGCTCGAATCCAAAGCTTCTATACTGTGTCGACTCATCGATCTTTTGATTAAGTTGTTGTCGCAAAGAAAAGCTAGGGCAGTTGCCAATCTCCTCCCACAGTAGACCTCGCCATAATCTTGACATGATATTACTGCCACTAAGCCTAACAAGGCGGCGAGAAAAAACACTGTGACCATCTTCATCTTTATATGTTTCTTTGAAAACGTTATCTAGTAAAATGTGGTCCATACCAAAATTTCTGAAGCTTTTATACTTAAAACTACCATTAATATTCATTAGAGCATTAATTGTCTCATGTTCAGTAACCTGCACTAATACGACCTGAATGTACCGTGTGCCAAATATATCGATATAAACAAGAGGGTGTTTATAATTAATCATCGGCACGTAATCGATTTGGCAGGAATGTACGTTGAATGGACAATAATTTTGTAGTGACGTTTACGACATTATACAATGTATCCTTATTGTGACAGAATTATTGAAAAAATAAGCAATTTGTGTCGTAGCTCAGAGGTAATATTTGATATTTTTATTTCTTTGCTCTGGTAATAAGGCAAAGAGCGGCGTCAAGTTCTGCCACTCAACTCACTATACCCCAATTCAGCTGAAAGTGGGGAACGGTGTGTCTTAACACTAGGTTCCCATGTTCTTTCTGCCTACTCTATGTGCGACATACGGCGTAAAGATAAAAAAAAAACCAGTGAATAGTAAATCAGCTAACTTACTTGGGACAGTCTTTATTTTTATTACATTCAATTTAATTATGAAATAAAATATTAAAATTACAATTTTAACTACTATAATTACAAATACTTGAAGAGATTATGTCTAGCGGCAAGAATAAGTTAAACTTGTAAATCCTACCTTTGATAATCTTCGCACAATTCCTTATTTACAATGTCTCTAAAATTTCCGTGAGTTCTCATTGAAATTCCCGCCGTTTCACAATTATTCTTTATTATAGAGCTTTATTTAAGATTTGAATTTAATTTATATTCGAACGTCGATCGATCAAGAAGATCGAACAACCGTCGAAATATTTTGTTTCTAATAACATGAATTTGTATAATTTATAATAGATACTAACGATTCTTACGCCAGGGATTGGTGACGAAAGCTTGTTTATACCACAAAAAGTAACAAAGGAAGCTTCGGTTTTCTCATAACTTTGTTTCTATTGTTTCTTTTACTCAGCTTCATGCTGTATCCCGCACATGACAGGTTAAATAAAAAATAAAAAGAGGCCTTTTATTTCTATCAAAATTCTTACAATACTTTTACAGAGGGGCTTAACACTAGGTTAGTTATATTTTTATTTTTGTTTTTTTTTTAATGTCAACAGATATCTGTCTACTCTATCTTATCATATAACACCTAAAGTTATCTTTAAATAATTAAAAAATAACATTTTAATATAATCGACTATTTTTTTTTAAAATATTTTTAGGTTTTAAACAATAATATTATAGCTTTTAGATACACAGGTTAGGTAGACGGAATATGGATACTTAGTTAAAAGACACTCCGTTCAGTTCTCCACTTTATCTATTTTAGTGTTTGCTTTGTTACCAGAGCGAAAAAATGAGATTAAGTATTTTAATTTAAAATATTAAACATTAAATTTCCTCGAGTGGGGATCAAACCCACAACCAACCGTTTACAGTCACGCGCTTGTACCGCTGCGTCACGACAGACCTTAAACATGAAAAATAAAAATAAACCCTTTTTTTCCTTATTTTTATCTATAATAAAAATTTGGAAAATGTCCATTATATATGGACATAACCAAATGGAATTGCCTGTAAAATTTAAGATATCTCCTTGTAGCACTCCATTTTTTTTATTTCTGCCAAATACCAGATTATTATTTTCAAATACTTTTTAGAAAATGTATAAGTTTTAGCATAGCGGGATAAGAACCCGCGCCTCTCGAACCGTCGAAATTGTCATATCGCCACGTTTAAACTTTTATACGGCTACAAAAAAAGTATTCGTCTTTCCTAAGTGTGGAATAACACTTTAAATTTGTAAAAATATCTTATTTTCAATCACGCTTACCTTAATTGAACTATAAATTACTGTATCGTGAAACAAATTTCTTATTTTTCTTAACAAAGCAAAGTTTTTGCAATCATCTGCAGATAAAGTCTTAATTACTTCTCATGGAACTAGTTATATAAGTTATATCTATTGTATTTTACGGTTATTCTCGAGATCATATTCGTTTCTCGTTTTATTGTTGTTTCGTTGTTGTTAATGATGGGATATAATCAAAAAGTTCTTAATGTACGTTTTTCTTTATCTTATAATAAGTAATCTATCGCTTTTAGTGTAGCAAAGAGAACCTGATAGTCAGGTCAGAATACGCGGTTATTTACTTTTATGAAGAAAACGCACATAAATTTGAACGTGGCTGGGTTGCCTAAAGCTTGAAACTGTCCAAGTTTTCTTTAAGTTTTCTAGAAATATATTTCTTTTCCCTAGGGACATGAAAATGCCCTTTTTCAAAAATTTTTCTTGTAACATATTTATTCAGCTTCACGCTGTATCCCGCACATGGCAGCGTAGGCAAAGGTACCAATGTTTCTTACTAGGCGTAGCTAAAAGACGTTCCTCGATCGAACCCATAACCGGTCGCGGTGCACGCTTGTGCCCAGAACAGTTAGTTAGTTGGGTAGTAATCAAGACAGTCGATAAAGTAACAAATATAAATATTACAAAGAATTGAGTCAATCTACTTGTCATTGTTTAAGACAGCCATTTTATTTTGCACAACTTGTTTGGCTTAAAATAATAAAACAAGAGCCACTTTATTTTCTAGATACAGGAAATCCAGTATATTTCTTAGAGAAATTGTCTACTTGAAACCCGACATTTTTCAGCGCCTGCTACGGACATCGCTAGCGTAATTGAACTCTGTCTACTGTTACAGAAAACGCTCTGTCTCTGTCTTTTATATGTCGCGAGAGAGAGACGGAAAATAATTGCAATTTAAGCACAGATAAGAAATATTTTAAACCTACTTTAATAATATTTTTTCAAGTATTATGTGTTTAGTTCAGTTTTTTTATATACAAAGTGCTGCTATCTCTTTCTCACTTGTACGACTTGACAGAGACATTTTTTTTGTCTCTGTCAAATCGTACAAGCTTTTTTTACAGCATTTAACATATTTTTGCTTAAAATAAATGTTTTGTTGATTTTTTATGTTTTGTTATATTTTTGCTTAAAATAAATGTTAAATCTTTATATAAGTCTCACTGTCTTTGTACTCACAAACATGTTCAAATATATTTAAAAAAAAACCGTGATTGGGCACAGAATTATCCGATTAATAACGGAGTGTCCTATCACTAGGTTCCCAACCTCCATTTTTCTTTCTTTACCTACCCTGCCATAAGCGGGATTCAGCGTGAAATTGAAAAGCAAGAAATAATAATGATAAATAAACCTCTACAACGAAATTATTAAATATAAATATATAATGTAACGTATAGCTTGTCAAATTATAAGTCGGCCCTTGGCTTCGCGTACTTTTCTTGGAATAATAATTTATTTGTTAAAGATATTATGTTTCGTTGTAAATTTATTTTAAGGTAATTTAATGATATTCGATCATCGATTGATTGATGTTGATTTATAAATATTAAAGGAAATATTAGAACTTTAAAATATCATAAGTGGCTTTAGTATTTTCAAGTTAAATATTTAATATTTTCATTTCTTCGCATTTCATTGCTTCGGTAACAAGGCAGAATCGCAGCGTTGAGTTCCCCTTTTCAACACGCAATGCCTCAATTACAATCACAATGTTCGACGGAAAGTAGGGAATAGAACGGAATGTCCTAACACTATGTTCCCAAGTTTACCCTGACTTGTACAGGATAAGCCGCAATTCGCCTTGTGAAAACATGAGCGAAAGAAATGAAAACATTAAGTATTTGATTAGAAAATATTGAATATCATTTCCTGTGGGTTCAATTATTGTTATTTGAATAAAAGAAACTAATAATGTAAATAATGAATATTTGATTATTTACAACATATGATTTATTTAATTCTTAATAAAATAACGCATATAAAATGTAATAATATTTCTTAAAAACAAATATTTAACGTCAATATTGCCCCAAGAAAATATAATATTGTGATTGCTTGATTGAGAAAGTTTTGAGACACATGTCAGACACACCGGTTGTTATTGAACATCGGGAGGGATATTTTATTTAGCTCTGTTTTCATAAAACCTTTCATATTGAATCATAATTTTATGTATATATATATATATATATATATATATATATATATATATATATATATATATATATATATATATATATATATATATATATATATATATGTATATATATATCTATATATATATCTATATATATATATAATGCGTGTTGAATGGCGGAACTCAACGCCGCGCTTTGTCTTATTACCAGCGCGAAGGAATGAAACACTAAATATTTAACATATACATGTATATATTAAATGTTATAAAAACCATTTTTACCATTACACTAACACACTGCCTACTATGATATGAACACATCACCACCCTATACTGTCAACTTATAAATAACGTCGTCAGCTTATATGGTTTCACGTTTATTGCGAGATTTACGTACTCAGATTTATTTAGTTTCAAACCAAATTATAAGGTTATTCATTGTTTATCTGCGTAAGAAACAATCTTTTAATATTATCATTTAAAATGTATAATAAGTATACCTCGAGAAAATCAAAAAATGCGGTAACTTAATATTTTGTTTTGGGCTTGAGTTAAGTGAAGGTTGAAGAAAGGATCCAAGAGAGCCTCATTAAAACGACGAAAAGTAGAATCAACATCTCGTTTGTCATTTACGAAGTTTCCTCATTTCTGGAGACGTCAGATTCATTTTCTAAAAGAAGTAATCATTAGTCAATACAATAAGTCACGTAATTGTCATTCGACAGTAAAACAAGAAAGGATTATTTATGTTTTATGCTATAACAGAAATGTCTTAATGGAGAACCTTATGATAAGTTCTCAGATTCACTCTGTCTACGCTGTGCTGTACGCGGTATACTGCGTGAAACATTACGATGTGTACCGCACGTAGCAGAGTAGACAAGGAGAGCCAAGTGTTAAAACACTCCGCTCCCCATCTTTCGGTGTATTTTGAAAGCATTGTGCATTACACTAAAATATTAAATATTTCATTTCCTCAAGTGAGAATCGAACTCACACCCTGTAGCGCTCACAGTCACACGCTTGTGACCCTGGGCCTCGACTGGGTTGAATTAATAAAATGAAAAGGAAATTTCATACTGATAATAAATTTTTTATATTGTATAACATTTTGAACACAATGTGGGCTGTAATGTTCCATGTAGCGACCTTTCAACGCAGTAACGACACCCACTAGAACATCCTCTACAATATGTAACTTGATGATATTATCGTATAAGATAGCTTTTATATAGCAAGTTCTTGAATTGTTATATTAATCCTTGATTATTGGCTATTTTCTAATACATTATATTTGTAAAATCGATATAAAAAATAGGCTCAGGCACCACTTTCCAGAGCTGCGCTTTGGCCTATTACCAGAATAAATAAAAACATTAAATATTTACTTTTAAAATGTTAAATATATTATTTCCTTGAGGGGCCTCGAACTCCCATAGCTTACAGTCACACTCAATTTCCCCTGTGCCACGACAAACCTCAACGATTTTTATTAATTTCATAAATATTGAACAACCAATATACAGGTTTACATTTCCGGTATAACAGAAAAAGCAGAATTTTAAATCAAAAGACTCTCTTTTTTCTTTTCCTCACGGATTCAAGACATTTTGTGTTAAACGGTGAAACTCAGCGCGCTTTGTGTTGCCATGTTGGGGAGCTAATTCTAATAAATGGGGATCACACTACTATAGTAAAAGTTGAAATTTGTTTTATTTAGGTTAAATAAGAATAATAAATATCAAATTTTCATAACGTAAAACTAAGTATTTAAGAAAATATATTTATTCACAAGAAGATACAGACACAGAAAATACAGTGTGTATTTTATCTAAATAAATATTACGGTAAATCACAGTTAATGTTTCTGAAAACTAAAATTGAAATAACTAATGTTGGAACTTTTCGATTAACCTCAAAGGAACTCATGTCGCAATATATGACATGGACGCTTTGCTACGAACGCTTTGCTCGCAATTGCCTCAATTTATGTATGTGTATACATCTATGCAAACTTGTGTTGCAATTTTGTATCGAGTGTATTCGTACATACACTAATTTTATATAAGAACTATTAATATTACATAGTCTTTTCGGATTTTTTATACCGTAAGTTCTTACTTTTTGTGAAACGTCATACTACTAGATCATTAGAACATAAAAAATATTAAAAAACGAAGCGTAAATAATAGCTTTTTTTTTTTTTTTGTGCTTCAAGCGACTATAGACTACATATTTAGTATCAGCTTTATAGCTCCACGCAATCTTGAAAAAAATCTGTCCATAAATGGACAGACGACGGACAACAAAATGACTTTATACCGTTAGTAAAGGGGGAAGTATTTTTTTTTGTTTTAAGGTATGTAACCTTCGAAATATCATTTTATATAAGTAGATCTCGACATATTTCCAATACTATAATATTAATAAAGATTTGAAAATCAGTACGAGACTTGTACAATTTAATGAAATTTAGCCACGAAAGCAAATTTTTCTTTTACTTTTTTCATCAAGACCTGTTTTATTTATTTTGATACAACAGCAGAATTATTGTAATCTAGCGACTTTAAAAGTAGTAAAGTTGTTAGTAGTATATAGAGAATGGCAAAGACTCTTTAGTTAATGACATATTCAAAATTATTTTATATTGTTACTATAAGGAGAATGAAGAAGGAAGAATACAAAAATGTAGGTTGTCATCGTAGGAAAACACTATGACAGGTTGTTGGTTCAATTCCCATTCGGCAAGTGATAAAATTTTGCTGGAAGAGATCTCTAACAGAGGTACTCGTATGTAAGTCCATCTTTGTACACTTTTCTTTACATGTTACTATTTCTCATGTACCTATTTAGTACAATAAAGTATATTTAAAATTTCTCTGGAAGGTAAAAGCGAGTATTGTGACTCATCATCGTAATTTTACAAGAGAATTCGTAAAGTAGAAAATTGAATTTCCCGCTGTCTACCATGCCTAGAGGAACAAATCGCAAAGTAAAATAAATCAAAATAACAAATTTAATACAAAATCCCTCAAATAACACAAACAAAAACATTTTAAGTAAAATTATTACGAATAACCGTTTCAATTGCAAACGTTTCTAAATATTTGACTGAGCTCCCGCCGCGTTTGTAAACACTGATACTCGTCGGACACATGATTGATCTCTGATTCAGATACTTACTTTGATAAGTTCACTGGATGTACCTACTGTTATTATTACTCGTCATTTTGATATTATTGTTATTATGATTCTGTAATTCAATAGTTCATAATATTTAATAATGGATACTGAGCGGAGTGTCTTATCACCAGCTTCCTAAGTTTCTTCTGCCTACCGCGGTACGTGCGAGATACAGCGTGAAGTTGACAAATATATATAGGTCTTTAACTGTATTCGCAATGGTTGCTTTGAGAAATAATCATCAATCGTTTCTATCAGTAAAGTAATACATTTTTTGTCATTTCTCCGCTCTTTTAAGACCAAAGTGCGGTGTTAAATTCCGCAATGTATCTGTAAATGTCGGCAATCTATTGAAGTCGTAAACAATTTCGCTATGATTTATCACTTTAGGATTCCGTATCCAAAAGAGTGAAAAGGGCAATTTTTATTAGGAATCCATGCACTTACCATCCATTACACAGGCTGTTGATCTCATGAACCGAGATGTTAGATGGTTAAAATTTTCGGAGATGATAAACTTTTGCCGCCGAAAGTCCGACTCGATGTTGGTGTGTTTATTTAATGTATTTTTCTAAAGATTGTTATTTATTATAAAAATGAAAATATTATTTATGTTTAATGTAGAGTACTACAAAACTAATGAGCTTTCAACATTTCTCTTTCAGGTACGTAGTCACTCGAATTGAAGCTTCATGCTCAGCAAGCTTATTGGATTAGTACGAAAATATCGAGGTAAGATTAATATTGTGCAGCTGCAACTCTGTAAAGGTTTCAACGCTTTCAAGTTCATTGCAAGTTTGTGGGTCGATCGTGTAGGTTATTAATAATCACGCGACTCACATAGTATGGTTATATCGCTTCTTATATTAATAATATTGTAAATGGCAAAGGTTTATTGCGTTATATTATTTTATATTTTTTTTTCTTTGGTTATTATCGAGATTGACACTCCGCGTCGCTTGCGTCCAAGGTGTTGGAATGTAATTCTACTCTGGTGAGATAAAACGCGGCGTTGAGTTCCACAAATCACGGACACGGAATGTCTTATAAATTACGGATAAATGAGAGAGAGACCTTAATATTGGGATTCTTCTGCCTACCTTTTTTTAGTGTGAATAATTATGATGGTTGTAGGTATTACAGTGTTGTAATATTACGCGTATAGTTTTATATATATATGTATTTTATGGTTATTCTACGCTTATAATATGTTGTTACGAGTACAGTAAATATTTTTGTATGTATAATATATTCCTTTTTTAAGTTTTATCTTATTATTCTTTTTCTAAGATTTTTTTACTACTCTCTTTGCATTGGAAGAGATCTCTTCTAGAGAACTCTACTAAATTATGTATGTATTTGTGTATATATTTATATGTATGTATAATTAAATGTAGACTCTGTACACCCCTTCCCTTCTCTTTCATATTCTGTCCTATATCCAAAGGTTGCCTGGAAGAGATCGTTCTCTTAGCGATAAGGCCGCCTATTGTACTATTCTAAATATTATTACATATTTATATTATGTCTTTCTGGTGTACAATAAAGAGTATTTTGTTTGTTTGTTTGTAAATTCAGCGTTGTTATTTTTTTTTTATTGTACCTTCCCGTGTTTATGTATTTAGTGCTATAAAAATAATATATTTGTTATATAGTAGATAAGACACAAAAATTCCCGGATTTCGATTTTTACGTAACTCAACGCTGCAAACTGCCCTACACTCGCAACCATCACCTGTGGCAAAAGTAACATACTTAGTAATTTTCACAAACAATATAACAATTTAAACTTGAATGCTTACAAATATAAATGTCACGTATCCCATGATTGTGCCATTCAGTTGTATAAGAAGCTCGCTCGCACGAATACCAATAATTGAAAATTGAATTTGTATCAACAGGTGGGAGAATTTTCTAAATCGGTCGTTTAGTTTACGTCAGTATGATTTTCATTAATATTAAAGTTAAGAGAACAATTTTTTAACGTTTCGTTGTATCCCACATATGGAAGGCTAGGCAAAGGGAACTTGGGAACCTAGTGTTAAGACACTCCGTTCGTTTCTCCATTGAAATATATTTACAAGTATATAAGATCATATATAGTTACACCTAAGGAACAGTCTAAAACTATTACGTAATTTGGGATTGAAATAATCGAATTTCGTATTGACGTGCAGACAATATCGTTACCTTAAGCTAGCTAAATTAAAATTGGTATATATTTAGAAAAAACACAACCTGAGGCCTGTCGTGGCGCAGCGGCACAAGAGTATGACTGTAACCGACAGGTTCTGGTTCGATCCCCAGTCGAGGAAATGAAATATTTAATATTTTCAATTTAAATATTTAATGTTTCTTCCCTGCCTCGTGCGGGATACAGCGTGAAGCTAAAAAAAAAACAGCAACTTTAAAGTATTGGAACTCGATCTTGCACCTTTTTGGAAACCGTCCAGGCGCTCTAGCCAAATTAAACCAATGTAGAAATATGAAGTTATAAAGAAATTCTGAAACGTTTGTTACTACGTATTGCACACTACTATAACAAATATATGTACTTTGAAAATTAATGTAATAATTAATTTGATAAATATTTTATTTCCTTGAGTGGGGATCGACCACATTCTGTTGTTAACAGTCACACGTTTATGCCGCTGCTCCACGACTGGCCTCAAACGACCTCAAATCAGGCCTAC
The DNA here is from genome assembly GCA_019049475.1 of Eueides isabella. Lineage (NCBI taxonomy): Eukaryota > Metazoa > Arthropoda > Insecta > Lepidoptera > Nymphalidae > Eueides > Eueides isabella. The sequence goes on from CM032395.1 coordinate 3,586,955, forward strand.
ATATAATATCAGAAACATATTTGTGGCAGGCGTTCACAATGTAATGTGGTTATCAGCAATCCTGTGGATAGCCAACATGATATGCACACGTATTTTTCGAAGGTCACGGTTCACACAACTAACTTCTTAGAAATATTTTAAACAAGCCCGTCCACGGCTTCGCCTGCTTAAATTACAATTATTATTATTTACTACTCACTCAGCATTACGCTGTATCCCGCACACGGGCAGGGTAGGCAGAGGAAACTTGGGAACCTAATGACAAGACACTTTGTTCTACTTCCGTTCCCCACTTTCCGCCGAATTAAAGGCATTGAAGGCATTGTGTGTTGAATGGCGAACTCAACGCCACAATATCATTTACTAAAATTTTAAATTATGTAACTTTTTTATTTATTCCCGATTTAAATCAAATAAACACTAAATGTTGAAGGAAAACATAATAGTAAAAACGCCGTTTAAATTTGTTTAGTCGTTTCTGAGATTAGCGTGTACCAAAAACAAAAACAATTAAAAATCACTGTTTTGGGCCATATTACAATAATAAAGGGTTAAAAAACATCATTTAGTTTTTTAACATGTCTTTTATATACAGACATCGATCAGTTACAGATTTATTATAAGTATAGATTCTGAGGATGTGAAGTTTGATATTTGTTCCACTTTTCCAAAACTACTGAACAAATTTAGATAAAACTTTGTAGTAATGTAGCTTATACATCACAATAACACAATGCTAACTAAAAGTTTATTTAAGCTTGAGAAGCCGCAGTGGCGCAGCATGTGAAATAGAAACGCAACGGTCACAGGTTCAATGCCCTTGGGAAAATAAATCATTTAATATTTTTATTTCCTTACTTCTAGTATTGAGACAAAACGTGGCGTTAAGTTTCTCCTCGCAACACGCAATGTTTTTAAAATTTGCCGGAAAATAGGGGGACGATATATTTCAATGATCCTTATGACTTCCCTCTTTTAAGAGGGATACAGCGTGAACATAAAAGAAGATATAAATGTTCTAGTACCTACATTATATATAATAGAGACTGTATTGTTAACTGGAAGTCGAGAATCCGCTGGCTGTGAAGCAGGTTAATAGCGAAATTACTGAAGCGAGCCTATCTGGCTACGTTCAATGCAAGTTAATTTGAAATAACTGGGTGAATACTATGAGCACTACCTACGTTGCAGTAGAAACTAGATTATCTTGAATGTGTAGAAATAAATAATTTCGATGAATAATATATAGAATTATAGGCCTGTTATCCCCATTGAAATGAAATATTTCATATTTTTAATTTGTATATTTGATGATTTCGCATTTTCGCACAAGGCAAAACGCGTTGAGTTCCGCCACTCAACATGCAATGGCTCCAATTTGGCGGAAAGTAGGGAACAGAAATTGAACAGAGTGTCTTAACACTAGGTTTCAAAGTTGCCTCTGCCTTTCCCGCCATGTGCGGGATACACCGTGAAGCTGAGTAAGGGTAGAATTATATTTTATTTCAGTTTATTTTAGTCGATTAAATTTAGTAAGCTTTAATACTACCATTTGCAATAAAAGGCGTGAAGCTATATTTAGTAAAACTTTACCAAAACTGAATCATTGAACAATTTTTAAAAAAGTTACTGAGACTGAGATTATAATAATTTATTCTCGATGTTGTTATAAACAATTACATAAAGTATATAACGCTATATCTACAATAATATTAAATTATATAAATAACATGTATGCATATTGCAACTAACATACAGATGAAAGGCAGACTAAGATACATGCAAATTAAATATATTTAAAAGCTAAATAAATACTACGCAATAAATATATTATATTACAATATGTATATTAAAAATATTTCATATTTTTTTTTCAATTTCGCGTTGGCATCTCGATCTTTATTGAATTGACGGCTTTGGTGTTTCTTACAAGCGAGATTAGAGGTACGTTGTACGCATTATTGATAGTTTATGAGGCAATAAAAATATTTCTTGGGGTCTTTCGTGATGGATAGTGGGTTCCATTCCAACTCGAGCAAATTAAATGTATACTATTTTCATATTCTCGCTTCAGTAATGAGACAAAGCGCGATGTTGAATTCCGCCACCTGTTGAGTGGCGGCATGTTTTTACTCTAGATAAATTTACTGTACTAAAGTTCCTACTGTTCACTTTGTTACGTGCGGGACAGTGTAAAGCTTTTCAAAATAATTACAGGGTTTCGTAACAATCTTAAAGAGAAAAGAACTATATATGTCTGTCTGTTTGTAGAGACCAGTTTCGTTTACAACTAGTAAAAAAATCTATATTAAAACGAAGAAGAATATGAGCCTATGCATCTCAGATATTTTCTAAAAGGCCCGATTTCAATTTCAGCTAAATTTAAATTGTTATATGTAATTATATGTTTTTTTTTTCTATTTATAGAATAACATTTCAAAAATTAAAGAATAAATAAATTTTGCACAAAAATGCTAAATAATGATGAGGACATATTAATAAATAATAATTAAAGTCTGAGTCCGGCCGGGGCTCACCTGTTGCGGCGCGCGCACATCGACCGCCCCGTGCTATGTGGGTCGCTGCGACCTGCGTGTATTGATATTAAAAATATTTTATTATTTTTACTTTATTTTATTCATATTACTTTATTTGAGTATTTTTTTAACATTTTATATTGTATTTTAATTAATAATAACGGAATATAATTATTAATTGAGCTTTAATTGAAAAAAAATGTGGGTTGTTCTACAGTTGGTTGAGTTATTTACGAGTGCCCTACATATTGTGAAAAATATAAGATATATTTTTGATTTGGTATTATAGTCCCGAGATGTTTTTTATCTGTGGATTATACGCATGGATAAATTAATTCAATGAGAACTTACATGATTGTTTTTTTCTTCTTTTGACCTACATTTAATGAAAACCAAACACAATTTAGGATACAGTTTTTTACCTAATAATTTTAAATATTATTATTTTCTTTCTTTTTTTGCTTTATATGATATATTAATATCGAACTTACAGAAGAGCAGGTAAAGGTAACTTGGGAACCTAGTATTAAAACATCTCATTAAGATGCCTGATGTCTTTGTACCCCACTTCCGGCATCATTCAAGCATTGGGCGTTAAGTGGCGCAAATCAATTCTATGAATAATAACATTATTAAATATATAAAAAAATGTCAAATATATTTGAAAAATATTTTGATATAAAAAGTAAAAAATCTTTTCGTGAAGTCGCCACGTCAACGATCCTTAGTACAGACTTATCCCTACTTATATATATTCTTTATATATTCTTTATTGCACTTAAAAAGACATAATAAAATAAACAATAATTAAAGTTAGTTCACAACGGTGGACTTATTTCTAAAAGAAATCTCTTCCAGCCAACCAATGGGAGTGGGTGATTGTTAAATAGCGGGGAAAGATTAAAGTGCAGTAATACAATTTGTAAAATTATAAATACACATATTATATATATCATATTAAAAACATACATTCACATATAATTATAATAATATGTAAGTAGATATATATAAACAAAATATATACTTATATAAATATATATATATATATATATATATATATACACATATATTGACATACACATATAAACATACATACATATATATATATATATACATAAATATACACAGAAGTAAAAAGTACTTAACCCCTAGGTACCGTGTGGACAGTTCATTTGATCAACTTGGCTGAAGGAAATTATTTTTAATGGTTTTTTTCTCCTTTAATATGCTGATCTTACACTGTTTGGAACGTTTCGCCGCATTTGTGTTAAACTATATATACATATATTATATGTATATAATATATGTATATAATATATGTATATATATAAACGATATATTTTTAAAACAATTTAACAATAGCCCCAATTAATTGTGTGTAAAATAATGAAATAATGTTTATTTCACCGATTTTCTGTGAAATTTGGTCGAATATAATACGACCAAATTAGACATATTTTAAAAATATATTTATATCATATATTTATTTATGACTCATAAAACTCTAACTAAAAGTTGTAAAAGTCAAGAAAAAATTCTGCATATTTTTGTCGTAAAAAAAAATATACTACTTATTCATATAAAAAAATAATACTGTAATGATACACATAGTGAATACTGTATACACACAATTTTTTTAATACTTTTTAAATATAGTAGAGCATCACGAATATATTTTAATACGTCTATCTTATAAGAGAGCTCGAGCAGCTTGAAATTGGATAGTTGTAAGATATGAGTGCCTTGCGCGTTCTAGTAATGCTGTTTCATGATTTTCCTTAGTTACGTTAACGTTTCAATTTTAAATCGAATAGGAAAAGAGTGTATATATATATATATATATATATATATATATATATATATATATATATATATATATATATATATATATATATATATATATATATATATATACACATATATATATGTATATATATATATATATATATATATATATATATATATATATATATATATATATATATATATATATATATATATATATCTATATATATATGTATATATACACACACACACACACACATATATATATGTTGTGCAACAAAATGTTTCTACACTGTTTGACAAATGAAAGCTCTAATATTTACGTTATAACAAAGTTAATTGAATTTTTGGCAACACAAAGCATTATTAAACATATTTAATTATAAAGACAAACAGAACTTCATCGAAATTTATATTAAATTCTTACATTATAATCACTATGCGTCATGCATCACTATGCAATTTGATTTGAATGTAGGTTCGATCCTAATATTAATTCCAAACAGAGACAAAGACCGGTGTTACGTCTCTTGCAGTACCTGGCAATTGTAGGAAAAGAGAGAGTTTAGAATGTTAAAATATGTTTTTTTTGTCAAGGAAGTTAGTAACCACGTTACAGTGCGCGAGCACATGCATGTGACGGTGAACGAGCAAATTAAATATTTAATATTTTCAGTTCTTCGCACTGGTAACAACGTGAAGCTCTCTACCACTCAACAATGCAAACTCAAATTCAGTAAAGTGACGAACGGAACGGAGTGTTTTAACACTAGGCTTCTATGTTCTCTCTGCCTACCCTGCCATGCAGGATATATGTAGCTTGAACCTGGAAACAAAGTATGTTGAAGTATGTTTATTTCGGATAACTATGTATACGAAGTTTGTAAGGAATATTATTGTTGATATGAGTCTGAGTTAGTACATAGAAAATCAAATAAAGCATGGGTGGGTTTCTAGCATATAGAGGGTAAGTTACGAAAGACTAATGATATAGTATTATTTGATTTAAACTTTAAACAAGTATAGTTACATGTATTACAAAGTTTTACAAAGTAAATCTATGTTAAGATTTCCAACTAAGAAACATTACAATTCACATATTATGTCTAATAATATTTATGAAAGCAAATTAAATTTTAAAAATTAATTGCAACGAAATTTATATTTATAAAGAAAAATTGTATAAGTAAGCATTTGTGTAAGAACGTATTGTTAAGACACTCCGTTCGCCACATTGCGTGTCTGTCTGTTCGTTGTGTATAGTCCGCTTTAGAAACAACGTGTATTGCGGAACGTAAGATAGGTAATGCAAGTAACCTAACTCCGCTCTTTGTCTCTGTTGGGAAATAATATTAGGATCGAACCTACATTCAAATCGAATTGCATCACTTTATGATGTAAGAATTTAATATAAATTTCGATATAGTTCTGTTTGTCTTTATAATTAAATATGTTTCTCAAAGTGGGGAACAGAAGTGGAACGGAGTAGCTTAACACTAGGTTCCCGAGTTCCCTCTGCCTATCAGCCATGTGCGGGGTACAGCGTGAAGCTGAGTGAGCTGAATATTTCATAATGTGCTGTGTTGCAAAAAATCCAATTAACCTTTATCATAACTTAAATATTAGAGTTTTCATTTGTCAGTGCAGTGTAGAAACATTTTCATTTATTGATATTTAAATGAAATAGCTATATATTTTTATCTCTTTAATATTTTTTTGTTCTATAAAAAAGGAAAGGAGAAATATATGATATTTCTTTCGATATATCAATCATCATTTTTATATTTTAGAAAAAAATAGATTTTTTTTATTTTGAACATTTGTTTAAAAATCTTGAATGTAAATCAAGCACTCGTGTCATACGAAGACTTTGTTTTACAAAAAGAAATTATAATTATAATTAGTCAAGTTTTTTTGCTACGCCATGCTTACAGCAATAAATAATTACTTTCCAAAAAAAATAATATCACTTATGGTTCATTTAGCTGTGAATACGGTTACGAGTTACGAGTCCAATTCAAGGGAATTAAATATTTTAATTTATTCGCTCTGGTTCTTCGGTACCAGTATATGTCTATATCTAGATATAGCGAGGCGCGGCGTTGAATTACGAAGTTGAGCATGTAAATTTTTGATAATTAAGGGAAATCATGGAAACGGCGCGCCTTATCACAAGGTGCCCTGTTTCACCTTTTTCAAAGAGAATGACAAACATATAGAAACATTACATACTCGTATATACATGTACGTATAAATTGTTTAATACACTTACTGAGTCATTACCTAAGAGCATCTAAATAAAGAAGTCGTAACCGAATCAAACTGTTATTTTTATTTTACCATCACGCAAGAATCTTCTTCTTTTCAGGACCACGTGTTATTTATGACGACGGATGCCATTTGGGCTTAATTTGATTGGTTTGTTCGTGTAAAGTGACACTGGAAGATGGTGATTTAAATTAAAAGAAGTTAAATATTCTATTTAATGTTAACTGCTTTTTTTGTATAGGTCAATGTTGGTTTCAGCTTTACGATAAAACTAAGGGTGGTCGTACAGCATTGCCACAAGCATATGATTGTAGTGTGTAGTGTTTCTAGAAGAAATAGAATATTTAATATTTCCATATTTTAACTATGGTAACGAGATAAATCGCGGCCTTGTGTTCCGCCACTCAATGTCAATTCGGCGAAAAATGAAGAACGGAACGGTTGGTGTAAACAATAGGTTCCCTCTGCCTACTCTGCCATGTGCGTGATATAGCGTGTAGCTAAAAAAAATAAAAAGAAAATGAATTATAGCATAATCTAAAAATCTTGAAAATACTAATTCTTCTACTGCGTTTCAAAGCGAATAATCGCTGAATTTATTTAATATTTCAGAAATAAGAGATCCCAAGGGATGTTCGGAAAATTATATCTCGGGAAACAGCTTGATGGATTGAGATGGAGGCTGCTTTTAAAATTGTTAGGGAGTGTCGAGGACAATTACCCCCTTTTTACTCACCAATATATCATACTTATAATTTGACTTTTATTGTAACGTACATTGAAAATGCTCTTGGGGATTTTGGCGTGCTCATAGTTTTTTCACTTATATATATTATAGTTTTATCAAAATATTGTTTTCGTTTGTTTTATTGTTTTGTTTCTTTATTATTATATACTTTGATCGATTGGAAATAAATTTAATCATTTAAAACTAACATGGATTTTACGTATACCTATTAGATACGAGAGATTTAATAATCTAGAGGTAAAAGTATATATTTAAAGTAAAGCTAAATGAAATGAGCCTGTCGTGGCGCAGCGGCACAAGCATGTGACTGTATCCGAAAGGTTGTGGGTTCGATCCCCACTCGAGAAAATGAAATATTTACTATTTTCAGTTTAAATATTTTTAATGTTTTCATTTCGTCGCTCTGGTACAAGACAAAACGCGGCATTGAGTTCTGTCACACAACAATGCAATGCCTCAAAATGCCTCAAAATCGGCGGAAAATGGGCACCGGAAATGGAACGGAGTGTCTTAACACTAGGTTCCCAAGTTCCCTCTGCCTGCGCTGCCATGTGCGGGACACAGCTTAAAGCTAAATAAAATACAATTGTGCACAAACACACTACGAAAATATTTTTGTGCCCAACTTCATTTCTATGGATGACTTAGGAATGTTTGATATACTTTGTATGGATTAAGATTTAAAAACACCCTGTTAGTAAATTATTTTAAAAAATGGCCTTCGTTCTACTCCTAATCAGATATTATAAAAAGCTCCATACTTAAGAACGAACCTAACGTTTTTTTAACGTTTGAACTAAATACTACAGATACGTGCTCCGTGCCATTTTTCATTATTAAACATTCTATAGAATTTCGGTTTTAAAAAACTCAATATTATTCAAGAGACTATCTTACCTACACTTTTATAACACCTACAAAGTATAATGAATGTAGGTCAACGTTTCAAGCCATTCTGTGCCAGTTGTAACTATGCTCACTTTTCCCCAACCATTTCTATATTATTTCTCTTCCATTTAAACGAAGGGCCGTGAAAAATTCAAACGCATTTTTTATGGAAAATGAGTGGCGTGTTTTGTATTGGAATAGAAATGTTTTTTTTTTTTAATATTTCTAACGTTAACACTGTTTCGTATTAAGGATAGAAAAATATTTATGTTTTTATTTTTTTTAAAACTTTTTTAAAATGTTAGCTCTCACTAATTACACCTATGTATGTTTTAATTTTAGGCAACTCTTAAAATATAATATACAGAAAAAATATGAATTAATATTTTTACTATTTTTTATATTTTCTGTCCTAAGTGATATTCAATTAAATTATAACCGTATAATTTTTTTTGAACGTAGCAGGATTTGAACCCGCGTCTCCTGAAAACCGTCCAAGCGCTCTGACCAACTAAGCTGTACGTTCTTATCGACCTACCAAAATGTTAAGTAAAGAGCATTCTCTTTCCCTATTTATAACATACACATTGTTTTGAAATATGTATTTAAAGGAACTATTAACTTATAACATTTAATTTATTTTTGAACTATTATAAAAGTAGGTAAATTAACTAAAATAAACATATTATACTCGTATTTCATCTCCTATGGTTTACTAGGCTATTTAAGCTGCACTTAACGTACGTAGAAATATATTTGCTGCCATAGAAATTTACATGCATCTTCGTATATAATGATGGTAATTTATTTCAGCTGAGAGCCGTGAAAAACGCTAGAACCTTGCTTTCGGTTTAAGTTTCCGAGTGTGCTACATTTTTTATAAGAATAGATGAATTTACTATATTTTTTGTTTTTTTTTTTTATTTATTTCTTATCGACGGATTCGCCTGTGTTATCATATGGTAACTAAGATATGTGTATGACATGCTATACTTTAAGAGGGTAGGGAACAAACGAATAATGGCTTTGTTCTACAGATTATAGCCTAGAAAAAAAAGATTATAGATTATATAGACTGTTTGACTTAGTACCTGCTGCCGATTTTTCTAACCGTACAGTATGCCACAAATTACTGTACCATCCATATCATCTGGACACGTGGTACTCTACTACTGTGCGGTTTCCACCTCAAAGGCCGGCTACGCAACCTGTAGCTCCCCTGGTGTTACACGGGGCCGTGGATGAAGGTGATCACTCACCATCAGGTGACCCGTACGCTCCTTTGCCTTGTATTTTCCATAAGAAAAATAGATATATGGATATCCAACATAAAAAAGAAATATCTAAGTTTGAAAAGAATTTTGCATTTTAAGTGACGCCCAAACGAGATAGTTCTTATAGTACGAATAGACTTCAACGGAAATAACGACATAAATGTAGGACATTACACTTTTTACATTTGGGTGGTGCTCCATTCAACGTGACATTGGCGAAGTGATATGTGCTCAACTGGCACGCTCGAAACGCCATAATCAAAGAACCATACCATACCATACCATTTAGGTGGTGTCTACTTATATAAGTGTATGGAAATTGTGTCCAAAATATTGACATGTAAACTGTTGATAATATAGTGCGTTTTTTATGCTTTGCGCTGCGTTGACAATGTCAAACTTGTTGAAAACTTTTTAACTACAATAGATACTGGCACACAACGACTGGCACTATCGTGTCGTAATAAATATATATATATATATATATATATATATATATATATATATATATATATATATATATATATATATATATATATATATATATATATATATATATATATATATATATATATATATATATATATATATATATATATATATATATCAATTAGGTAATAAGGTAAAGCGCGGCGTTGAGTTCCGCCACTCAACACGCAATGCCTCAAAATCGGCGGAAAGTGGGGAACGGAAGTGGAACGGAGTGTCTTAACACTAGGGTCCCGGGTTCCCTCTGCCTACCCTGCCTCGTGCGGCTGAGAAGCACAGCGTGAAGCTGAGAAAAAAATTGTGTTCATACAGAGACTGCATTGTATATATCGTTATAAATTGTTTATTTGTAACATTTGTCTTGAATAGACGATGTATTATTATTATTGTTACATTAATGTCTGTATATTAACACTTGCTACATGATATACATATATGTATACAGTCAAAGGCTAGTAAATAACGCTTATTATATTTTAAGCTGCCTAAAATCGGGATGGTGCTATAGGTATATAAGGCAAGTATACTTTCAGCGGTTGACTAAGATATATTTCTCTATAGTAACAAGGCAAAGCGCGGCGTTGAGCTTCGCCACTCAATACCCAATGCTCCAAATTCGGCGGAAAATGGGAAGCGAAACGGAATGACATAGCAAAATTAAGTATTATATGAAAAGATTGTTTATTCTTTTAAAACATGACTTCATAAATTCACACTTTTGATTTGTTTAAAAATTATTGGCAGACATAATTATATAAACATTAATTCGTATTTTATATACCCATTTCAATATTCTCTACAATTTGTATACATTCCGTCAATTTTACGAAAAGAAAAACAAAATTTTCATTTAACAAAAAATACAATCTGTAAAAATTTTATCTATATAGTAATACAGGCAAAAATAACAATCGTGAGTTAAATAACTGAAAACTGAACACAAACAACTGAGTACAAAGGCTAACCTATCCTAAAAATGAATATTCGGCAATGTAAACGAAATACGCTGAAAAAATAACGTTATTCATGTGCACGGCTTTTTTAAAAATGGGTCAAACGTGAATCGAGAAACAGATATACCAACATAAATGGTAAAAATAATATGGTAAAGCATCGGATTTTAAAGTGGATTAAATAAACTCATAGTTAACTCCCGGTTTTCACTGCGAAAGAGCAATGAGCGGGTAATGCTCAGGCGTAACGGATTCTTAAATAAAATCATTATATATTTTCACCAACAAAGAGTGTTGTATTTTTTTAATTACTTCGCTTCTCTTCCTAGAACTGAGCAAGCTCATTTCAATTCTTTCTGCTAGCTTGGTATTTTCCGCTTGACTATTTATTTGTGGAAATACCAAGTATGCAGTACTCTTGCGAGTTCAACGTGGTTCTTTATGGGCCCGCTCCGCTCGCCGTGAAAACCCAGCTTAATACACGTCTATTTTGAGGATTAAATATAAAAAATATATATTCCTTTTTTTGCGACTGAAGCTTTATCTTCTGATCCGTTTTATTCTCTCGTATAGCAGTGTACGTAAAAAAAGGCTTATTTCATGTAAAAAGAGCTTATTTCATCATTATTTGCGGAACTCAACACCGCCCATTATATTAAATACAGATATAAAAATGATTCACTATACCGAGTGAGATACTAAACATATAATTATCACATTTACAGTTAAAAAGCAGTTATTTGCGTAGACTAGACATTATAAACTCTTTATTTGTGTTATTCTATACTCTTTGTTTCTTTATATATTCCATGTTTTTTTATGTTTTATCTATACATATCTAGTATTGTTAACTCTACTCCGTTCTCTACTTTCCACTTCATTAACAGACATACCATATTTGAAAACAGAACAAAACGTATGATTTCCGTAAACACCTATTTTTTTTTTAATAAAAGCAGTTACAATACAATAAAAGTACTATTGACCAATGTTTTCCGTTGAACAGGAGAAATAAATATATTAAATGTTTAACTATTTATAGAGGCGACAACGGTGGTGCTGTAGAATAGGCTGACTATCAACGCTGTGGTTAAGGGTTAGGTTCCCAATGGGAAAGTCAATGTGCGTAACGTATTTCCTTTCGTAGGTCTTGGCAAGAAATTTGCCACATTTTTTTATGTAGTAAAGTATCTTTTAAAAAGAAGAAAAGAATAGGCATTAAAAAAGACAAATATCAGCATTGATAATGTTTCTCGTTTAATAACAAGAGGATTAGATGAATTTATTATACGTTGGTGAATGGACGCGGTTGAAAAGTATTTAGTATAACGTTGACTTTTTGTTTTATAATATATCATATGATTTGTGACTTAACGCCGAAAAATACATTTATATTTTTATTATTTTCTCTTAGATATGGGTTCATTTTAGCTTAACACTATATATCCCGCACTTAGCAGAGTAGAAAGGGAAACCAAGCAACCTTGCCAGCAATTAAAAAATATTTAAAAAAAACGCATAATTTCTATCCACTGATATGTTAAAATTATAATATTTTGAGTAAAACTTTTTTTTTAATTTCACTTAGCAGGGTATAGATAGAGGTAACTTGGTAATCTAGTTTTAAAACACTCCGTTCCACTTCTGTTCCCCACTTTCGATCGAATTTGAGAGATTACGCGTCGAGTGGTGGATCAACACTGGGCTTTGTCATGTTAGCGAAGAAATTAAAGCTTTATATATTCAATATTTCATTTCCCCGAGTAGGGTATCGAACCCACAACCAATCGTAAATAGTCACACACTTGTGCCCCTACATTTTTAAAAGAAAATTATCATCGACCCGTAATAAGTACTGTACTGGTTCAATACTTCACACGTTTCAAAACCTCTAAGTATATATCTCAATCTCACAAATTCCTTTATCCGCAGAATCAAAGGAACTCAGGCAAGTACAATCGTAAAGAAATCCAGTCGTAAATCCGTCGAGTAAGGCTTCTCAAGCAGTCGCGTGAGGAGGCGATAAATTTCTACTATGTAATTGATCTCAAATGTACATATCGGATAAAATATCTAAGCCTTTCATATGAGTTCATGATTGAAACCTACAAAGAACGCTTTCAATCCTTTGTAATAATAATATATTTTGAAATATAATTCTTATTTAAAATATTCCCGTTTTTTTTCGTTTCCAGTCTAGTATCAAGCAATGCTTTCTTAATAAGATCCACATACTAGATTTCTGGAAAGAGTTTGAAACGTTGGATTTCTGAAAATGTATAATACACGATTAATGTAATAAATTTCGAATATGGTAATAATCACGAAAATCAAAGATCTCACTATGCTAATTTTATACATAGACTAAATAAAGTTTTACCATGCTGAATAAAAAGCAAGCTATTGAAATTTTAGTTCAATCTCTATATCATTTATAGTTGTAGTCTACATATGAAGACAAAAGAAAAACAAAATATGTTATGGCGCAGGGGCACAAGCGTGATGCTGTAGACCTGACTGGTGGTGGGTACAATACCCAGCTCGACGAAATAAAATATTTAGTATTCTTATTGCCTCGCTCTGGTACCGAGGCAAAGCGCGGCGTTGGTTTCCGCCACTCAACAAACAATGCCTCCAGAATTCAGCGGAAAGTGGGAAACGGGGGTGTCTCAAGGAGAACGGAGTGTCTGTTTGTTTCTTAACCTCTGCCTACAGACAGAGCTTAAAGTTAAAAAAATAATAAAAACGTTTCTTATATTGTACAAATAAAATGTGTAGAAAACTGTAGTCGTTAAAGCGCCACCAATTCTCGAGTGCTAAGTGCGTCTAACGACGGTCGGCCACGATCAACGTATAGCCGTAATTGTGATTAAATGTATAGAGCCGGATAAATGGGTGGTCTAAAACTTTGCTGTAATATTATGTGTGTGTAATGTAATTCAATGGATTTCTTGCAAGGCAATTTATATTTTTTTTCTTTTTTCTTTTAATGGCGTTGAGTTACACCACTTGATGCGCAATATTTCAGGAAGTGGGGAGGAAAATATCTTAATGAGATTAATAGATCTACCCTACCTACCTAAGAGGTTCAAAATCTATAAGCATATTTGGTAAAACGTTTGCTTATACTAAACTTAAATTTAAAAAGCGTATAAAAATTATGTACGAAGCAGGATTTGAACCTGCGCCTCTGGAAAACCTAAGTAACTATGTTTTAAAGTGTTATTCCACACTTAGGACAGAATATATTAAACTTAAATTTAAAAAGCGTATAAAAATTTTGAACGAAGCAGGATTTGAACCTGCGCCTCTGGAAAACCGTTCCAGCGCTCTGACCAACTAAGCCATTCGTTGAACGAATGGCTTAGTTGGTCGGTCGGTTGGTTGGATTTTTATACGCTTTTTAAATTTAAATTTAACATATACTGTCCTAAGTGTGGAATAACACTTTAAAACATAGTAAAAATATTAAAACGTCTGCTTAACAATAGCATATTTAGCAAAATATCTTAATCTTTTCAGCTATTTTTTTATTAAATATAATTATTTAATGCAATTATGGGGCTATCATATTACACCCATTATAAATAAACAGACACGTTGATTTTCATACTATTTTAAAACGATTACATAAATTGCGGCTCAAAAGGTAATGTGATAATCACGCCAAGCGTATAGTAAACAGTGGATTACTGTTCATCGCCTTGATTTACGTCATAATAACGTACGAGCTCCTTTTATTTATTTTTTAATATAATTTTATTTTTTAGCTTTACTCTGTACCCGGCACAATGCAGGGAATGCAGAGGGAACTTGGGAACCTAGTGTTAGATACTCCGTTCCGTTCCACACTTTCCGCCCAATTTGAGGTATTGCGTGTTGAGTGGTGGAGCCGCATTAACGCCTTGCTACTAGAGCGAAGAAATGAAAATATTAAATATTTCATTTCTTAGAGTGGGCATTGAAGATACAACTTGTTGTTAACAGTCGCAGGCTTATGCCTCTGCGACACGACAGGTCTCATTTTTTATATGCCATACCTCAAGAATTCGGCGCAAATGGGTACGGAACGGAGTGTCTTAACACTAGGTTCTCAAGTAACCCGTCACGTGCGGGATACAACGTGAATTTAATTTCGCAATTTTTGTTTAAATACCATACAATTACTCCTTGGGTAGCGTAGCGTGACAAATGTGGGTACATTATGTCGCGAGACATGAACACCTGCTTCACTGTACGTCTCTTTCATCTTATATATTCGTACTATACTTATTCATAGAGGTTGTGAAAATAATTGTTTTTGTATATTAAATTAACTTAAATTGAAACTGAAATAATTTAAACTTTTCGTATTAGTAGTTTTTTTTTATTGTGAACATTGGAATTCATGTTGATTAGTGGGAGTCGTTTGTGTTAACACTTGATAGCTAGTCTTTTTTACCATTAGGCAGAAATAAGACAGAATGAAATCAAAATTATAATTATTTTACTATCATGAATACATAGCTTCTTTTAATTGTAGCGCACAGTCACAAGCATGCGACTGCAAATGCAACAGGTTCGATTCTCACTCGAGGTAATAAATTATTTAATATATAAATTTTTATCGATCTGATTTTTCTTTTCTTTTTCATTGAATTCCGTAAATACTTGTAAATACGTAATGCCTCATAAATTCGGCTTAATATGGAGACCGATTTTTTTTTAAATGCAATGTCGTAATATAGCGTAAAACAAAGAAATAGCATTCTAAGTATATAAACATTATATACTTTATGTGATTCAATACAAAACTCTGCTTTACCGTAGTAGGACAACAAACAATGGATTGAACATTGTAAAGTAGCGAGCTCGATGAATAAGGAATGCTTCGCTTCGGAATCAATAGCAACTCTCACAGCCTCACTGTGAAATACTTGTATAAAGTGTGGCTGGATTTTAGAATTTTAAATCTGACTTCTTCTAGTGGCACTTATTTTCTTATATAAAAAATAATTAAATGGTCAATATTGATTTTTAAGTTTATGAGAAGGAGATATTTGAGGCCATTATGGCGTATGTTAATGCGACAATTGTGGGTGCAATCGCCCCTCGGGAGATTGAAGTATTTAATAGTGATATTCGCTCTGGTAACGAGGCCAAGCGCAGCATTGAGTTCCTCCAGTTAAGACACAAAGCCTCGAGGGCTGGTTGAAAAATGAAGAACGGAAGTGTCTTGATGGGCAAGGGATGTCTTTTCATTAGATTCCTTTACTCCATCTGCTGGCCCTATTATGTTCCTCACTTCTAGCCTAATTTTCGTGATATCGTATGTTAAGTAGCGTATTTGAAAGCTATGCTTTGTATTGTTACCAAAGTTTCCCTAAGGCATGGAATCCAGGCCACCGTCCCGCCACAAGCCACGGCTTTCTTAAAAAATGTCTTTTATATTTTTGTTATATTTCTATCATACATTTTTATAACCTTATTTTAGTTATATTTTGTATTTAAAACATTTTCAGTCTCATCAGATTTTCTAACATGCTCTTACAATGTAGCTAACCTCAATTTTCGTTATAAAATATTTATGAAGATCCGTTAAAATATAGCTATTGAAAAATAAAGAAGTAAATATACCTACCTAAATATTTAATAAAATATCTTTGAACCTTTTTAAATTATAGATGAATGAAATTAATCTACATAATGTATAATTAATATATAATATTCTACTCAGCTTTACGCTGTATATTGCACTTGGCAGGTACGCAGAGGGAACTTGGGAACCTAGTGTTAATACACTCAGTTCCGTCCCCCTTTGTACTTTCCGCAAACTTTTTTTTATAATTTGAGACATTAAGTGTTGAGTGGCGAAACTCAACGCCGCTAAACTAATATTTCGAACAGATTTAGTTGAAAGTTTACAGTAATATAGCCGATATGTCAGTATAACACATACATAGGTTACAATTTTTATAAAGTTCCTTTTTTTATTTGGCTATAATATAATAATAAGTATAAGCGTCGCTAATATATGATTATCTGAAAATTAAAAATATTTATATCTGAATACTAATTAACCAGGTAAAGCCCGCTTAACGGATGTACAACCAAAGTAGTATTGATTCAAAAGCATTTCTAATTCATCGAGCTTGCGCCATTTTGCAATGTTCTCAATGCTACTCATAAGCTACTTACTGACGTAAGGCACTATGACTATTTATTTGATTTACAGGCAGAGGCCGGTATATGAACGAATTGTTATTTATATAGAATGCAAAAATATACATATACAACTTATATATACATATGTAACATGTAATAGCTGACGCTGACCTAAGAGATGATAAGTGATTGTATTAGTTTGTAGCTAGCTTCAGTATTTTTAAATTAAGTTCAAGAAATAAAACATCAATAATCTAAAGTTATAATGAAATATTATGGTTTATCTGTAGCTTTCAAAATTATTTACCCCATCGGGAATCAAACCCACGGCCCTCGGACTTACTAAGTACATATTCCCAAGACTTATCTAATACAATTTTACATTTAAATTAATGTGAAACACGTGACAATAACTCGTCTCGTTGAAACTATAAACTTATGATGTGGATATTATAAATCATTGCTATGATCTGTTTATAGTTCATAAATAATAAGCCAAATGACGTTATTTCTGAGGAGATAACGATGTGGCCAACTAAATCCCTTTCGCTTTGTACATTACGGATGAAATTTTAGAATTCTATCGAGAATATTTGAAGTAAGCTCCATATTAATTGAACATAAATCGTCGGCTTATATGGAAAACTTGTAAACAGCCTATTAAGTTAATTCATAGGAGATGAAAAAAATGTTTCTAAAAACCTATGAATCAATTTTCAATTATCAATTTCGAAAATTGATTTGTATATACATGAAATAAAATAAAGGTCGAAATTGTATGTCTTTTTACACTTTCGAGTGCTATAAAAATATTTGAGTAGGTATATAACGACAACAAATTTGAAAGTGCCGATCAGTCAACTATCGATATAAGTTTTAATTGTACTGCTATAGTAGACAAAGCGTGGCGTTGATCGCCGCCATTCAAAATATAATAAACGCTGTTTGTATTCAAGGGACAGCTAAAAAATATATATATTTTAGGTACAGTTTTACGTTGTACGTAAATACATTATAAAATTCTATAGTTTATTTCTTGTAAAAACAAAAACTAGCATATTGTCGACTATCTGAATAGACTACATAGACATTTCTCTTTCTGCGTTCTTGGCATCAAACGACCGATAAATCTCATATATTTTTTAGCATTCTTTTTGAACTACCTGGCTTATTATTTTTATGTATCCTTTTAATAATCACTTGTTTCTATGCTTTGGTCTTCTATACATACTTTTCTTTCATGTGGGAACATGGCAGGGTAGATAAAGGAAACTTGGGAACCTAGTGTTAAGAGCCTCCGTTCCTTTCCCCACTTCGATTTGAATTTGAGACATTGCATGTTCAATGGCGGTACTCAACGCCGCGCTTTGCCTTGTTACCAGAGCGAAGAAATAAAAATATTTCATTTCCTCGAGTGGAAATTGAATCCACAATGTTTATAGTCGCAGGCTTGCGGCGCTGCGCCACAGATCCAAACATTTTCATCATTAATACGTTAGTAGTTATTGAGCACCTTTATTTAAAAAAAAAAATGTTATATCGATCGGTATTAGTGATAATAGTGATGATAGTTTTTATATATATTTTATAAAAATCTTACAGTTCAAGTCCAGCAATTTGTTAGGATGAGGTAATTAAACACTGTTTACTTTGTGTTCATAACCTAAAAGTTTAATTTTTAACTTAATAAAACAAGGCTGATTTGAGTATATTAGGAAAGATTAAAGCATATTATTGATATAAGTATATTGTTCTCATACACTTAAATGATGCTGTTTTTCCGCGACAGTTTAAGATATGTAAAATTGTACAATATTTAAAGAAAACTTGAGAATGAGACGACAAGTGGGTTGTATACCACAAATTGTTGTTCGCCGCGATCCATAATGACGTAGCAAAACTTACGCCATTAAAAGTTTTGCTATTAGAAACTCCCTTTCTTATATCTATATTATGTCAGATGCAGCTATACTATATCTTTGTAAGATTTCAATTATATTTTACTTTATAATCTTGTTTTTAAAAGAAAAAGGCCGGAGGCATGTGGGTTTGGTATTACACTCGAGGAAATTTAATAACTATGTTTTAATTTCTTCGCTCTGGTAACAAGGGAAGGTGGCGTTGAGTTCTGACACTCAGCACGTATTACCTCAAATTCAGCGGAAAATGGGAAATGAAATGTAGTGTCTTAACACTAGGTTCCCACGTTCCCTCTCCTGTGTACCTCATTATTTACAGGATACAATGTGGAGCTGAGTAAAGTAAAAGGAGTCTTATAGCAAAATAATTGATAAGCGGAATGTTAAGACTAGGTACACTGGTACGTGCGAATTGTCTGGTTGTTTTATCGTTTACTGGTACAATTAATAAACATTTTTTTTTTACATTAAAATTTAGTAGGGTAAGCAGAGAGAACTTGGGAAACTGTTCCCACAAAGATGTTTCGGTTTTGCTCAACGCGACGCTTTACTAGAGCGACAAAAGTAAATTAAAATCTAATCCATAACCATCGCGTTAAAAGTCGAACGTGTGTGTCGTTAAGTATCCACTAATTTCATATGTAATGAGCTACAAATATGAGCTCTGCAGTTGACTTCCCCATCCCTTTGAGACATTATGTAATGGTGAGCGAAGCCATTCACTGAAATCGGCTTATCCATTAAATAGCTCGAGCATCGAGCTTTGATGTCACAGACAGACATATAGACAGGTTAGACTTATAACACACATAACACACTTCCTTTTGCTTAGAGGTATATTCGTTAAATATTCGCGTAGTAAACTTGCCATATAGAAAAGCACTATACCTAATAATATTATTTTTTCTTTATATCATTTATTCATATTTTTTTTTTTTTTTTCTATAAAGATAATATTTTATCTTTATAGAAAAAAACAAAAAAATATATGAATAAATGATAATAAATATAAAGATTATTATTTTCAAACGAAATATAAACTGTTCTTATATAAATATTATGTACAATATTTACAATACTACCCTTTTAGTTCTCCCTTGTTTTCTTTTGCTAAGTAAACTGTATTGTCCAAATAAATTCTTGGAGTTGGCCGAGAAATCCTTAAGTTTGTTTTTTCTAAAATAATGTTGAGGCCTGTCGTGGCGCAGGGGCACTGCAACTGTAATCGCGATGAAACGCTTGTGGGTTTGATACCCACAAACAAGGCAAAGCACGGCGTTGAGTTCCGCCACTTAACACACAGTGTCCAAGGAACGGAGTGTCTTATTACTAGGTAACCTGCCATGTGCAGTATGCAGAGTGAGACTGAAAAAAAAATGGTCACTATGAACTTTATAAAGGATTTCTGTGAACCAGTTACATGTAAAAATCATGTTTAATGCATCAATTGTTTAATAATTTTATAATCTTAATTAAATAACAATAGAAATAATGGGACCTGTAGCTCCGCTGGTGTTAAACGGGGCCGTGGGATACGGTGATCAGTCATCATCAGGTTAACCGTATGCTGATATGCTCGTTTACCATGTCTTTCCCATAAAAAAATAATAATATTTAAAGTAGAGTACAGATTGCTTTAATACTAAGCTTTAATATTCTCTTTATTAGGAAAAGCAAAGATAAAGTAACATTATATGTAGTTTGTAATAAAAGATCTCTCTTATAGTATACGTATAGTGCCATTTTACTCACTATTTTTAGACTCTTACAGTGTACTTCAACTAGCTAAGATTGGTACTTCCGTCGAGTAGGTGTGTATGCACTATGGCCATTGATATTTGATACTTTGAATATGAAAACAAGTTTAACAAGTATCTCTAAAAGTTAATATTTTTATATATAGTTATATATATTTATTTAATACTGATACATACTGAATACATACATACTGACAAATTATGAATAACTGACTTACATCAAAGGAATGAAAATATTAAAATTGAAACTTCCATTACAACAAAAATTGAAACAGGTGCTACAAGCTTGGTTGTTTCAGATATTTGGTGGTTGGTTAGGGAATACAATTGGTGTGTAGGAACTACATTAGGTAAAGTGGAGGAAATCATTTCTCTAAATTCTTATGAATTTCCTATAAACAGAACAAAAACGAAGATTTCTATATCGCAGGTGACAGTTCCTATTGGACCACCCGGACGGACGAAGCCGTATGCAATAGCTAGTAAACAGACAATAAAACTTTTTATAAAAATAATACATAAAATAAAACTTTTTAATCTGTATCTTGTAAAATAGTTATAAAAGTCAGCGCTTCATTAGCAAAGTAGCGGTTTTATCGTAAATCACTAGTGGGGATTGTGTAACGTGTCGACTGGACAATCGCCAATAGACGCGTCTATCTGTGATATTAATATTGGTTAATGTCAGTCTGGTTTACGAATGGATATACAGCACTGTAAGTGTATCATTGTATAGTTCATTTTTTATATGTATGTATATTTTCTGCGTCACACTGCCTCCCGCCATGTGGCAGGGTAGGCAGAGGAAACTTGGGAACCTAGTGTTCAGTGTTGAGACACTCCGTTTACTCGATATTTAGTTTATTATTCTCTATATAAGTATTGAAAACGACAAAATAAATTAACTTTATATACAACAATAAAAAAATCTTACTCACTTTTATTCTTTACTTTAGACAAGGATTCTTCTAAAAGCATTATATTGTGACACAGTAGCACTATGTCTGTCTGAAAACGTAATGATTGAGTTCAATCGCCACTCAAGTGATGATTATTTTTTATGATTATTTTCATTTCTGCGTTCCCGTAACAAGGCAACGCGCGGCGTTGAACCCCGCCACTCACGACGCAATTTTCTCCTATTCAAAAATGAAAACTAAATATCTTAGCCTTGATAAGTATACTGCTATAGGTAGACGAAAAAGAGCGAATTTTTTTAGCCCACTTTATTACATAACGTATAAATAAAAATATAACGATATAACAAATGAAACGACACGCAACTTTTTACGAAAATATACCTATAAATAAAATGTTCCGACTATAAAAACAATTTTAAATATAATGTGTAATTAATTTTGCGGCTCGGAATTTTAGTATTGTTGTTGGACGCGAGCTGCAAATAGTCGCTCCACATGAAACCGTTAAACGAACTTTAGATTTTTATCTCATAAAATTGTAAATTTTCCTTATAATTTTTATTTAATACTGAAAGTGTTTAATTTTAATATAACACGTTTTTTCTGTGTTTAGGAAGTTTAATGCTGAAGAAATTTAATATACTTTCCTTATTTCATTATGGTTGAGTCACGTGAGGGCTGTCATGACGCAGGGGCACATTCGAAATAAAATATTTGATATTTCCAATTTAAATAGTTAATATTTTCATTTCTTCGCTCTGCTAATGGAAAACGCGGCGTTGAGTTCCGCAACTTAATACACAGTGTCTCATATTCGGCGGAAATCTGTGAGCAGAACAGAGTTTCTTAATACTAAGTTCTCAAATTGAGTTGAGTTACGTAGAATAACCAAACATGGCTAGTTGAAGTTATCGTTGCACAGTGGACTCGTTCTCACTGAAACAGGGTGGTTACGGATTTAACATCTAGTCTGGGGAATAAAATATTATCATTTCCTTCCTCTAATAATATAAAGCGGAGAGTAAATCAAGTCAGGACCGGCAGCGTTAGTAAAATTATTTTATTCAATTTACTTACGTAATATAAATTTTGTTTATTACATAAGAATAAAAATGTTTTTGAAAAGAACATTTATTTTCCCTGCAGGCAGTAATATGAAAATTAGGTTCAAATATTTCGTAAAAGATTTAAGAAGGAATCCAACGGGAACGAGTATAAAATGGTCGGAGCTTTTTGTGAAAATCCGTGCTTTATTTCACGGGAGATCATAAATTTAAATAAACATTCATCGCAGCGCTTAAATTTTATGTGTATATGGTTATGGTTACGTTGGGAATTTTGACGGTTGTGGTATAAACTATAATGATGGCAGAAATTATAACTTATCTTGTAACTTGCTAATGAAATAACTATACAAAATATATATTAATTTTAATTTAATTAAGAAGACGATGACGTTAATTGGAAAACTTCAGCTTACCGCTTACAAAATTAAGCGCAGCGTTAATATCCATTTGGTCATTACATGATTTGTTACGCAAAAAAAACGCAAACTATTTAAAATGAGTACTTTCGTTTTGAAGCTCTTTCGGAAAAGCTACATAGCTTATTTCTTAATAGTAGTCAAGTAGAAACGATTTGTTCCACAAATATCAAACTAAATTGTCAAAGCATTCAGTACATATCGATTAAGATATCGGTGAGGTATTCAATAATTCCTTGAACATGCCAATTGTCGGCGGAATTTCATTTAGTGAATTTGTTATGTATAAGGTTGTGTTATGATTTTTGAGTGCACGTTTGTCATTGTATGTGAGTTAGCTGTAGGTTCTATTTCCGCGCCATTATTTTCTTTTCCATTCTGATACACAAAGCGCAGTGTTGAGTTCCGCACCTTGTCTCGAAAACAATACGCAGAAGAGGGAACTGTTGTGCGGGACAAAGTATACCGTTTTTAATTATCTATGGATTTGAAATATCTTTGAATGTCAAATATTTCAATGTATTTTGTACTAATTACATATTATAATAGTCACAAATATAGCCTTGCTATTAATGTTATGTTTCTTGGAGCCTCAAGCGGATGAAAATGCAAAGCGGTTCGTTTTTATTTTCTTTCAGAATTGAAAGCTTTTGCGTTCAATTTAAAATATGGAGGAAAATTGCTCAACTGTGTTTAGTACGACAGTTATTCATTCTTGTTCTGTTTCCACTGGAGCCAAAAAAACGCTACCATATTCTATTTATATACAAGGGGATGTCCAAAAGTTCGCGGAATAAAAGGGTTGTTAATAAAATATGATAATAAATTTGTTTTTCCTTTTCAATATAATCACCCTTAAATCTAATACATTTATTCGATCTATGAATTAATTTTTCTAAACCATCGAAAAAATATTTTTTGTCTTTGGCCTCAAAATGCGCCGAAATTGTCTCCTTCACTTCGTTATCGTCAGAAAATTTCCTTCCCCGCGTTGTCTTGCAAAAGCAACACACCCTTGGCCAATTTTCCTCGACGTTTTTCTTTAATTGCCTCCTTTAACTATTCCAATATCGTTGCCTGGTATTCTTCCGTTATAATGGTACCCTTTTCTTTATAATCAATGAGTAATATTTCCTCACAATCCCAAAAAACAGTGGCCATCAATTTTCCAGCCGATTCTAACACTTTGAATTTCTTGGGAGGTGGTTTACCCTTTTTGTGTCATTGCATGGACTCCTGTTTTGATTCAGATTCATGAACCCCTGTTTCATCTCCAGTAACAATCTGCTCCAAAATCTGAACAGGTTCCTCTCCACACACCTCCAAAAAGTGCTTAGACGCGTCGACGCGCTGCTGTTTCAAATCAAATCATGAATTCTTCTCTCTCGGCCCCGCGGAGGGTGAGGGGAGACGGCTTCAGGACCTTGGTCCCCTGGCCGTGGGATTCATTCGGCGCCTATTACTATTGGCGCGTAATTGGAGTTCCCGATTGGTAGTCTGCAGTTGTACTAAGGTGTCATGTCCGGTGATGTCAATCCATGAGGTTATGAGCGTGTGCTCTCGGGGCGGTCAGCCCAGCCGGGTGAGACCTCTGGTTACCCAGAGTAGGCCCAGCTTAGGTGACCAGTGTCCACTGAGAGCTGCTCAGGAGTCGAAGTCGGTATCCATAGGGATGAGGTCTCTTGGGATAGCTCTCGTCTTGGCGCCCGGAAGTCGCGCGTGCTACGGTGCGTTGTCCTGGAGATTACGTAGATTAGAGGCGTCAGCCGTTGGCTGCCGTTCGACGGATGTGCTCATCCAGACTCTTCATACGGAGTTCTTTAATGTTGCATTCCTTACGTAGAAGGGGGCCTGGGTGACGCGTCTCAGAACGATGTTCTGAACGATCTGCAATGTGTGGCGAAGGCGAGTGCTGGTCAGTGCGTACCAAGCAGGCGCGGCGTACGTCAAATGTGGCATGACGTACGTCTTATACAGCTGCAACTTGGTGCGCAGCGGCAGATGAGAGCGTATCAGCGGTCTCAGGATGCTCAGGGCTGCTTTGGCGGCGTCGGCGCCTTTGCGTACCTGGGACTTCATCGTCAGTTTCCTGTCGATAACGATACCCAGGTACAAATGGCGCAATAGGGTTGAAATGTTACATATATACTAATTATGAGTGCCTTATTAGTATGACACTAAGCGAGCTACGCTATCCCCACTGCATCCCCTCCATTCCGCGATCTTTTGGACCACCCCTCGTTACCTTTTTTGGGCTTCATACTTTATTACAGTAGTACGCCGAATTTTTTTTATCATAAGACATAAAAATGTTTTTCCTAGCTTCACGCTGTATCCCATACAAAGCAGAATAAGCTCAGGGAACTTGGGAACCTATAGTTAATAAGCTCTGTTCCCATTAAGTCACTTCCATTCACTAAAATATTTTATTGTATTTTAAAAGAAAAGTTATAAAATTTTTAACGCCAGCGATTCTAGATTAGTTACTACCTAATTTAGGCCTCTAAACATTAACTGAAAGCTTTTTTAACACAAAACCTGCATAAAATTTTATCAAAGTTTAACTACATCACATGATCTGAACACTCGACACAAAAAAGATAATTTTAGCTAGAATTACAATATTTAACTTAAAAGTATCAAGTTTTATATATAAGAAACCAGCTTCTCGCTTTTTTTGAGGAAACTAGTGTTAAGGTACACTGTTTCCCACAAAGCCTAATTAAACAAGACACTGCGTGTTGAGTGACGTAACTCAACGCTGCGTTATGTCTTATTCTAACAGCGATAAAATTAAAATAATCAATTCCCTCGAGTGTGAATAGAACCCACAAATATCTTCCTACGCTAAGGATTTTCTTTTGTTTACTAAATAGCCCCTATTTGTGTTAGGCAATGTACGACGTCGCCCTACCAAGCTACCTAGCAATCACAATCGTGCCAACATAACGTCGATATTCTGAACGTTTTCAATCTCCCAGCATCCAATACATTTCCAATTTATAAGCGTTGTTGAAAATTCAAAGTGAACTTTGATAAAGGCGATCGTTTTGTTACATATTTTATATAAAAATGTAATATTATAAAAAGTATGGAATTATGTTTTAGTCTACTTTTATTAGTTGTAGATGAGAATTTGTACATCTAACAGAATACGATGACTGTGGGTTCAAATGTTTCTCGTTGATTATAAATATTTATTATTCATTTATTGACACGATCGTGTAAGTGGACTGCGTCTGACTGTAAACGCGGTCGTAAGATCGTACCAACAAGCGGTGCCGTGCTTTAAAAAAAAAATATTATAATAATTATTATTACTTACTTAAATGTCCCAAATCTAAATAGAAAGTAAAGAACGGAGTGTCTTTAAACAAAGCCTACTGCTATATTTTGGGATATAATCTTTCTTTTCTAATATGGTACGGAAAAAGTATAAACACTATTCAGTAAGCTTTAATGTTAGCAAATTCCCCAAAAGCATACCAAAGTAATAATACAATACTATGGATGAAAAAATACAGTCCTAATAATTTAATCCTAATTTAATGTTTTCAATTTAAATATATAATGTTTTCATTTCTTCGTTCTGGTTACAAGGCAAAACGCGGACTGAGTTCCGCCACTCAACACACAATGCCTCAAATTCGGTGGCTAATTGGGGAACGGAGTGTCTTAACACTAGGTCCCCAAGTTCCCTCTGCCTACCCTGCCATGTGCGGGATAAAGCGTGAAGCTGAGTGAATGGGAGTGAGAGACTGAATAATTTCTTTAACACATTGTCAAAAATATATCGTGTCTCAAATTGAATCACATTGTATAGCATGCCAATTTAAATTGTTACTCAAATCGCCGGAAATAAACCCGTAGTCTGAATGTAAATAATGTTACACCTAGCAGTCGCTAGCCGGTGACGCTGGCAGAGATCCAACGTATATAATAATTATCGTCATATTATTTCTACACACTGTTATTTATTTATCGTACATATTCTTTTTTATTTACAGGTACATATGCATATTAATGAAGATAGGGTTAGATAAGTGTTAACGTTGCAAATATTTTAATGTGATATCGTTGCGGAATTTGTTGTAGCTTCTGTTAACGTGGCGGTAGTGGATTCGATACCCATTTCGAGAAATTATTATGTTCAATTTCATTTCCTCGTTTTTAAGACATAACGCAGTATTGTGTTCTGCCAATTTAATATACAATTGAGAAATGGATAGATAATAAGGGAAGCGTCATGCTACAAGAGCTTACCTTGAGCGTATATGGAAATGTGTGAAGCTAAAAAATGTATGAAAACAATGCGTACAGATATTTCAGTACTCCTAGAAATCAGTTATCTATCATGATAATCGCTTAAGTGTAAGACTTAAGTTTGTTTATTCATTTTAGTCTTTTAAATCACGAATATAATTTTCGTACTTGTGACGTACGAACAAATACTATCAAACGATAAGGACACTTATATAATTCTGATTCAGTTTTTTAGCGAACGTAGAAGAATTAATAGCTTAAAATAATATTAAATTAAATTGACAATAATATTTTTTTTATACATTTAAGTGTGTTTTAAAGTATCTATTTTAAAATGACTATTTAGTGCATTTGTTTGAAGTGTATTGATATTTAGTGTACGTGTAAGTGTTGTGTGGTAAAAAAAAAAACTAATTTAAATCGTAATCCATCGTTATTAACAAAGGTATATTATATTATAAAGTATTAAAAATACTCAGTAAATAATTTTGTTAAGTAAGTATTTCAAATACTTTTTTAGAAAAATTATAAAAAATGAACAATGCAGAAAAAGATAATTGAAAAATGCTAAGGAATATTTGGGTAGAAAATATCATTAAAAACTGGTGGAGCAAATTAATATTTTCAGTTCTCCGGTCTGGTAAATAGGCAAAGCGCGGCGTTGAGTTGATCAACTCAACAGATCCCTCTACCTACATTGCCACATATATGTACATATAATAGCCCCTTAATCAAAACCATAGCTTCACGTAGACTTCATTACAAGTTTTATAAGGGTAGAGTTTTGAAAGTTGGCACTAATAAATAAATGTAGGAATAGAACTGTAAAGTGAAGCATTGCCGGTTTTTAACAACTCTCCGTGGACGACTAAAGTCGCACTTGATATTTTTTAGCTACACACTGTATTCCGCATATAACAGAAGAAATCAAGTGTTAAGACATACCGTTTACTACCCACCACCCAATTTGCGGGACACTGAGTTAGATGGCGGAACTCAACGCCGTCTTTATCTTATCGACATTCACCGCGAAGTTCATTTTTTCAAGTTACTTTACGGTAACGGCATCCTTTTAGATAATAAACATCAAAAACTTATACGGTATACTTCAGGTAACAGACGTTGAAAACTATCGTAGTCTATTGTAGCCGAGATTGTATCGCCGCATCCGACGTGTTGCGCTCAAAGCGTGTCACCACAGTAGTGGGTACATGATAGTGAAGTACTAACGAAACTTTTTCTAAATTTATTTTGATTAATTTATATAGTTTGCTGTTTTTTTTGTGACGCTTAACGGCATTTAATGCCGTTCTTAGTATACATTTTTTTCCGCCATTGGTTTTAAAATGCACGACGAGCAAAAGTTTTGAATATCCCAAATATTTGCGTATATGTTTGAAATGTTCAATTTTTTTTACTTACTTTCACCACTCGACTGTTTTATACATAATTGTAATTATTGTACATACACAAAAGTAAATTATAATGAAATTAAGCTTTGAATTCATTTAACGAACCTGAGGTCTGTCGTGGCGCTGCAGCCCAAGCGTGTGACTGTAACCGACAGGTACTGGGTTCGATTCCCACTCGAGGAAATGAAATATTTAATATTTTCAATTTAAAATATTTAATGTTTTCATTTCTTCGCTCTGGTACAAGGCGAAACGCGGCGTTTAGTTCCGCCACTCAACGCGCAATGCCTCAAATTCGGCGGAAAGTCAGGAACGGAAGTGGAACGGAGTGTCTTAACACTAGGTTCCATAGTTCCCTCTGCCTACCCTGCCATGTACGGGATACAGCGTAAAGTTGAGTTAAAGATAGAGAGAATTCATTTAAAAATTGTAGTTCTATGAATTAAAATTTTTCTAATGAATTGAGGTTTAAATACGGATATTCTTAATTAACACTAGCAACACTATATATAACCATTCTATTTCTAACTGTATAATTTATATTTTAACACATTGAAAGTGCTATTTTCAATTTTATTATACAAAATTAGAATTGTCAGTTTATTGTGACTCGGAGAATGGGTAGAAATATTTACTTCATATATTGTATAAATTTAATATGTAAAAATAAATCATTTGATTGTAATTTAAAATATATAGAATATTATATTGTTTAAATAACAGTGTTTTTTAGCTTCACGCTGTATCCCGCACGAGGCAGGGTAGGCAGAGGGAACCTAGTGTTAAGACACTGCGTTCCACTTTAGTTCCACACTTTCCGCCGAATATGAGGCATTTCGTGCTGAGTGGCGGAACTCAACGCCGCGCTTTTGCCTTATTACCAGAGCGAAGAAGTGAAACATTAAATATTTAAATTGAAAATATTAAATATTTCATTTGCTCGACTGGGAATCGAACCCAGAACCTGTCGGTTACAGTCACATGCTTGTGCCGCTGCGCCACTACAGATTATAATTGGAAGGTGACACTGCTTCTTTTATCATACCCATATTCAGAACACTATTGAAATAATATGTAGTTAGAGAATAATATGTAGTTAGAGAAATTAATAAAGTTATCTCAGCGTTTGTTATATCTACGTTATACGTTCACAATCGTGACATATTTACTTATATCTCTATAAAGTAAATATTATACTGAATACATTTGTACAAATAACATCTGTGTGACCACGTCATTTTCGCAATCCACTAACAATTTGAAGTGAATAAAATAAATAATAAAAATAACACGGGTTATTTAATTTTTTTGTGCTTACTATTTTTTTATATGGCCCATATCTAATTTAGAAAGGATGAAGTGGTTAGTTTTTTCGTCTGTCCTTTTTGTCCATTTATGGGATTTATGATCTAGCACGTCGTGGCGCAGCGGCACAAGCGTGTGACTGTAACCGACAAGTTCTGGGTTCGATCCCCAGTCGAGGAAATGAAATATTAAATATTTAATGTTTCATATCATCGCTCTGGTAATAAGGCAAAAGCGCGGCTTTGAGTTCCGCCACTCAACACGCAATGCCTCAAATTCGGCAGAAAGTGGGGAACGGAAGTGGAACGGAGTGTCTTAACACTAGGTTCCCGGGTTCTCTCTGCCTGCCCTGCCTCGTGCAGGATACAGCGTGAAGCTATAAAAAAATAAATTAAAAAAAATTATCTAGCATACGTTAACGACGACGTATACTATAAATCTGTTTTTTTAACTTGATCTTGTGACCTGAACAAAGGTAAATTAGTGGTGGCAGGTGGCAAAGTGTGGCTTTAAAATTCACCTCTCAATACTTTCCACCAGAAAGTAGCGAAAAGTGAGAAATGGAAGAGCCTCAATAAAATACCTTCTGCCTACCCTGACAGTTTCCCTTTTTAACGTACAATAAAATTAAATTCAGTATAACATACCTATATAGATTACTTAAACAACTTGTACTATTTCCGATCCCGATCTTTATCCGTACATGAATAATATAATTTAAATAGTCAAATAGAGGAACTTTGTTAATCTAATGGAGCCCGAAATAGAGGTTTTTGTAACTTTTGTCTGCTTGTATGCGCGTTTGTACCCGCTTATCTCGAAAACGGCTGACCAGATTTAAACGCAGTTTTCACTATATATTTTGTGCACCTTAGCTCAACATTCAGTATTTTATTAAAACCGGTTGATAAATAAAAAGTTACGTCAATTTAAAATATTAAGTTCAACAAAATTGGTAATTGGTATTTTTTTTATTAATTTAGCTGTAATTTTAATTTTCAATGTATAGATATTGTCTTCAAACTAATAATATTACGAAAATAATTAGATCAGTAAATATAATAGTGTCATTAAAAACTAAACCCAAATAAAGTTAGTAATGAATAGGTATTCATAAATCTATGTACAATGTACTAATCAGCAAAATAGGTATAACTGGTACATTCACACAGTATGAAGTTGAATCAAAGTTGGACTTGAATCAGATGAAATATTCTTGTTACGTAGGACTTACGGCTGTAGGCTATAGACGCTTTAATAGAGGTAATGCCATTAGTGCGAGCGAGAATTCAATATGGCATGCTACGGTATTACGAATATTCCGATTCTGTATGCCGAGCTGGATTACAAATGAGAATCGTTGGTCGGAAGGTTAATCTTTGTTACTTATAAATAAAACTTCCATATAACCTAACTATCCTAATATAAAAAATATATATTAAGTCTTCAATAAATTTAATTAGTATTAAGTAAGATATTTTAAATATACATACATAGGCAGATAGTACTTTAAATTCATAAAATCGCATATGTTACTAAAAAATCTTACGATTTTTTACTTCTTGTAAAAAAAATACAATATATAATAATATAACTTGGTGCTTTTTCTACATATTTAAGTAAATAATCTGTTCTCAAGTTTTCGTTTAAATTCTAGACACAACAATCGGAATGACGCTGCGTTTTACCTTAAAAGAGAAAATAATTAATTTCCCTGAGTAGATATCGAACCAACAACCGTATGATCAGACGATGTCCTAATGCGCCAATAAATGATGATGGACAAAGTAAAAGTTTTTTACCTTTAATCACGCATATTTAAATAAAGTAAAATTCAAATTAAAAGTAAAAGATTTTTTATCAGCTGTATACCATGTGCGAGCATGGCAGGGTAGGCAAATGAAACTTATCTATGTTCCCTATGCTTGTGCCCTTGTCGTTCCCCACTTTTTGCCGAATTAGTGGCAGTGCGTGTTGAGAGGCGAAACTCGACGCCGCGTTTTGTCTTATTACTAGAGCGAGAAAATGAAATCATTAAATATTTTATTTTAAAATATTAAATATTTTATTTCCTCGAATGGGGAATGAACCTGCAACCTTACACGTTTGCAGTCACACGCTTTCGCCTCTGCGTCACGACCGGCCTCATAAAAGTAAAAGTAAATCTTTTAAATCATAAGTTCAGTTATAGATACGTAATTCAATTACTTCGGAAACGGTAACGATGCAATATCGCTCAATCTATCTCCCGGCAACGTGAAAAAATGACACACTTCAATAGCTTTCGGTCCATTAGGGTTGATTACCTTTGAAGTTACTCCAATTTCAATTTTGTAATTTCGCTACCTTCGTGTTTTTTTTTTTAATTTGGTACTTTTATTTTGAAATATAATTGATTAGATATAACATTAAATTGTGTGTATCTTATTTTAGCTTTATACCGAATTCCATATAGCAGGGTGGCCGAGAAATATTAGCGTTAAGATACTACGTTACCTTACTTATTGGCCAGATTTTTTGAGATATTAAGTTGGGTTGCGGAAGTCAACACCGCGCTATATCCTTTTTCGAGAGACAACCCACGTTCGTCTCGTTTATGTTTTTGCTAATTATACAAAAATAAATATTGACATATTTATTGAAATATTAGGGAAGATATAAAAATTTTACATTTCAGCAGCAAAACTAATTATATGCTAAACGAATTATTTTTCTCAAAACTAATTATATGCACTTTAAGTAAAATAGTTTTAACTATGATAGGCTAAGAAAACTAGGATCAAACGTTGGGGTTGCATAATACCTCTTTTGCTTCATCCACTGCCATATTCTTTGTTTATAGCCCTCGGGGAGTCTTCATGCTTTTACCTGACCTTCCTCCTGTATGTATAATCAAATGTGTTTCCAAAGGTCAACTGTGATGCCCGTTTTCTCATTTTATTACCCTCTCTTGGATCGTTTATCAGAAAACAATATGCCTTTGCAAACCGCTTGCAACTTCTGAAACATAAGTAGATAGTCAATCAATACTAGATTTGTACTTGTTACTCCATACTCCGTATATGATTTGTGTGTATAATATGTATATTTAACGTTATTTATTTTTTCTTTTTATTTTATTAGCCTCACACTGTACTCAGGAACCTAGTGTTAAGACATTCCGTTTTCTTTATGACAAGCTAAAGTCCATTCCCCCACTTTCCGCCAAATTTAATGCATTGCGTGTGTGGCAACACTCAATACTGGAAGTTTTTTTCCAAAATATACTTTTTTTAATTTAATTTTTTTTAAAGTTTTATTACAGACTAAGGACAGAAAATACTAAAATTAAATTTAAAAAGCGTATAAAAATTTTGAACGAAGCAGGATTTGAACCCGTGCCTCTTGAAAACCGTTCAAGCGTTCTGACCAACTAAGCCTTTGGTTCTTACCAAGCTACGTCGAAATTCTTATACTTTTATTGCAACATATTTATGTTGTTAGCATCACTGTTGGGAGATTTTTTACAAATTCCCGCTACCCAAAGACAACTCGTAAGATCCATCGTTTGGCAAGATTTTTTTTTGGGTCAATTAGTTTTCAAAAAGTCTATTTTGGTCCCACCCTCTTTAAATCAAAATTCGTTTGAATGGATTTCCGAAAAATAAAAAGTTTTATATACGCCAAGTAATAGAAATATGAAAAATTCATATAATTAGCTTTCATAAAAGAAAATTCTCATACATACTTTAACCGCTCAAATCTGAAAGCTGTGACTAATGATCCACCCCACATGTAAGGTTAGCAAATAAAATTGAATATATAATGTAGAGCTTATATAATAGACATAAGTTTTCATTGGTTTGACAGTGTAGATTATAGAATCTGTATTAGGAATCCAAATAGTTTTTCTTTAATTCTTAGTTACAATGGTGGAAATAATTTTTTTTTTTTAGTCAAAATTTTTGCGTATAGGTGCTTATGTTTAAATATTCTGCATTCTATAAATCAACTATTGAATTAAAATGATGAATATCGTCATTACAATCAAGTTATATTGAACGTAACACTCATTACATGTACAGTGGCTTATAGTCTTCCTCGATAAATGATCTATCCATGGTCCATCAATGGAAAACGAAACAAGACGCCTTATAATATCAGTATAGAAGTGGATATATAGATATAATATATTTTAATAGGTAATAAAGTCTATTGGTAACCCTAACGGCTATGACCGTACTACAATATTGTTAATGGGATTTCAGACTGCATTTTATATTATGGGGTAATGTAATGGTTGATTGCATTAGCTATATTAATGCAATTTTCAAGATTACCTTTGCCTCGCCGTTAGTACATAAATTGAACTCGCAGATAGGCGTTTAAAGTATTATATATATATATATATATATATATATATATATATATATATATATATATATATATATATATATATATATATATATATATATATATATATATATATATATATATAAATATATATACATATATATATATATACATATATACTAAGGTAAGAACAGAAAAACAGAATTATATATGCGTGTGTGTATATTATGAATGATATAACAGAGAAACTAACTCATTATTTTTACTCAAAATATGGTACTTTGTCTAACAAAAGTAAAGGATTTCCGCTTATATTTAGGAATGTTGTCCCCACGGATTAAGGTTAACCCTGTTTGAATACGCTTACATGAAAAACTTTTTCATTACATTAAAGGATTTGAAAGGATCTGAACATTTCTATTTTGCCTCGGCGTTGTTGCTAATGGAATAATATGATATAAAATTTAAATATATATATATATATATATATATATATATATATATATATATATATATATATATATATATATATATATATTTAAATTGCCTCGTTCTGTAACAATGAGAAGCGCGGCGTTGAGTTTCGCAACTTATTACTAAATATCTCAAAATACGACACGGTCCGTAGGGAACGGATTGTCTTAACATAAGGTTCCCTCTGCCTTCCCTCTAATATATAGAATACAATGTGAACCTGAATCACCCTCTATAATAATTTATTAAACGAATATTATTACCTATAATACGATAACATATACAAAATCAAAAAGTCATTACCGTACGTACTTGTGTGTATTGAATATATATTATTAAATTATAATTTATCTTGTTACAGGGGCTTCGGGAAACAAGGGTTCCAGTGTCAAGGTGAGGCTTTTCAAAATTTAATTCGCGGTGAAAACAATTTATTTTGAACAAATATTTTGAACGTAAAGTAAGTGTCCTTACGAATTATGTTTTACTTAATAAATTGGGCAAGATAGGAGAATCTACTTGTAATATATTCTCAGTATGGAGGATTAATTTCGTTTTTATTATATAACATATATTACAAATATATTGCTATAGACTTACATACTGTTTTAATGAAAAAGTGTTTGCTTAGATTTCAGAAGTAAATTATTAAAGTTTTGAAATAATTTATCTGTATTGTCTTAGTACTATAGCTTTCAATTTCAATTTAAAATTAGATTCGATATATATATATATATATATATATATATATATATATATATATATATATATATATATATATATATATATATATATATATATATATATATATATATATATATATATATACGTGTGTGTGTATGTGTGTGTGTGTGTGTGTGTGTGTGTGTTTCTGACTTATGAATAACATAAGCTATATAAAATTGCAGTATGCAGTTTCGTGGTACACAAAAGATGTCACGAATACGTCACATTCACGTGCCCTGGCGCAGACAAAGGCGCGGATTCAGACGTAAGTATATATGTTTTTATTATAATAATAACTTGTTGTAAAACGTTAACTATTAAATCATATATTTACTCAGTTGCATACTTAAATGATTGACAAGTAGCGACGGTTGAGATCAGTGAAATAAAAAAAAAACATGTAAATAAATTTATAATTTCCTTTCTTAAAGTCGGTTAATAAGAAAAAGGAAAAAAGTGAGTAATTGTAATTTGACGCTTTCTTTCGTTTTATATAATAGCTAACCAACCAACAGTCGTACAGATTTTATATAATAGTATGCACACTTGTAAGTATAGATATTTATTATATTTTAATATACTTCAATATACTTCACTTACGCTTCACGCTATATCCCTAGTGGGGTAGGCAGAGAGAACGGAGCGCCAAACGCTACGGTAATATTTAAATATGTTAAGGTTATATACATTAAATTAATAGCAATGACTATTTAGTATTTTTTAACCGTTGTGCTTTAATGTGTTGTTTTCAGCATGAATTTCAGGATACCCACATAATCCATTAAAACATTATTTCATATATCCTTTATTAATTAAGATTAGAAACATTACATCTGTTTGTTTTGACAAGACTGTAAAAAAAGACAGAAAGGAATAAACTCATGAGGTATAACGTAGGAGAAGTTAAAATATGAAGAATTGTGTTTTTTTTGTGTTTGTGCTCTGCTTCAAACCCTACTCATGTTGTTAAGCAAACATTTCATTTCATTTTCCGTGTGAATTGCACACGTGTATTTCTTTCGTGTTTTAAGTCAATATTTAAAAACAATCTGAACATTTTTTATTGGTATGTTTTTTTAAGATTTTTTTTTTATCACGGCGTACTCCGCGCATAGCAGGGCATGTACATTGATCTCAAGGGCGCGCTTTGTCTTGTTATTAGTGTAAGGAAATTAAAATAATATGTAAATTATTTTCGAATTGTGAATTGAACCCACAACCGTGATGTTTATAGTCACATACTGCACCACGACGGCCGCTTTTATTTAAGATAATCTTAAATATAATTTTTTGTATGATGAAAGTACAAATTTCATTCGGAGAACGTTTACATTGGAAATTCATGTTTTTAAAACGTTTGCAAAGTTTCCTTTACCAGCTCTCTGTATGAATAAAAGTAATAGAAGTCCAGAAAAAATCGACAGTGGTTAGAGAAAAGAGTGTCTTGACAC
This sequence comes from Eueides isabella, assembly GCA_019049475.1. NCBI lineage: Eukaryota > Metazoa > Arthropoda > Insecta > Lepidoptera > Nymphalidae > Eueides > Eueides isabella. The sequence continues at coordinate 3,624,083 of CM032395.1, forward strand.
TAGCTTCCAAGGTTCCCTCTGCCTATCCTTGTTATGCAAGATACAACGGGACGTAAAGTGTATAAAAATACAATCGTATAAATACATCGATCACTGTAAATATAACGAGTAAAGAGTATTCAATTAAAAAATACTTTTCAAATAAAAAATGTACCTATATTTCTTTTAAATTATAGAAGCGGCAAATACCTACGGCGTTTAATGAGAGTTTTTTCACCATTGGCATAATTGATTCTATTAATCAACTTGATGATTGAATTGGTGGAAAAAAACGTTAAATTGCTACCTATAAAATTTCGATGAGAATTTTTGCGTTTTCTGTTTTACAATAAATTGTAAAAAAATATAAAAGGTAGTGGGCTCAATCGAGACTAACGTTACAAGCAATATCAATTACGAATGTAGTGCTAAGTCACTCCGTTCTCCCCTTTAAGCCAAATATTCAATTACGCGGCGTCTAATGGCGGAGTTTACCGCCGCGCTCAAACGGGGTGAGAATTGAAAATAATTGATAGGTAATCGTTGCCCCAAGTGGGAATTGAACACATAACCATGGCGTTTACAATAAGACTCATATCATAATTCCACGATGGACTCAATTATTAATATACTCTACGTAAATCCTAATGTAATAAGGTATGCGTCATATGTTACTTTTATTTTGATCCATACAATTTTCCCCTAAGTAATTGAATAATCGACATAAATTGAATTTTCACCGTCGAGCATCGAGCTGGTGTCGTCTGGCATAATATTATGTTAGGAATTATTTACTTAGATTGTGTAAAATATCCTACACTAATGAGAGTTTTAGAGTTGATGTTTTTCACGGATACTAATTGTGTTTTTACAAAAATATAGATTAACGCTTCATTCGGTTAGAATAAAAATGGTTTTTCTTTTTTTTTTTGTTTCAAAAGTTTTATGTATCTTCCATATTTATTATGACAAGGTCCCGAAGTATTATAGATGTTGAATTGAGTATGTCACGCCCATTTGAGTTTAAGTTTTAATTCTGTTTAGTTTATTTTAATATCATTGAAGTTTAATTATATTGAGAAAATTAATATTTAATATTTTCAATTTAAATATTTAATATTTTCATTTCTTGACTCTAGTAACAAGGCGAAGTACAGCGTTGAGTTCCGCCACTCAGCATGCAATGCCCCAAATTTGGTGAAAAGTGATAAAGAGAACGGAGTGTCTTAACACTACATTCCCGAGTTCCCTCTGTCTACCCTTCCAGAACACAGCGTGAGGCTAAATAAAATTCTTTTAAAGCACTAAAAATTTGAAACATATTGACATAGTTATATTTGACAGCCTTCATTGTGTTACCACTAAGGCTATTGAGTTTAGTAGCCATTGACATTTTAAAAGCGAATTGATACGTTAATGCCTATAGTGATGTGCCGTTGAGTTATCAAATATAAGCCCAACTTTAATTGCGTGCTGTCGGGATTCAGCTTTCGAGCTATGTCTTAGTGTATATATATATTCGTATATATGCCTTTATATGTATATTAACCACAAATCGAAACAAACATCATCACGTACAATGTATGAAAGGAAAATTTATTCGTTAACTATTTTTTCTTAGGATGACATATGTTACATATGCAATGTACCAAATAAATATAAAAGATGGATTTCGTATTATTTTTAACCTAGCCAAAAACATATTAACTTGAGCGGATACGGAAGCGCGACGTTAAATTTTTTTACGTTTCAAAATATTTCCTTTTTCGTAATGTGTTATTGCCACTTTAAAAAATGTTAAAATGAAAATATTTCTCTTTTAATCTTAGTACTAAATCAGTATTTCCTTGAAAGCCATTAAGGCTTTTTTTTAATTAAAGTTAATGGCTCACAGTCGATCCTTTTTAATCCTTTATTATTATTCCCTTAATCCAAAGTTAGGTACTCTTTTAATTTCTCAATGCTTAAGTAAAACTTGAGCTTATATAAAAAAGCCCGCCCTGTTAAGCTTTTTCATAATTATTGTTAAATATGTTTATTTTGACTAATAAAATTATCGTGATTATTAATGAGACCTGTCGTGTCGTAGAGACACAAATGTATGACTGTAAATGCGACAGGCTGTGGGTTCGATCGCCATCGAGGGGTTGAAATATTTATTATTACCAAGTTAAATATTTAATGTTTTCATTAATTCGCTCTGGTAACGAGGCAAAGCTTTGAGTTCCGTCACTCAACAAGCAATGCCCCAAATTTGGCGGTAAGAGAAAATTGAATTGAGTGTCTGAACTCTAAGTACTCAAGTTTCTTCTGCCTAAACTGTCATGTGCGGAATACAGCATGAAGCTGAATAAAATGTTAAAATAAATTTTTGATAAAGAATTTTGAATATACCTTATTAAAAGACATGTAGGGCTATTTACATTTATACCTCTTGCTGCAGCACGCCTAGTGAGCAGTGACTTCCTTTCATACGGACCATCACGAGCGTGACGCTGTTTATCGCTGTATAGTGTTCCAATTAGCTTGTCTCTCCTATTGCATATAGACTTGTCGTCGATTTTTTCGAGTCAGTTCAGTCGAGGAAATGAAATATTTAATATTTTCAATTTAAATATTTAATGTTTTATTTCTTCGCTCTGGTAATAAGGCAAAGCGCGGTGTTGAATTCCGCCACACGCAATGCCTCAAATTCGGCGGAAAGTGGGGAACGGAGTGTCATAACACTAGGTTTCACTTTCGTTCCCTCTGCCTACCCTGCCTAGTGCGGGATACAGCGTGAAGCTGAAAAAAAAAATGCAAAATGAGTGCATTGTTATTAACTTGTAGATAGTATTTCCTCTTGATCTACAAGTATGAAATCGGTATGAAACCACACCGACTCACATCTGACCGTTTTATTAATTATCTGTAGTTTGTTTAGTTTTTTAAAATTACTAAATGAAATACTTTAATAAAGAAAACCATCGAAACTGGAACAAATAGCTTTTGTAAACTGTTCAGTCCCTAGTCGATGTTGCCGGTTCTATGCAATTCAATTTCATTATATCGCGAGCTAACGCGCCACTCGTTATACTAACATGTATGCGTATGACACTTTGTCTTCTTTTTATTCGGTTTAGTGGAATATATCCAGTATTTTTTTCCTTCATTCGTTTCCGTATCTCTTTTTTTATCTGCACGCATATTATTTTGTTTGTAGCAGAATAGGCAAAGGGAACCCAGCGTTAAGACATTTTTCGAGATATTGTAAGTTGAGCGGCGTAACTAAACGCTGCGTTTGTGTTGTTACCTAAGCAATATTATTAGAGCGAACATACAAAATATTCTCTATCAAGTAAAGTAAAATAATTAAACACGTCCTTTCAATTTATGTATGTTTCCGAATCTCATCTATTCTATCTTCATTATTCGAAGAGACCATAAGCAAACAGAGGATACCAAATTTTCAATATCATTAATTGCGACCATTGTGATGAACCTCACATATTTGATTAATCTTTACGTACTTATAATAAAATCGTAACGGATGGGTGTTTGTGCATGGAAAATAAATAAGAAAACATCTTATAAAAAATATGTTTATCTGTTTGTTTGTTGAGGCTAATCTCAGAAACGTCATCATCGATTTCATTTACACTGTTTCATTTTAGCAAGCTTTCCTTAATATTAAGTGTTACTTTTATTTCATTTCATTTATAATTAAAAAAGTTATTCCAGTTTGATAATATTATTCTACAACATTGCTGTAAATTATTTACAGCTGTAAATAATTTTATTGAATTTTGATTCAATCAGTCAAATATTATGAAAGTTATCATTTTAAGTAATGTAGATTAGCAAATAAATGAATATTTAGTTCAAGCGGGCGAAGCCGCATATGTAGTAACAAATCTCGTATTACCCTAATAAATGAGCGTATACAAATGTTATTTCAAGGTTTACATATAGAGATAAAGGTTTGGCCCTCATCCTCTTTCGATTACAGGCCATTGTACTTAATGTATAGAAAGGAATCATCGACTCTAATTGAGTGGATGTTTCTATACAATCATATGTGTAAGGTAAACCTTGTAGATATTTGGGCATGAGATCTAAATTTGTATTTTTATTAATAGCCTCACGCTGTATCCTGCACATAGCAAAATTAAGACACTTATTTTCTCCGTCAAATTTGAGATATTGTGTGTTAAGTGGCGGGACTTAACGCCTCGATTTGCCTCGTCACCTCGTCACGTCGTAAATGCATTACAGTCATACTCTTGTGCCCCAGCGCCATCCTGCTATAATCTACCTTCCAAGTTAACTATATAGTCTTAACATTTCAAAATAATATTGCTTTTACATAAAGACGTACGGGCAGACAGAAAGAATTTCAAGGGTTCCCATTCCAAACAAAATTCGAAGATTCGTATGTATGTAAATGTTATTTCGAGGTTTATCTCTTATAAAGATTTCTTAGCCCTCACCTGCTTTTTGGGTGTATTGAAATGTCTAATACACTTGATTACCTTATAAAGTAAGCCTTGTATATCTTCAGACGTAAGATCGGTATATTATAAGATAAGATGTCTACTTTTAATGATGGTTAAGAGTGTTACTTCGTTTAATTATAATTGTGGGACAAAACGAGATGGTTGTAGATCGTTTCGGACTCGGTGGAATTATGATATCAAAATTAGTTTAATTTTTTGTGAAATAGTTTCAATTTTTTTAAGGAAATCGGTAAACCCAAACCCTTTGCACTGGGGTTCATGCCTAACTTAGCTTTTGCGTGAAGAACACTGGAAAAATATAATCAAATTTTCTGCGTAGTGTGATTCAGGACAATGATTTAAAATAAACGCCTGCCTCTGTATAAATATTGTTATAAGTAAAAGAAAAGAAAAAGAAGTAAAGTTATAATTATATATTGTTTAGTTTATTTAGTGTGATCGATCACTAACATGTATGTATGAATCATAAATGAATCATAAATAGCCTAAGAATTTTAGAATTAAAATGATCATTCAATAACAATATTGAATGATGATTCAAGAACAATGATCATTCAAGAACAATATTTCAAGAAATCGCCATTCATTTTATAAAGGAAAACAACTTACTTTCAAATATAAATGTAACAGATAGCACCAGTGACCTAAATGCTAAAAATCCATATTTAGGCAATATAAAAACAATAAAAGCCACTACCGACCGCAACCAGACATTTAATAAATATTCAACAAAGTATAATTAAAGTGAAGTACTTGATCGCGGCCGTGTACACGCAATGGCGACACGCCAGCCAATTATTATAATTATTGCGAATATCATATATATATATTTTTGTAAAATCATATAATATGTTTGAAATTATCAATTTTGTTACTTTTGAAGTAGAAATGGTCTATAAACTTTTTATTATTTTTGCAGTGTTCATTTTAAAGATAGCGATTTAGGTTCAAGAACTGAGAGATGTAACTCTTTTAACCAAAATGTGGACGTTTTTAAACTTTACCACGCCTTTTTGCATTTTTTGTATATATTTTTACTTTGACGCGTCTAGTGTTATTCATAACATAGGTAGAAAGACTATGTGACAATTTACGTAGATAAATAATTTATTTGCTTATTTATCGGCGGAACGGAGTGTCATAACACTAGGTTTCACTTTCGTTCCCTCTGCCTACCCTGCCTAGTGCGGGATACAGCGTGAAGCTGAAAAAAAAAATGCAAAATGAGTGCATTGTTATAAACTTGTAGATAGTATTTCCCCTTGATCTACAAGTATGAAATCGGTATGAAACCACTCCGACTCACACTTGACCGTTTTATTAATTATCTGTAGTTTGTTTAGTTTTTTAAAATTACTAAATGAAATACTTTAATAAAGAAAACCATCGAAACTGGAACAAATAGCTTTTGTAAACTGTTCAGTCCCTAGTCGATGTTGCCGGTTCTATGCAATTCAATTTCATTATATCGCGAGCTAACGCGCCACTCGTTATACTAACATGTATGCGTATGACACTTTGTCTTCTTTTTATTCGGTTTAGTGGAATATATCCAGTATTTTTTTCCTTCATTCGTTTCCGTATCTCTTTTTTTATCTGCACGCATATTATTTTGTTTGTAGCAGAATAGGCAAAGGGAACCCAGCGTTAAGACATTTTTCGAGATATTGTAAGTTGAGCGGCGTAACTAAACGCTGCGTTTGTGTTGTTACCTAAGCAACATTATTAGAGCGAACATACAAAATATTCTCTATCAAGTAAAGTAAAATAATTAAACACGTCCTTTCAATTTATGTATGTTTCCGAATCTCATCTATTCTATCTTCATTATTCGAAGAGACCATAAGCAAACTGAGGATACCAAATTTTCGATATCGTTAAATGCGACCATTGTGATGAACCTCACATATTTGATTAATCTTTACGTACTTATCATAAATCGTAACGGATGGGTGTTTGTGCATGGAAAATAAATAAGAAAACATCTTATAAAAAATATGTTTGTCTGTTTGTTTGTTGAGGCTAATCTCAGAAACGTCATCATCGATTTCATTTACACTGTTTCATTTTAGCAAGCTTTCCTTAATATTAAGTGTTACTTTTATTTCATTCCATTTATAATTAAAAAAAGTTATTCCAGTTTGATAATATTATTCTACAACATTGCTGTAAATTATTTACAGCTGTAAATAATTTTATTGAATTTTGATTCAATCAGTCAAATATTATGAAAGTTATCATTTTAAGTAATGTAGATTAGCAAATAAATGAATATTTAGTTCAAGCGGGCGAAGCCGCATATGTAGTAACAAATCTCGTATTACCCTAATAAATGAGAGTATACAAATGTTATTTCAAGGTTTACATATAGAGATAAAGGTTTGGCCCTCCATCCTCTTTCGATTACAGGCCATTGTACTTAATGTATAGAAAGGAATCATCGACTCTAATTGAGTGGATGTTTCTATACAATCATATGTGTAAGGTAAACCTTGTAGATATTTGGGCATGAGATCTAAATTTGTATTTTTTTAATAGCTTCACGCTGTATCCTGCACATAGCAAAATTAAGACACTTATTTTCTCCGCCAAATTTGAGATATTGTGTGTTGAGTGGCGGGACTTAACGCCTCACAACCCGTAAATGCATTACAGTCATACTCTTGTGCCCCAGCGCCATCCTGCTATAATCTACCTTCCAAGTTAACTATATAGTCTTAACATTTCAAAATAATATTGCTTTTAAATAAAGACGTACGGACAGACAGAAAGAATTTCAAGGGTTCACATTCCAAACAAAATTCGAAGATTCGTATGTATGTAAATGTTATTTCAAGTTTTATCTCTTATAAAGATTTCTTAGCCCTCACCTGCTTTTTGGGTGTATTGAAATGTCTAATACACTTGATTACCTTATAAAGTAAGCCTTGTATATCTTCAGACGTAAGATCGGTATATTATAAGATAAGATGTCTACCTACTTTTAATGATAGTTAAGAGTGTTACTTCGTTTAATTTTATTTGTGGGACAAAACGAGATGGTTGTAGATCGTTTCGGACTCGGTGGAATTATGATATCAAAATTAGTTTAATTTTTTGTGAAATAGTTTCAATTTTTTTAAGGAAATCGGGAAACCCAAACCCTTAGCACTGGGGTTCATGCCTAACTTAGCTTTTGCGTGAAGAACACTAGAAAAATATAATCAAATTTTCTGCGTAGTGTGATTCAGGACAATAATTTAAAATAAACGACTGCCTCTGTATAAATATTGTTATAAGTAAAAGAAAAGAAAAAGAAGTAAAGTTATAATTATATATTGTTTAGTTAATTTAGTGTGATCGATCACTAACATGTATGTATGAATCATAAATGAATCATAAATAGCCTAAGAATTTTAGAATTAAAATGATCACTCAATAACAATATTGAATGATGATTCAAGAACAATGATCATTCAAGAACAATATTTCAAGAAATCGCCATTCATTTTATAAAGGAAAACAAATTAATTTCAAATATAAATGTAACAGATAGCACCAGTGACCTAAATGCTAAAAATCCATATTTAGGCAATATAAAAACAATAAAAGCCACTACCGACCGCAACCAGACATTTAATAAATATTCAACAAAGTATAATTAAAGTGAAGTACTTGATCGCGGCCGTGTACACGCAATGGCGACACGCCAGCCAATTATTATAATTATTGCGAATATCATATATATATATTTTTGTAAAATCATATAATATGTTTGAAATTATCAATTTTTGTTACTTTTGAAGTAGAAATGGTCTATAAACTTTTTATTATTTTTGTAGAGTTCATTTTAAAGATAGCGATTTAGGTGGAAGAACTGAGAGATGTAACTCTTGTAACCAAAATGTGGACGTTTTAAAACTTTACCACGCCTTTTTGCATTTTTTGTATATATTTTTTACTTTGACGCGCTTAATGTTATCCATAACATAGGTAGAAAGACTATGTGACAATTTACGTAGATAAATAATTTATTTGCTTATTTAATTTATTTCTTATTTGTATAACTGATTAAAAATTATTATATTATATATGGAAAAATAGAGGCCTTTTCGCGGCACAGCGGCACTTTGACTGTAAACTAAAGGTTCTGGGATTTGACTGGGGTTTGTCGGCGGTTTGACTGTAAACTAAAGGTTGTGTGGTCGACCCCCACTCTAAGAAATATTGAATATTTACAAATTACATATTTAACATTTTCGTACTTTCGCTCTGGTAATAAGGTAAAGTGTGACGTTGAGTTCCGCCATTCAACACGAAATGGCTGAAATTCGGCGAAAAATGGGGAACGCAAGTGGAACGGAGTGTCTTAACACTAGGTTCCCTCTGCTTACCCTGCCGTGTGTGGGATGCAGCGTGAAGCTATGCATAGAAATACTCTGTAGTAACAATAAGTGACTTTTAGCAATAAGTATAAAATATTTTTAGAAAAAAATATAAAACCGAATAACTATGTAAGTTAATCAAAAACAAAATGGTATAGATTAATATTTTTAATAAGTAGAAATAACGGTTTTTAAATAGCAAATACTTAATTATAGTATCAAAAATTTTATTAATTATTTTGTAACATTTTTTACTTTGAAATAATTAAAGTATTTAAAAATTGTCCCCTAGCTCTTGATAGTTGAGGTGTTTAATTTTTATTGACCTATATCGCTAGGAAAATCTAATTTGTAATTAATATAAAAAAAAACAGATGTTAAAAACATAGTACGCGCCTATAAAATTCTAAGATGTCTCAATTTTCATGAGATCAATAAAATAACGAACGAACATACCAAAAAAAATATTTATTATTAGGAAAAAAAATTGTTAACGTTAATATAAAACGTTAAATATAGAAGAAGAGAACCCTTTTTTGTAAAAGTCGGGTAATTAAATGGCACATCTTATAATGAAAAAAGGCACTTATATATATTATAAATAAAAGACAGAGGTAACAAGAAGATAGTGTACGAATAATAAATTTCAAGCATTTATAAATTAATCCCAATTTATCCTCGCAAATTCACAAAGCAAATATAAACAAGCAGTAGTTACTTCATTATGCAAAATGCAATAAACCTTATCCTACTAAAAAAAACAATAGTGTCTATGACTTTTTGACATAAACTATTTCTTATATTCATTTAGTTAAACCCTATATATATAATCCTTATAGTTGAATATTTAGAGACATTAGAGATATGGCGTGATAAAAGGCGAAACTTAACGCCGCATTTTGTAATACTTTTGGGTGTGTTACATTCCCCTGATTGGGGATCGAATGCATAACTGTTATGGTTCTGGTTTGGCCACTCGGCCATTATGATTCAAATATAATGATCTCCTTTACTATAGTTGTTATTTAGATAAAGTATCCAAAGCAAATGAAACGTAAACTACAAAGGAGGACTTGTATAAGGAGATAAGACAATAAAACGTTTCTTTTTTTGCTAAGCCGTGACTTGAGTTGATCGAGTTATAATGATGTTTTCTTTATTTTTTTGTATTTTGCTAAAAAGTAATATATTTTTTACACGTCATGAAAAGAAAGAGTGAATTTTTCGTAAATAACCCACATTGTGCGTTGTGTGTCAGTCGTTGGAAAAAGAACTTTATATGAAAATTATAAATTGTTTAATTTCAATATTTAAGTACTCACTTGAATGTTCTTCTTCTTAGCATAACTCCAATATATCGTTTCGATGTACAAGTAATGACTATAATATCATGATTTCATATTTTTGAAATATTTTTGTGTTATATTATTAGCTTTAGGTACTTTGTATATCGCACAGGAGCTTAAGAACCTAATGTTAAGTCACTCCGTTCTGATGAATTTGAGGCATTGGGTGTTGAGTGGCGGACCTCAACCAGACTCATGTACTAATGTTACCAAAGCGAAAAAATGATAAAATTAAATATGAAAAGTGTTATTCTCCAGATAAATCGTATATTTTTTTTTAAGTAGCTGGATTTGAACCCACGCTTTTAATACAGTTTACCTGAGGCACAGGTTATCTTACCATACTGATAAAAACAAAGAAAAATTAAATATCTATTTGACTGAGTATTTATATATATCCTTAAAAGAGCAATTTTTTGGGGTTTTGTTTTATGAATAAGTAATGGCTCACATAAACAACTATGATTGATGGCGACATTATAACGAGAACAATATTTTATTATTCCCAGTTGCTATTAGTGTTATTATATTTCTTTTCTGTTGATACAAAAAAATCTTTAATGGGTACAGTGTTGCTGTTTTAGGAATAGAAGATGATATTTTGATGATATTTAATAAAAGGCATATGTAAAATTAAAAAAATATGATATCTACATATGTTTAATAGAAGGCCGTTTATGGGATCGATTTCCACTGGGAATGAATTATTTTCATTATTATGTTTCTTCTTTCCTTCATTAATAGCTGCACGCTGTATCCCGCACATGGCAGGAACTTGGGAACCTAGTGTTAAGACATTCCGGTCCACTTCCGTTCCCCACTTTCCGCCGAATTTGAGGAATTTCATGTTGAGGGGCGAAACTCAACGCCGCTATTCGCCTTGTAACCAGAGCGAAGAAATAAAAAAAATAATTATTTAATTTTAAAAAATATTACACGTTTCATTCCCTCGAGTGGAGATCGAACCTACAACCTGTCGTTTAACCTACAACTTGTCGTTTTCGACGAGCCTCAGTATCAATATGTATCTTTTGTCTGGTATAAAAATAAAGCACGGGATTTAATTCCGCCGTTAAACATCTAACGTTTCTTAAATTGGGCGAAAGTGGGGAAAGAAGTTCTTTAACACTAGGTTCCCTCTGCCTGTTTCCTGCTTTACATTTAATCCCGCATATCCGAGATATAACAAAAAACTCAAAACATGCGAAGAAAATATATGTATATATATATATATATATATATATATATATATATATATATATATATATATATATATATATATATATATATATATATATATATATATATATATATAAACATAATTCCTATTTACTAGCCTAATAAATACACTTAAATAAAATTAAGAAATGTTATATATGTTATATTTTATTTACACCTGTACACATTTGTATACAAAACAGTCTTAAAGCCCAATATGAATAATGATGAGCTCGTAATGTTAAATACACTTTGATGTATACGAGTATATTAGACTTCACTAAAAGCGTTGCTTACACGCTGTAATTAATTACAGAGGACGCCACTTATTAATTATTACAGCTAGCGTAGCAATAGAAGCTAGCGTAGTGGATATAAAAATAAATGTATGGTGAAACGTTTTCCTGTTCACAAAAACTATCTGAATTTTGTTTATCAAAGTCATAAATAAGGTGTCTTTCGTTGTGTAATTGGTGACTGTAAACGCAAGGTGTGGGTTCGATCCTCTTTAGGGGAATTAATTATTTATTTTTCTTACTCTGGCATAAAGTTCAAAAATGATGTCTCCCACCCTTTCCATTGCTTATCCAGCTAAAAAAATATATTATAAAATATTAGTCACATATTTAACATAATAGATTATTATGTAATAAGATCTTTTAAAATTGTTTCATTTGATGTATCGATTTTGTGTCGAAACATATTTAAATGAAATGTGTTTATTTGCAATTCATTTTTAATAGCGTCTTTTGAATTTTATAAAATATTTCCCTAGATCCAATAATATATGGACATATTTTTCGTTTTACCAGTTTTTATTTTTTTTGTCTGTTTATAGGAATATTTTGCTGATTAAAAATTATAATTTAATTTGATAAGATCTTTGCGATTATTACTTATTTTAAAAAAACCTATTTTATCCTTTTTTTTTTGTATATTTGTTTCCTATACTTGGATTTCCAAAAATGTATCGGATTCAATATACGCGATTAGTCCCGTTAAAACTGCTTCATTTAAAATGTATAATTTAATTTATCATATTAATTTTTAACCGCATCATTACAATTATATTTACTTTGTTTTAGGAACATTTTACTCAACACACTCCCTTCACCAATACATTTTTTGATACATTGCGTGGAACTGAGCACCACACTATATGCGAGAGCGGAAAAAATATTTATACTTATAATAAATATATAACCGATGAATCAATCACATAGGGGACGTATATTATTGTAATGGGGCCAAGAATTTTTTAGTTGTTTTGTCTGTTTTTTTGTGCGTTTGTAACCTTTAACCTTAGAAACAGCTAACACACAGACGTCACGACAACACTTTTAAATGCAATTTTCACTATTATACTTGGTAGCTTTTCTTCAACATTTAGTTATTGTATAACGATATTGAGGGCGAAGCCGCGGGTGGGTCGCTAGGTTTTAATATAACCATTACCCCGGCTTCAGATCAAACTCACAATTGTCGAGCTTACCGCCAATTACGCCACGAAAGCCTACATTTTTTAAATGACTAAAATCTTACTAATATTACAAACCACAAGGATAATTTAACTTGAAACAGATACCTTCTTGTTGGAGATTGTCGAACTAACTTTTACCAAATCTAATAAAAAGTTTTCTCAACGTAGATATTATGGACGAAGTTTTTACACCTAGTGAAGAAATATTTACTGTTGTAAATAGCTTTGTTTATGTTCTTTTCACATTAAAAAGTTTTCGGTTAAAAGACTTTATTAGGACAGCTTTTTATATCTTTTTCCGGTGAAAGTTCATATGGCAGACTACGTTACGTATATATCTTTACTTGTTTCTTATTTGAAGGTATTTCAATATGTTTTAAAACAATATCTTATATTTTAAAAATTTTCAAAAGTTTTATTTCACATTCTGGTTATAAAGTCTTTGTTTAAAGCATGTATAAATCTTTGAGTTGGATCAGGAATCGAATCCGCGCCTCTTGGGAGCCGTCTAAACGCTCTGATCGATACGTTTTTTTGATTAGTGTTTTTTTAGTATTTTTATTATACATTGACTAGACAAAGCAAGATGATGATGAATATAAAGCGTAAAGGAAAAAAAATGTACACTATTAGTAAGAATATTAAATTTATACAAATTTTAAAGTGTTAATCCACACTTAAGAAAGAAAAATACTAAACTTAATAACTTAATATAGCTTTGAATTATTTTTTCAAAGTTGCCGTTTACAAATCGAATTTATTTAAAAAAAAATATCATCTTATATATTTGTGAAAACTATTTTTTTGCTTTTGTGTAGCATTAAAGTCGTGTAAACACGTCTGTCGGGCAATCATTTGGAAACGGTAACATAACTATTAACTAAACGTCACAACATAATTCACTTTGAAAGATATCGTATGGTATCCATATAAATTTATTTTGGATCGTCCCGAATTCATTTCTGAATGATTTCCACCTGTGATATTGAGTTTTAATGAATGCCGTCACATTATGCTAATTTACTTTTTGTTTTTGGGTATGGTTGATTCGGTAAAAGTTATTCTATACCTTTATATATACATATATATGTATAGGTAGTAAAAAAACGTTTTATGTGTATTTATGTTTGTTCATCTACTTTTTTATATATCTACTCAGCTTTCGTTGTATCTCGCACATGGCAGGGTAGGCAGAGGGAATTTGGGAAACTAGTGTTAAGACACTCCGTTCCACTTCCGTCACCCACTTTCCACCGAATTTGAGGCATGGCGTGTTGAGTGGCGGAACTCAACGCCGCGTTTTGCCTTGTACCAGAGCGAAGAAATGAAAACATTAAATATTTAAAATGGAAAATATCAAATATTTCATTTCCTCGAGTGGGGATCGAACCCAGAACCTGTCGGTTACAGTCACACGCTTCTGCCGCTGCGCCCCGACAGACCTTTTTTATATGTCTATCGCATTATAAAGAAAATTTGTGAAGTTTATTTTTTTATGACTTTATTTTATATTTCAATTTTCAATCAGACCAATTGATTATTGGGTGTGGTAACTAACGCATTGTTCTCTAACAAAAAGCGCAGCATGGAATCTAAATTGCGTATTACGGTAGGAAGATATCCATTAGTACTCAGCATAGCTTGTAAACTATGATGTGAAGTATGTACCACCTTAGGCAGTTGTACTTAAATGTATGTTACTATGTAAAATAAAATACTCTACTCTGCTCAGCTTCCCGCTGTATCTCGCATGTGGCAGGGTAGGCAGAGGGAACCTGAGAACCTAGTGTTTAGACACTACGTTCCACTTCCGTTTCCCACTTTCCGCCGATTTTGAGGCATTGCGTATTGGGTGGCGGAACTCAACGCCGTGTTTTGCCTTGTACCAGAGCGAAGAAATAAAAATACCAAATATTTAACTTTAAAATATTAAATATTTCATTTCTCGAGTGGGGATCAAACCAACAACCTGTTCACACGCTTGTGGCGCATCGGCACGGCATAACAATAAAAAAATAAGTTAAACTTTTGTTTTTTTTTTTTTACAAAACCTGCTATTTCAGGGTGGTACATAAATAGCATCTGATCTATAGTAACTATAATGATATATATAGAATAAGCAATATTGACCTTTCCTGGATTCGAACCTGGTAACAACGCAAACAAATGTAGAAAATAAAAATTGAACACAAGCGTCAAAATGAAACTACAGAATCGAGATTTTAATAGTTCCCCAAATTTTCCTATCCCTTGTGGCTTGTCATTTCAACAATGACTAGGGCTTTCAGATAAAAAGTTGTGGCCCCATTCGAACTGAACGACTGTCCTAAAATAGTGCTTTGACATTGATTAATTACTTCCGCTATGTCGTTTATATATATGCGGAAATCGGTATCGATCTTTTTTTTTTTCAATTTCTCTATAAAATATAAAACGTGTGTATGTAAAAAAGAAATAAGATTTATTCGTTGAATATACAAAAAGAGTCATAAGCGCTATGTAATTTTACTTAAGGAAATAGCGACCCGCTCACGGCTTCGCCGGCTTGAGTGACACTATTTTATTTACTTATATCAATTACTTTCTTTTTCTAATAACGTTATCACTTTTAATATACATGTATACATTAAAAACTAATATTTCAGCTAAATTTTTAAAAATCTCGTAGTAATTTTGTTGGACTAAATATTTTAAATTGACATATAATTTTTCAGCCGATTTAAATAAACCAAACAATAAATCTTAAAGAGAGCCGTCTGATTAGCCGTTTCTTAAAATTAGCGCGCACCAACGTACAGAATTAAAAACAAAACACTCTTTTTGTTCTATCATATTAATAAACGTCACCTATAAGTTTTTTTCAATGTATCTTCCAAACTGATAGTGATCGAACTGAGATCGGATACAGATATATACAGATTTATTATAAATATATATATTGTATGTTTATAATCGTTTATCGAACAGGACACCCGTACCCGTCACAACTTCCGCGCGTGCACATATTCCTCACCGACATTCTGCGATCACTGCGGGTCGCTCCTCTACGGGCTGATCCATCAAGGGCTGAAGTGTCAAGGTACAATGTGATCGCGTCGCCAGACTACTGCTTACTGCTTAATGCTACTAACACGCTTATTTTTCGATTTTATCTAATATTTTATTTACAGCTTGGTGGTGGTTCACGCTTTGATCATCTTATAACATATATATATATTTTCACAAGGTGCTGACTTTTGTATATTGGCTTTTATCATTACATGTAGTATTAATAACATTCTGTTCTTGCAAAGGCCGCGTACGCCCCTCACAAATGGAACACGTGGACGTTTCTTACCCCGACATTTTGTGATCATTGTGGTACAATGCTCCATGGTCTCGCGCACCAGGGATTTAAATGCGGAGGTATACTCTTGGGTATAAGAATGGGCCCTAGAGGAACTTACTTCCTCGAATCACCCCCTAGCGGCAGACGATACGGGATCTGCTCAGTCACGGTGTTGTAGTTGTCTGCGTACTGCATAATGTGTGAAAATTATAATTTTTATTTAAATATTCATTAATCCCTTACAACTCAATGAGGAAATTGAATGAATATTAAAAGTCAACCTATTTAAAGGCGAAATAGAAATGATACCTGCACGATTCAATTAATGGATATCCGAATTGATCCTATTTCAATATTGGATAAATTGGCCCGATACTGAGGCGATTACTGATTTATTAAAATATTCCTATCTGTTATTCCATACAATTGGTGTTCTAGAAAGCATATCATAGAAAACAATCATTGCTTGTTTGACACTTTATCATATGCATGATCTATGCCCATGGACCATATGCATGAGATATGCCCATGGTTGTCTTATTTAGAGCTCTATATCAACTTTCACATTTCCTTCCGTATATTTTATATTTAAAATACCAAGTAAACTAATATTTGCTTTTGTAAACATATTATGAATATTATTTTGCATGATTTCCATGGTTTTGCTTTCTTGGTGTTTATTTTTAAGTTATAAAAATAAAGTAATCAGGTAATTGGGTTTTTGAAAAAAGTTTTACAATTTTCTTTTACAATTTAAAGGTAAGTTGCCCATTATTATGTGATTTACACTTAATTTACAAATAAAGACGATCACTCATAACATAAAAGCTTGATTATGTTAGTTTACATGAAAAACGGTCGGAAAGGACCGTCCTCAGCGTGCAAATAATGAAAACAAATTTATGCACAATCAGAAGTCAATTTCACGCGCTGGTGTCCTTTACTTTTTGAGCCAACGTCCATTTTTCATATCGCGCTCGTTTCTTATGTTGATTTTGTTTTTCAAATGAAACAAATAAATTACGCCAATATTATATATACATTTTAAAATTATTAATTCTTTGAATATGTAACATATTTTTTTCAATTTAATATGAAAATGTTTATTAACTGTTATCGCTTATGTCGTGCAAAGATTATATTAATATTATTGTATTATTACTTAATATTACTTTTCAGTTTTGAAAACATTAAAGAAGATTCAATCGTAGTAACAAAGTTTTATTTTCCTTAATATTGAAATATATATATATATATATATATATATATATATATATATATATATATATATATATATATATATATATATATATATATATATATATATATATAATACGTATTTGTTTCGTATAGCATGTGACATGAACGTGCACAAACGATGTGAGGAATCCGTTCCGAATCTCTGCGGTTGCGACCACACCGAGCGACGCGGGCGCATACAACTATCCGTGTCTTGCCACGGGAATAAGCTTACTGTTATTGGTATGTAGAATTACATTATTAATAATTAAATAATTTAGTATATCAGTACCTACACAATTCTAACTTATTTAAGAAAAATAATACATTTGAATATAGTCCTACTGTTAGACATGCGCGGCCTTTTTTTTTTCAGTTTTACGTTGTATACCGGAAATGGTAGGGTACGCAGAGGGAACTTGGGAACCTTGTGTTAAGATAATCCATTACGTTTCCTATTCTCCGCATTACATTGAGGCGATTAATATCGAGTAGCAAAACTCAACGACGCGCTTTGCCTTAGCGAAGAAATATAAAAATATGAAATATTTAATTTGAGATTATTAAATATTTCACTTGCTCGAATGGGGATCGAACCCACATCGAGTCGCGCTTACAGTCACACGCTTACCCTGTGCCACGACAGGCCTCAAATAATATGTATTAATATTATTTCAGGCCTACATTTACATATACATTTCGAATGATTTTTAAAATGAGAAAATAACGAAAATTATTTTACAATTATGAGATATAAAAAAACAATAATATTTTGTCGCTACAGTCTGTGTTCATATAGATTTAAGTATTTTTTTTTTTATCTTCACAGTGAAGCAAGGCCGAAATTTGATCCCCATGGACCCCAACGGGCTCTCCGACCCATATTGTAAGCTCAAACTGATTCCCGATTCAGACAACGTCAAGAAAAAAACCAAGACCATCCGCAGCACCCTCAATCCTGAGTGGAATGAGACCCTCACCTTCGACCTGAAGCCGGAGGATAAAGATCGCAGACTTCTTTTAGAGGTGAAAATTTCAAATAAAAAATAGCATTTTTTTATTTTATTTCAAATAAATGTAATTCTTTTAAAATACCCATTTTCAAGCATTGTGTATTTTAAAATATAAATATAATAAAGCAATAATTCACTAACATAAGTCAATAACTAAATTATAATAATCACATAAAAAATCCAATTCAAAGTTTCTGAGATTAGCTCGTTCGACCAAACAAAGGCTTTAGCTTTGTAATGCTATTAACATTTCTAATATTTTTTATATATTTCACACCACTCAGATATGGGATTGGGACAGAACATCTCGAAACGACTTCATGGGATCCCTATCTTTCGGTATCTCAGAAGTCATGAAGGCGCCCGCCGATGGCTGGTTCAAGCTCCTCACTCAGGAAGAGGGAGATTATTATAACGTGCCGGTGCCAGAGGAAGGTGCTGACTTGGCACAACTCAAGAACCAGATGAAAGCTACTAATCTTGGTGCCAAGCGGCCCCCGCCACCGCCCGACCGCGAAGTACCACATAATATGGCGGCCGCTGATGTCATCAGGGCATCCGATTTCAATTTCATTATGGTGCTCGGTAAAGGATCTTTCGGAAAGGTACTTTCTTTTTCTCTATAATGTTTCGCCACAACCGCTTTGTGGCTTCGCTTCACAGTCGCTTCAGTTGTAGATTTGATACCCGCTCTAGTGTAGATAAAAAACGGCGTTGAATTCCGCGAATTAACACGAAATGTTCAAATATTCTGTTTTCCAATACTTAATGTATTGGGGAACAGAATATCTTAACACTAGGTTCCCTCTGACTATCCTGCAATATGCGGGATACGACGTGATAATAGAAAATATATAATATTATATTTTTTTGTTAGTTGTGAATAAGTAATTAATTTGTGTATTTGTGAGCGGTTTCAGAATAATTTTATAGTTTTAATTAATTGGATATCAAGCGTATTTAACTTTGAACGAATCGTTGAAATTTTGTTTGCAAAATAAATAAATATTAAATCTGTAATGGTAATATGATTTTAAATGTATAGCAATTATACATTTAATGTCTCTATTTTTTTGGACTTTAAATATTATAAGTATAAGAAAAAAAAGTTGGTAACAAATAAAATTATTTTAAAATGAAACTACAACGTCTAGTCTATTGCTTGGTTTTTTTGTTTCATAATTTAAATTTAGAATATAACGAAAGGTATAGAAAATAATTACTTAAATTTATTTTTATTTTGTCGCTCTGATAGACTAGGCGTGGCGTTGAGTTCCGCTACTCAACACAATGTCACGAGTACAGCCGGAGAGTGTCATAACACTAGATCCCTGGCACCCTGCTATAGAGGGATACAGCGTCCAAACAATTTAATTATTTTTAACATACGCATACATTATATATATTATACCTATATAGCGAGGTAGATAGAGGGAACCTGGGAACCTAATTAGCGTTACCCATTTTTCACCGATTTCTGGAGGCATAGCGTGTTAAATGGCGAACGGAACGCCGGGCAACGCTCGTTTCAATAGCGAAGAAATGATTATATTAAATATTTCTAATTAATATTAAAAAAAAAATTAATAGAGCACTTAAGTGTATATAAATAATGGTTCTAGGTAATGCTAGCAGAACGTCGCGGCACAGACGAGCTCTACGCTATAAAGATATTGAAGAAGGACATAATAATTCAAGATGATGACGTAGAATGTACCATGGTGGAGAAACGTGTGCTCGCGCTGAGCACCAAGCCGCCTTTCTTAGTGCAATTACATTCTTGTTTCCAGACTATGGTCAGTTCTGTACAAGGATTTCATTATTTTGTATTATAACAATAGGTTATAAAGAGTTATTCAGAAGTAAATTCAGAAAAATATTTTTTATACTAAGTGTGGATTAATACTTTAAAATTAGTAAAAACAATATAGCTCTTTGAACCGATTGTAAAAGAAGAAAGAAGACAGTTTTATAAACTTATGTATGAAAAATCATTTTCTGGAAATATATCCGTGTGGGGAACGGAAGTGGAACGGAGTGTCTTAACACTATATAATTTAGTGATAAGGTGATGTTTGTATTTAAGGACACTCTGTATTTGTTACGGTATAATACTTTTGAAGCCATAGATAAATTCTATACTATCGATGACATAAACAATGAATCTTGTGTTTTCGCCTTTTCGAATATTTTTCAATATTTCATTTCCTCACGTGGATACCGAACTCACGACCTGTCGCGTTCATCAAACAGGCTGAACAAACGTATGAAGTTTTTTAATATTACACTTATAACAAACTAATAATAATCTTAAATTATACTAAATTCTGGAAATCTAAACTATTTTTTAATGAACATATAAAGTGTACATTATAATATAAATATTTGTAACAGGCAAATAAGATTTAGAAAAAAAACCACCCTGGCCCATAAAAGCACTACCTCATGTTAGCAAAGTGCTTATAACTCTTAAACTCACGTGGAGACCGAACCCACAACCTATCAGGTTTACAAACATTACTTATACCTTTGGGAATTTAAGAAACATTTTTAAACTTTTAAAAAGCTCTTGACCACTTAAATAAGCTCAATAAAAGCTAAAAGACAATATGGTTTCTTATTTAATTTACTGTAAACAAAAAGTAACATACAAGTCTCAGTAAATATTTCCACTAAGTGAAAGTGTGAAGTTTTCGTCTCCAACCCCGCTAATGTCGAAGATATACAAGAGTTTTTTTAGTTAAAGTTTTTTTTATTTGCTAACTTCACCGTAACTTAAGCCAATTTAAAAGTTTCTTAACGTTAATAAGTTTAGAGGCAATAATAAAAATATTGGAAGTATTACGTAAGTCTGTTTAGGTTTGTTTCCGTTGTTTACTTCTTTTTAATTTCTTTACTAACCCCAAAAAGAGGATTGTTATAAATTTGACCCCTCTGTCTGCGTGTCTATGGCACTGTAGCTGTTAAATGATTTTTTCACCGCGGTGAAAATCGGCTCAATAGTTTAGGAGCTATAAGCAGTTTGCTAAGATGAGGTAATGTTTACAAGGGCCAGGGTTTATTTAATATTTTAATTTCTTTTTTATTTTTAATGTTTATTAAAAAAATATTCAACTTCTTCAACTTCTGCAGTATTTAGTATAATTTAAAAACCATTATGTCTAAAATTGACTAAATATTGTGGACTTGCATTATTTTTCCAGTGCTTATGAAAACTTCATAAGTTTTTATTCAGCCTGTTTGAGGCCTGTCGTGGCGCAAGGGCACAAGAGTGTGACTGTAAGCGCGACAGGCTGTGGTTTCGATTCCCACTCGAGAAAATGGAAAATTAAATATTTTCAAATTAATAATTTAATGTTTTCCTTTCTTCACTCTAATAACAAGGCAAAACGCGGCGTTGAGTCCCGCCACTCAACACGCCTACCCTGCCATGTGCAGGATACAGCGTCAAGCTAAAAAATAAATGATTTCTTACTTAATAGAAGACTTACGCACATACTCAGATGATCTGGTACGTAAACCTGATAACTAATACTAATATTGTCTATAGGATCGATTGTACTTCGTAATGGAGTACGTGAACGGTGGTGATCTGATGTTCCAAATCCAGCAGTGTGGCAAATTCAAGGAGCCTGTCGCCGTGTAAGTTATAAAGATAGAATTTTTACAATACATCTATGGTTTTAAGAAATTTGTCTTTTTCGTTTAATATAAGTTATAAATTTAAATACATCATTTACTACTTTATATAAATATTTCTCTTCTCATTGTCAATACGTCTACTTCTCATTTAAATGTGGTAAAGACAAGGCAAACGAGCGTACGGTTTTTCTGATGTTTACTTAATTTGATCAATTAAGTTGGTATTCAATTACAAAATATTTGTGATAATTTTACATTTTCAATATAAAAAAATGTTTTAGTATAAAAAAGCCTTATTTTTTTACAGATTCTACGCAGCTGAAATAGCTATAGGCCTGTTCTTCCTCCATTCCCGCGGAATAATCTATCGCGATTTAAAACTTGACAACGTTCTCTTAGACCAAGACGGTCATATTAAGATCGCTGATTTCGGAATGTGCAAAGAAGGCATTACAGGCGACAAAACTACAAAGACCTTCTGTGGCACACCAGATTATATTGCTCCTGAGATCATTTTATACCAGCCGTATGGAAAATCGGTCGATTGGTGGGCATATGGCGTGCTTTTGTATGAAATGCTGGTTGGTCAGCCGCCTTTTGATGGAGAAGATGAAGAAGAATTGTTTGCTGCTATTACTGATAATAGTGTTTCCTACCCGAAAACCCTAAGCAAGGTAAAAACATATACTCTTTTCACAAAAAGCTACCAGCTTTTTGTAAGACTGACACTACTGACATTTGTATATCAGCTCATTATTATGGCCTTATTGAAAAAATATTTTATCAATATAAATATTTTTTGTGTAAAATATAATATCAATCTTTTTATATATAAATATTACATATTTTATTTCTTCACTATATTAAACAAAATGCGGCGTTGAGTTTCGCCGATCAATACGAAATGCCTCAAATAGGGAACAGAAGTAACTTAATAGGAACAGAGCCTCCTAACACTAGGTTCCTAAGTTCTCTCTGCCTATCCTGCCATGTGCGGGTTACAGCGTGAAACTGATTATTTTTTTCTTTAAAGAAATAATAAAATTTGTAGGTAAGTACTTAATTGATAAAAAAATAATACGTCTGGTTAATTATTTTATATTATTCCCGAGTTAATCCAATTTGTTTACAAAGTTATTATAAGTTAGAGCAAAACTATTTCTTGAAGTTTAAACATAAATGAATAATTTCTCTATGGACCTAATATAGTGTTCGTAAAATTTTGTATTTAATATTGTTTTTTATTGTTAATATAGCTATACACGACTAACGTTTGTTATTATTAAGCTAAGTAATTATTGCTTTAACTAGGCGTATTGGTAAATATAACATATATAATGATAGATTCATTAATGAACACCATTTAGAATAAACATAATGAAATTTAATGACTTATTTTTCTTTAAGACGATATGGATGTGTAAAAAAGGGAGGGGTGACATGACTGTGTCAAAATTAAATAAACATATCTTAAGTAGATAATAAATAATTTCTTGAGACGTAATGCCTAAAATTCAGCAGAAAGTGGGGCAAAGAGTGTCTTGACACTAAGTTCCTAAATTCCCTTTACCTATCCTGCCACGTGCGGGATACAGCGTGAAGCTAAAAAAAATAAAAAATATAGGTTTTATTTATTTTATTTTAATATAAACATTACACAATTAAATAGCAAAATTGTCTTTTTTCGTAATTCCAACAGGAAGCAAAAGACGCTTGCAAGGCTTACCTAACTAAAAATCCTCAAAAGCGTCTCGGCTGCGGCATGCGCGGGGAGGAGGACGTCCGCACGCACCCCTTCTTCCGGCGCATCGACTGGGCGCGGGTGGAGGCGAGGGAGATACAACCACCGTTCAAGCCTAAGATTGTAAGTTCTTTGGTTGTTTGTTGGTTAAATGCTATTTATTTGTTGAAAAAGTATATTTCTTTTTCATTTTTATAGATAGTGTTCAAAATACAAAATGCCACATTATTACAGTCATAGACCATATATAGGTTAATATGGCACAGTGGTACAGTGTAACGGTAAACAATATAGCTTTTGGTTCAATTTCGGCTCGGGGTCATTCATATGCGTTTCCCCACTGTGGGAGCTAAATAAGATGCCCCTCAAACCAGTGACCGAATGGAACCTCTATGTTAACATCAGGTTCCCTCTGCCTTCATGGATAATGCAAGGAAAAACGTGAAATTGCTGTTTAATTTTGATTTAAATACAAAATTATTTGTATAAGCTTCTTTCTATGATCACAATTATCAAATTACAGAAACATCGCAAAGACGTGTCCAATTTCGACAAGCAATTCACTCAAGAGAAGACGGAACTAACGC
Source organism: Eueides isabella (assembly GCA_019049475.1). Taxonomy (NCBI): domain Eukaryota; kingdom Metazoa; phylum Arthropoda; class Insecta; order Lepidoptera; family Nymphalidae; genus Eueides; species Eueides isabella. Next base: position 3,648,516 of record CM032395.1, read on the forward strand.
CAACAGACAAGCTGTTCATGATGAACCTCGACCAGACCGAGTTCATGGGATTCTCGTTCTTGAATCCGGAATACGTGCAACATGTTTGAAATGAAGGTAGGTTATTTTTTAATATTCATTTTTTTTATAGTGTGATATGCTTTAGTTGTCAAAAAAAAATGATGCCAGTTGAGGGCGCAGCGGCAGAAGCGTGTGACTGTTAACGTAATAAAGTATTTAATATATTTCATTTCTTCGGTCTGACATCGAGGTTAACGCAGCGGTGAGTTCCGCCAACTCTATAGGCAATACTTCCAGAATTTGGCGGAAAGTGGGAAGCGAAGTGCCTTAACACTAGGCTCTCCCTGTCTATTACTTGCGAGATATGTCAGAGAGATGTGTCAGATATTTATGTTGTATATAGTAGAAATGTCAGTTTCCAAAAAACAACGAATCCTTAGAACTGTGTAGGAAAAAAATATAGGGCTTTTAGCTTAACCTGAAAAATGAGTGAAACCAAATATACATATTAAAATATGAAATGAAAATATTTGATATATAAAGCATTGGTCGCTGTTACGCAAGTTAATATTAAAACAATGCGTCAAATTATTTTTTGTATATTTTTCAGAAGACCTCTCTGCATTGAAACTCGGCGCTGTCTTCGCGAAGGCCTCTGATACTTCATTTCTCTGTCACTCTTACGATGAAATCGTGTTGCTGTCTCCCTCAACGTTTCTTCCTTTCAGATCGATCTTGGTCCGTCGAGGTTGAACTTTGTTTATTTCCACTTAAGGGATATATAAAAGATCATTATTTGCTCATTATCCTTGTAGTTGTTATATATTTTGTATTAATTTAAATGTTAAACCTGAGTATTACTCTAGTATTGTTTTTTCCATCCGATGCGACATGACTTTACAGTTGTGTTTTCATGCAATAATGTGTTATTTCAACAAATTATTCGAAGCAATATAAATATTTTAATAGTGCTTAACAATATATAGCTCTCTATGTTTTTAGTCTGTATTTATTTTAAGTCGTTCTCATTTATTATCTGTGTTGACAGATAACACAAAATTCATAGACAAAATTTCAGTTGTCAATAAATCTTGATTAACAGATTTTAAAAAATAAAAAAATATATTTAAATAGTCTTGAAATTAAAAGGAAACCAATGAATATTCGTGATCTTGGGGCCACTTGGTAATAGTGAGTGTTTACACACCTGTAATATCTAAACAATGTGTTAACGTTAATTTGGACTTTATTACTAAAAATAGGGTTTTTAAATTATTTATTCTTTGTCATGATTGTTGTACGATATAATTTTTCATTCACATATCAAGAATTTTTAAACTAGATTATTGTAGTCGTGTCGTGGGGGATGGCACTAAGTATTTAAGTTTAGTCATTCTTTTAAGCTTTTTTGAGCGCTTACGGATTCTATTTTCAATTTATTATTTTTTTTATAATTACTAAAAAAAAACAAACATCATTTGTCATTATGAAACTCGTTTAAAAGAATCTCTATGGAAATTCGTTTGTTTTTTATATTTAATTTTTTTTACGACATAAGTTTTCTGTTTGTATCGTTTTTTAATTTTGTAAACGGCTGTATGAAGGCTGTCATTAGATTTCATTGTATGTTATATTGATATTAAGTTTGTTGTGTTCATGCATTTAATTAATTAGCTGTGGTTACGTGTGTAACATGCGTGTTTGTGTGGGTAATGTATTTGATGTGGATGTGTGTGTGTGTGTGTGTGTTCTTTCTTTAAACGTTACGGTTATTGGACGATAGTTGCCTTATTATGTCTTTTTTAATGCTGTTTTCGCTTTTATTTAGATAAAATTAATTTCCTAAATCGTCTCAATAACCGTAAGTGTCAGCGATCAGCTGTAATAATCATGTAACTAAATAGCCTTACTAATTTATATAATAAATTAACTAAAAATGCATATAAAATCGTGTACTCTTGCTAGATATAAAATTGTGAATTTAAATGAAAAGAAAAAAGCAGTTGATTCTAAATTGAAAGTAATAAAATGACATTTTAGATGGTTTATTTAAATATAAGTGTTGTTTCTGTGTGCTATTGAGAAAATTACGCGTAATGGCCTTTTGCTGTGTATTTTTTTAATAGTACAATTGTCTAAATCTATGACGCTCTTCAAACTGTATTATAGATTAATTTTCTTTTTAGGTTTAATAGGGTTGACTCATTTAATTATCTGCACCATAAAAATCAAGATTATTTATTGCGAAAAAACAAAATAATATTATTAATTTATTATTGTAAAACAGTTAAACTGCTATAGTATTGTGTATATTAATATATTTTTTTTTTATAAAAATGAGTCGGCATTAAGTAATAATCAGCTGGAGAGGGAGTCAAGTAGAGCGCATTCGCGCCTTCCCAAAGTCCGTGGGGATTGTACTAAAAGCACATGTATGAGCTTGTTTCTACGAAATTAATGAAACATGTAATATTTAAATTGTTATTGTTCTAATGACATTTCAATAAAGGCAATTCACGTTTGAATCAGTGATAGTAGTGGCAAGATTTTGTTAACGAATTTATACATGTGCTAAAGATACAATCCTACTACCCCCAAACCATCCTCTAATTGTTAGAAACATTTTTAAAAATGTATTATTTTAAATTAATACTTTTAATGTATGACAGTATGAACATTATCAAAGTAAATGTATCCTAAGTTCAGTTGCAGTTTTAGATTATTCAAGTAAAATTGTTAAAGTAAATATATTAAATGTTTTTGGTTTACTGTTTTAGGATATTCACTTAGAAAATGGAAAAAATTAAAAATGTCGGACACAATTTTAATTTAATTTATATATTTTTAAAAGTGATTTCTAATAATAAAAAAAACCCAGCAACACTAGCTTGAATAATATAGCATAAGTAATGTTTGTCACTTAACTAAACTATTGCGACACTACTGTTACAATTATTTTAATATATATAACTAAATAAATATATACATTCTATGTTCTATATTTAGATTAAAGACAAAAATGGCGCAGAAGCTATACGATGACCGACCAAATATATCGAGCTTATTCTGGTAATAAGTGACATACATATACCAAGTAAAATTTAATCTGTAATCAAAGAAAATTATAAATATAACTTGATTGTGTATACCTGAAATTACATTTGTTTTTTAAACTCGTTTTTCGTTCGTAATTCGTGAAGGCAAAAGCACAAGCTTATTCAGCCTTTATAGATGAAGTTCTTTCCTTTTCTACATAATATATTGTCTATGTTTGCCCTATGTTCGTCTTTTACTTTCGTTTTGTAATATAAAGCAAAACATATTATACTAATAAAGTATTCATTTAAAATTATACAGAAATTCGAATAATTTCTCGATATCAACCAATAAGTACCAAATTCGCATAGAATGTAGCTTCTGCGTTGGTTTTCATCTCTCATATTGTAATACTATCTGATTATGGCTATTATATATGACATATGGCTGACGCCACTGTATTCTGAACACCAATTCTAATAGTTTTATAAAAGTAAAGATAGTTAGTAGTAACACTGAGGTATAGATATACAGAATTTAAAAAAAATATGTATATATAATCATATTTATATATGTATTCTTTCATAGTTCCATTTTTTTTATTTATCTAAGTATCAATGGCAGTTTCATTGATTTAATATGAAACACTTTATTATATTTATGGTTGTTTTTTATCCATCTGTCTATACTCAGTGTGTAGTCATTTAAATTTTATCCATCATATATATAGTAGTGTTGCTAGCCTACGCCTTCACATCCACTTCGCTCTGAACTTGGTCAGTATAGATGTAAAAAGTTTAAAAAACTTATAGCTTATTTATAACCTTATTACTAAGATCTCATTTGTATATAACGTGACTATGACGTTGCTAATTTAAAAATTTAAGCTTTTCTATGACTTCATCATTCGTTCGAACGCTTATTGATTCCAGCTAAATACCTCTTTAGAGGTTAGATTCTTTTTAAAAAATGGTACCATTGTAGATTTAAAGTTGCCAGTAGTCTTTAATTTTATATAAAGTGTTGCCAATATTAATTTTGAACTTGGTAGTTATATTATATGTTTAGATTAAACGTATCTTAGTAGATAAACAATTGCGTAGTTAGTAATAGTTTGCTCTTCCTTTACAAATTTCAGAAATGCTAACTTCCTAATGTTTAAAATGTTTAAAATTTAAATTTTGATGACTCGTCACAGTATAGGCACAAACCTTATAGAGTAAGCCCGTAGTTATTACAGGTTTAGAATACTCTTAATAGTTAACGTATTAAAGGTGTCGTTTTGCAGTTCGCACTTCGTCGCATGTGCCAAAAGTGTATATACATTTTTCCTCATGTAATAGGATTTAGAAGACAGTTTTATTGAATGTAACGTTTTGCTGATGTTTTATAGTTTTAGTTAGAATTAATTATTTTTGGTATGTAATAACACATCTAATTATTATTTTATTTTATATTATTATACTGGCAACACTCAGTTTTTTTATTAAATTTCTTATATTTCTATTTAAAAATCACAACACCTATTTCGGATTTATAGGTTATATATAAACAACAGCAAAACATCATTTACAATTTTCTACCTTTCCGTAAATTTATTTATTATGCACTTTTTTAAACGTTTTATTAAGCAAATCCGAGGCTTGTAAGGTTTTCTAATAATAGAATGTATTAATATCTGAAATATATTCTTCCAGTTTGATAAACTTTACTCATTTACATTAAAAAATTAAGAAAAATATTGAAAAATTTTAGGGGTAGGATCTTGATGAGATTGGTTTTCTGAACTGATTTTTGTTTAATAATTCTGAATGTTAGTATCTCTTACAGTCTTAGGGAATTTAAAATCTCTGACAGTACCTAATATTTATTAGAAAATCTCTTTTACTGATCATCATTCTTATTTTCAGAAATATAAAATGATTATATAAATTTTCTTAAATATTATGTTAATACTCCCTTATCACTATTTTAATAACACTGAAAACAACATTAATAAAAATATATTTTATTATTTACGGTCGTTTAGTACTAATAGACATAGTGTTAATTATATCAAATATATATTTATAAATTATTCCTAAATACATGAAATTTCCAAAAAACAATAATTAAAAATGTATAAAGTTATTGCTGCTATTTATATTTTAAAACTATAACTATTTCAATATTTTTTAAAAAGTACTGGTGAGCAAAGTTCATATTTAAAGTGCTGGGTGAAAAGTTATTTTCATTTTTACTTTGTTATTTTTTTTTTTATTTATAAAGGCATTCATTCCATTAAATTTAGCTTAAATTTAATGTTATATTCAACTAATACGTCAAAGATAAAAAGGTATATAATATATACGATATGAATCAGAGGAATATTATAAATTAACTTTTAAATTACAATTTATGCAGATAAGCAATAACTTTATACATAATCTATTATCAAATACTACAGTCGTTATTATAATATTATCAGGTAATATGTTTTATAATATTATAAGGTAATAGTAGGAGTATATATATATATATATATATATAATATATATATATATATATATTTATTATATATATATTATATATATATATATATATATATATAATATATATATAATATATATATATTATATATAGATATATATATATATATATATATATAGATATATATATATATATATATATATATATATATATATATATATAAATTTATCTTTAAAATATAAGAATATGCCCATAACCTGTCACTTATAAGTTTAAACAATTAATTTCTCATTATTATAAACTATTAACTATCTCTGTGATATGATCATCCTTTCACGTTGACGTAAAATAGTTTCGCTGTTCGCGCCATTTGTAATGTCATGTTAGACTAACTGACAGTGACGGATAAAAATAGATTTTATCATGTGCCAAAAAAGGTTTTATGTTTTATATTATTCTTTATTACAATTTTTTTTTACATAATTTTTTTTGGTCCTGAATGCGACTGTGGTTATTATAAATATTTTAATATTTTTATTGGTTACAATATAACAGTTTAGTAGCGAAACTTTTATACGTCACTCCAATTAAACTTTTCAAAGAGCACGTATATTTACGTTATATTATACCGTCGTCGCCTCTCACTTCTTTAAGGTATATCAAGTTTGAAATTTTAAACTAATTTATAGAGCTGTATGCGGAAATTTGATGTGTAGTAAGAAAATTTCCACAATCAGCATCTTTTGAGATTTTATTGCATATACCTATAATTATTATAATAGCGTAGTACCAGAACTTTGATTCGTAGTATATTTGCCATTTAAAAATGTAAAATTGTCACTTTCGTTTCGAGGTGTGTAAGCGGGAGTTTTTAACTCATTTGATCCATTGGATCTTGGAATATGTGGTTTCTCAATGTGATCGTGGATTGTACCTACTCAATAATATAAATTTCTAATCCATTAGACTCAAGTGTTTTATTTAAACTATTTAATCCCTTTAATATAATGTATTTATAAAAATTTGTGTTGGTATTTTAAAATTTTATATTTTTTTCGCCTTCATTACTTGACTGAGCATTTGGTTGCATAGCGCTGCATAAGGATTTAATTCCACGGACCTAAAAAAAACAAAACAAAAAGTACGTATAAGAGAAGGTAAAATATTTATTATAATAATTTAGAAACTACATATAGAACGATTTTAAAAGTCTAAATGTCTTTTTAGGTATGTTTGAATCGAGATTAATGATATTTGTACTGAAAATAACTGATAGCACCATATTAAGATAAAAAAAATACCTGTTTCTTAGCAAAAACTACTTCAAGTTAGCAGCCTCTTGGAAGTTTAAGCGGGCGTTGTCATCATCGCCAACCTTGCGTAAAAGCACGCCGCGTTGACAATACGCTAGAGCTCTGGCGCGGGTCTTCTTACCCTCAGTTAGTTTCAATGCCCCGAGATAAATCTTGCATTGCATCTACAATACAAGAAATTTTTTTACATTTTAATGTAATATATCCAGAAATTAAAATAAAACCAATAATTTATAGGCAATAATTATATTAAAATAAAAACAATAATATATATTTAACGATAATATATAATAACTTAATACTCCCTATATCCCGCACAATGCAGGGTAGGTGGAGGAAACTTAGTGTTAAGACATTTCGTTCCACTTCCATTCCCCATTTTCCGCCGCATTGCGTGTTGAGAGAAAGCGGAATTTAATGCCGCGCCTTGCCTTCTAACAGAGCGAAGAAATGAAAACATTAAATATTTAATTTGAAAATATTAATATTTAATTTCCCTCCAGTGGTTATCGAACCCACGGTCCATCTGAACCTGTCGTTTAGTCAACGTATATACGTGTGATGTAAACGATACATATTGTAAACGGTACATAGTGTATATGAAAGACATAACAAATGTTAAATTAGTAATACGATCTAAAATAGTAATTTATAAAATTTGTTTCACTCAATACAGAATCGGCAAACTGGACAACAACAACTGACTGAAGTCTAGGCGGGGTGATGCGCGAGAATCATTAAAAATAAAAATATCGTAAATATTATTTTAAACCATTTTGTACTTTGCTAAGGAGAGTTTCAGTGAAAGGTACATATTCTGTGGGCAAATTCTGCTAGGAAAAGGAATATAAGTAGATACGTAACCTACCCAAGTACAAGAATGTTTGAGACAGAAGTTCAATCGAATTGTGGCAAGTTATCAGGCAACTGGATTGTCTTCGATATAATAATTTATAATACTTCTATGTTACCTATTAATAGGGCTTGGATTCAAAGCATTTACTTAGTCAGGGATACGTAATTTTATTTAGTTTATAAACTTTTTATGATTTTGGTAAAAAAGATGCGTACATGGACATGTATACTCTTTAAAAATATATAATGAACCAATATAAAATCTACAAATATTTATCTACAAAGGTCAATCTTAGTCACATACATATAAAGTAAGTTATATTTAAAATAAATAAAAACTTCTACAACTTTGATTAAAATCAATATTATATAACAATAATGAAAACTAAATAATATAAACTGTTTAAACTTTAGATATCTTAAAGGACAAAGTATACCTCAAAGAAAAATTCTATAAATTACCATATCCCGATTCATAAGTCTATATAACTGAGCTCTGTCTTATAAGCGGAAGCTCGTTCCGGAGGCAGCGGCGATGCCTTGTTTAGCAACACTAACGCCACCTCTAACGTTCCAGCCTCCGCCTGTTGTACTCCTTGGAGACACAATGATTTAGATACTTTGTTTGCTTCGCTGTCGTATTCTGTGAAATAAATATGTGAGTTACTTCCGCTTGGTGAGGTACCATTGAGAACATATCTGAACATGGAAAATTATAATATAACGCCGTTTTAACAGACCAGTAAAAGGCATCTTCTGAAGCGAGCGTGGAAATTAAGCATTTTGAAAGCAAAATGTTTCCAACTAGCAGAGTAGGCAGAGTGAGCCTAATGTTAAAACACTCGTTCTCCATGTTTATTACATGCATTTCATGATATAATAAACGTCGTTTTAGGTTGTACCGAGTACCAGGGAAAGAAAATATGGTAGGTAGAAAAATCTTCCTAGTTGAGTCATGATTGATCGATGTGAGAATTGAAGTCATAAACATCTTGTTTACAACCAAATGTGGTACAATGGTGTATATCTTTTTTTTTTTTTTTTTTTTTTTTTTTTTTTTTTTTTTTTTTTTTTTTTTTTTTTTTTTTTTTTTTTTTTTTTTTTTTTTTTTTTTTTTTTTTTTTTTTTCCGAATTCATTTCTGAATGATTTCCACCTTGATATTGAGTTTTAATGAATGCCGTCACATTATGCTAATTTACTTTTGTTTTTGGTTATGTTTGTTCGGTAAAAGTTATTCTATACCTTTATATACATAGATATGTATAGGTAGTAAAAAAAACGTTTTATGTGTATTATGTTTGTTCATCTCTTTTTTATATCTACTCAGCTTTCGTTGTATCTCGCACATGGCAGGGTAGGCAGAGGGAATTTGGAAACTAGTGTTAAGACACTCCGTTCCACTTCCGTCACCCACTTTCCACCGAATTTGAGCATGGCGTGTTGAGTGGCGGAACTCAACGCCGCGTTTTGCCTTGTACCAGAGCGAAGAAATGAAAACATTAATTATTAAAATGGAAAATATCAAATATTTCATTCCTCGAGTGGGGATCGAACCCAGAACCTGTCGGTTACAGTTACACGCTTGTGCCGCTGCGTCCCGACAGACCTTTTTTTATGTCTATCGCATTATAAGAAAATTTGTGAAGTTTATTTTTTTATGACTTTATTGTGTATTTCAATGTTCAATCAGACCAATTGGTTATTTGGGTGTGGTAACTAACGCATGTTCTCTAACAAAAAGCGCAGCATGGAATCTAAGTTGCGTATTGCGGTAAGGAAGATATCCATTAGTACTCAGCATAGCTTGTAAACTATGATGTGAAGTATGTACCACCTTAGGCAGTTGTACTTAAAGTATGTTACTATGTAAAATAAATATCTACTCTGCTCAGTTTCCCGCTGTATCTCGCATGTGGCAGGTTAGGAAGAGGGAACCTGAGAACCTAGTGTTTTAGACACTCCGTTCCACTTCCGTTCCCCACTTTCCCCGATTTTGGGGCATTGCGTATTGGGTCGGAACTCAACGCCGTGTTTTGCCTTGTACCAGAGCGAAGAAATAAAATAACCAAATATTTAACTTTAAAATATTAATATTTCATTTCTCGAGTGGGGATCAAACCAACAACCTGTTCACACGCTTGTGCCGATGCGCCACGGCATAGCAATCAATGAATAAATAAGTTAAATTTTTGTTTTTTTTTTACAAAAACTGCTATTTCAGGGTGGTACATGAATAGCATCTGATCTATAGTAACTATAATGATATATATAGAATAAGCAATATTGACCTTTCCTATTCGAACCTGGTAACAACGCAAACAAATGTAGAAAATAAAAATTGAACACAAGCGTCAAAATGAAACTACAGAATCGAGATTTTAATAGTTCCCCAAATTTTCCTATCCCTTGTGGCTTGTCATTTCAACAATGACTAGGGCTTTCAGATAAAAAGTTGTGGCCCCATTCGAACTGAACGACTGTCCTAAAATAGTGCTTTGACATTGATTAATACTGTCCTTCCGCTATGTCGTTATATATATGCGAAATTGGTATCGATCTTTTTTTTTTTTCAATTCCTCTATAAAATATAAACTGTGTGTATGTAAAAAGAAATAGGACTTATTCGTTGAATATACAAAAAGAGTCATAAGCGCTATTTAATTTTACTTAAGGAAATAGTGCGACCTGCCAGCGGCTTCGCCCGCTTAAATAACACTATTTTATTTACTTATATCAATTACTTTCTTTTTCTAATAACGTTATCACTTTAATGTACATGTATACATTAAAACTAATATTTCAGCTAAATTTTTAAAAAGCTCGTAGTAATTTTGTTGGACTAAATATTTTAAATTGAAATATAATTTTTCAGCCGATTTAAATAAACCAAACAATAAATCTTAAAGAGAGCCGTCTGATTAGCCGTTCTTAAAAATTAGCGCGCACCAACGTACAGAATTAAAAACAAAACACTCTTTTTGTTCTATCATATTAATAAACGTCACCTATAAGTTTTTTTAATATATCTTCCAAACAGATAGTGATCGAACTGAGATCGGATACTGATATATACAGATTTTATAAGTATATATATTGTATGTTTATAATCGTTTATCGAACAGGACACGCGTACCCGTCACAACTCCGCGCGTGCACATATTCCTCACCGACATTCTGCGATCACTGCGGGTCGCTCCTCTACGGGCTGATCCATCAAGGGCTGAAGTGTCAAGGTACAATGTGATCGCGCTGCCAGACTACTGCTTACTGCTTAATGCTACTAACACCTTATTTTCGATTTTATCTAATATTTTTTTACAGCTTGGTGGTGGTTCACGCTTTGATCATCTTATAACATATATATATATTTTCACAAGGTGCTGACTTTTGTATATTGGCTTTTATCATTACATGTAGTATTAATAACATCTGTTCTTGCAAAGGCCGCGTACGCCCTCACAAATGGAACACGTGGGCGTTTCTTACTTACCCCGACATTTTGTGATCATTGTGTACAATGCTCCATGGTCTCGCGCACCAGGGATTTAAATGCGGAGGTATACTCTTGGGTATAAGAATGGCCCTAGAGGACTTACTTCCTCGAATCACCCCTAGCGGCAGACGATACGGGATCTGCTCAGTCACTGGTTGTAGTTGTCTGCGTACTGCATAATGTGTGAAAATTATAATTTTTATTTAAATATTTATTAATCCCTTACAACTCATGAGGAAATTGAATGAATATTAAAAGTCAACCTATTTAAAGGGAAATAGAAATGACCCTGCACGATTCAATTAATGGATATCCGAATTGATCCTATTCAATATTGGATAAATTGGCCCGATACTGAGGCGATTACTGATTTATTAAAATATTCCTATCTGTTATTCCATACAATTGTGTTCTAGAAAGCATATCATAGAAAACAATCATTGCTTGTTTGACACTTTATCATATGCATGATCTATGCCCATGGACCATATGCATGAGATATGTCCATGTTGTCTTATTTAGAGCTCTATATCAACTTTCACATTCCTTCCGTATATTTTATATTTAAATACCAAGTAAACTAATATTGCTTTTGTAACAATTATGAATATTATTTTGCATGATGTTCCACAGTTTTGCTTTCTTGGTGTTTATTTTTAAGTTATAAAATAAAGTAGTCAAGTAATTTGATTAATGATATAAGTTTTACAATTTTCTTTTACAATTTAAAGGTAAGTTGCCCATTATTATGTGATTACACTTAATTCAATAAAGACGATCACCATAACATAAAAGCTTGATTATGTTAGTTTACATGAAAAACGGTCGGAAAGGACCGTCCTCAGCGTGCAAATAATGAAAACAAATTTATGCACAATCAGAAGTCAATTTCACGCGCTGGTGTCCTTTACTTTTTGAGCCAACGTCCATTTTTCATATCGCGCTCGTTCTTATGTTGATTTTGTTTTTCAAATGAAACAAATAAATTACGCCAATATTATATATACATTTTAAATATAATTCTTTTGGAATAAATGTAACATATTTTTTCAATTTAATATGAAAATGTTTATTAACTGTTATCGCTTATGTCGTGCAAAGATTATATTAATATTATTGTATTATTACTTAATATTACTTTTCAGTTTTGAAAACATTAAAGAAGATTCAATCGTAGTAACAAAGTTTTATTTTCCTTATATTGAAAATATATATATATAATATATATATATATATATATATATATAATATATATATATATATATATATATATATATATATAATATATATATATATAATACGTATTTTGTTTCGTAAGCATGTGACATGAACGTGCACAAACGATGTGAGGAATCCGTTCCGAATCTCTGCGGTTGCGACCACACCGAGCGACGCGGGCGCATACAACTATCCGTTTCTTGCCACGGGAATAAGCTTACTGTTATTGGTATGTAGAATTACATTATTAATAATTAAATAATTTTGTATATCAGTACCTACACAATTCTAACTTATTTAAGAAAAATAATACATTTGAATCTAGTCCTACTGTTAGACATGCGCGGCATTTTTTTTTCAGTTTTACGTTGTATACCGGAAATGGTAGGGTAGGCAGAGGGAACTTGGGAACCTTGTGTTAAGATAATCCGTTACGTTTCCTATTCTCCGCATTACATTGAAGCGATTCATATCGAGTAGCAAACTCAACGACGCGCTTTGTCTTAGCGAAGAAATATAAATATGAAATATTTAATTTGAGATTATTAAATATTTCACTTGCTCGAATGGGGATCGAACCCACATCGAGTCGCGCTTACAGTCACACGCTTACCCTGTGCCACGACAGCCTCAAATATATGTATTAATATTATTTCAGGCCTACATTTACATATACATTTCGAATGATTTTTAAATGAGAAAATAACGAAAATTATTTACAATTATGAGATATAAAAAAACAATAATATTTTGTCGCTACAGTCTGTGTTCATATAGATTTAAGTATTTTTTTTTATCTTCACAGTGAAGCAAGGCCGAAATTTGATCCCCATGGACCCCAACGGGCTCTCCGACCCATATTGTAAGCTCAAACTGATTCCCGATTCAGACAACGTCAAGAAAAAAACCAAGACCATCCGCAGCACCCTCAATCCTGAGTGGAATGAGACCCTCACCTTCGACCTGAAGCCGGAGGATAAAGATCGCAGACTTCTTTTAGAGGTGAAAATTTCAAATAAAAATAGCATTTTTTTTATTTTATTTTAGATAAATGTAATTCTTTTAAAATACCAGTTTTCAAGCATTGTGTATTTTAAAATATAAATATAATAAGGCAATAATTCACTAATGTAAGTCAATAAGTAATTTATAATAATCACATAAAAAATCCAATTCAAATTTATGAGATTATCTCGTTCGACCAAACAAACGCTTTAGCTTTGCAATGCTATTAACATTTCTAATATTTTTTATATATTTCACACCACTCAGATATGGGATTGGGACAGAAACATCTCGAAACGACTTCATGGGATCCCTATCTTTCGGTATCTCAGAAGTCATGAAGGCGCCCGCCGATGGCTGGTTCAAGCTCCTCACTCAGGAAGAGGGAGATTATTATAACGTGCCGGTGCCAGAGGAAGGTGCCGACTTGGCACAACTCAAGAACCAGATGAAAGCTACTAATCTTGGTGCCAAGCGACCCCCGCCACCGCCTGACCGCGAAGTACCACATAATATGGCGGCCGCTGATGTCATCAGAGCATCCGATTTCAATTTCATTATGGTGCTCGGTAAAGGATCTTTCGGAAAGGTACTTTCTTTTTCTCTATAATGTTTCGCCACAACCGCTTTGTGGCTTCGCTTCACAGTCGCTTCAGTTGTAGATTTGATACCCGCTCTAGTGTAGACAAAAAACGGCGTTGAATTCCGCGAATTAATACGAAAAGTTCAAATATTCTGTTTTCCAATACTTAATGTATTGGGGAACAGAATATCTTAACACTAGGTTCCCTCTGACTATCCTGCAATATGCGGGATACGACGTGATAATAGAAAATATATATTATATTTTTTTGTTGGTTGTGAATAAGTAATTAATTTGTGTATTTGTGAGCGGTTTCAGAATATTTTTATAGTTTTAATTAATTGGATATCAAGCGTATTTAACTTTGAACGAATCGTTGAAATTTTGTTTGCAAAATAATAATATTAAATCTGTGATGGTAATATGATTTTAAATGTATAGCAATTATACATTTAATGTCTCTATTTTTTTTACTTTAAACATTAAAAGTATAAGAAAAAAAAATATGGTAACAAATAAAATTATTTTAAAATGAAACTACAACGTCCAGTCTATTGCTTGGTTTTTTTTGTTTCTTAATTTAAATTTAGAATATAACGAAAGGTATAGAAAATAATTACTTAAATTTATTTTTATTTTGTCGCTCTGATAGACTAGGCGTGGCGTTGAGTTCCGCTACTCAACACAATGTCACGAGTACAGCCGGAGAGTGTCATAACACTAGATCCCTGGCACCCTGCTATAGAGGGATACAGCGTCCAAACAATTTAATTTTTTTAACATACGCATACATTATATATATTATACCTATATAGTGAGGTAGGCAGAGGGAACCTGGGAACCTAGTTAACGTTACCCATTTTCCACCTATTTCTGGAGGCATAGCGTGTTAAATGGCGAACGGAACGCCGGGCAACGCTCGTTTCAATAGCGAAGAAATGATTATATTAAATATTTCTAATTAATATTTAAAAAAAAATAGAGCCACTTAAGTGTATATAAATAATGGTTCTAGGTAATGCTAGCAGAACGTCGCGCACAGACGAGCTCTACGCTATAAAGATATGAAGAAGGACATAATAATTCAAGATGATGACGTAGAATGTACCATGGTGGAGAAACGTGTGCTCGCGCTGAGCACCAAGCCGCCTTTCTTAGTGCAATTACATTCTTGTTTCCAGACTATGGTCAGTTCTGTACAAGGATTTCATTATTTTGTATTATAACAATAGGTTATAAAGAAATATTCAGAAGTAAATTCAGAAAAATATTTTTTATACTAAGTGTGGATTAATACTTTAAAATTAGTAAAAACAATATAGCTCTTTGAACCGATTGTAAAAGAAGAAAGAAGACAGTTTTATAAACTTATGTATGAAAAATAATTTTCTGGAAATATATCCGTGTGGGGAACGGAAGTGGAACGGAGTGTTTTAACACTATATAATTTAGTGATAAGGTGATGTTTGTATTTAAGGACACTCTGTATTTGTACGGTATAATACTTTTGAAGCCATAGATAAATTCTATGCTATCGATGACATAACAATGAATCTTGTGTTTTCGCCTTTTCGAATATTTTTCAATATTTCACATCCTCACGTGGATACCGAACTCACGACCTGTCGCGTTCATCAAACAGGCTGAACAAACGTATGAAGTTTTTTAATATTACACTTATAATCTAATAATAAAAATCTAAAATTATACTAAATTATGTGGAAGTAAAATATATTTTAATAAACATAATAAAGTGTACATTATAATATAAATATTTGTAACAGGGAAATAAGATTTAGAATAAAAACACCCTGGCCCATAAAAGCACTACTACCTCATGTTAGCAAAGTGCTTAGAACTCTTAAACTCACGTGGAGTCCGAACCCACAACCTGTCAGGTTTACAAACATTACTTATACCTTTGGGAATTTAAGAAACATTTTTAAACTTTTAAAAAGCTCTTGACCACTTAAATAAGCTCAATAAAAGCTAAAGAATAATATGGTTTCTTATTTAATTTACTGTAAACAAAAAGTAACATACAAGTCTCAGTAAATATTTCCACTAAGTGAAAGTGTGAAGTTTTCGTCTCCAACCCCGCTAATGTCGGGGATATACAAAAGTTTTTTTTTTAGTTAAAGTTTTTTTTATTTGCTAACTTCACCGTAACTTAAGCCAATTTAAAGTTTCTTAACGTTAATAAGTTTAGAGGCAATAATAAAAATATTGGAAGTATTACGTAAGTCTGTTAGGTTTGCTTTCGTTGTTTACTTCTTTTTAATTTCTTTACTAACCCCAAAAGAGGGTTGTTATAAATTTGACCCCTCTGTCTGCGTGTCTGTGGCACTGTAGCTGTTTAATGATTTTTTCACCGCGGTGAAAATCGGCTCAATAGTTTAGGAGCTATAAGCAGTTTGCTAAGATGAGGTAATGTTTACAAGGGCCAGGGTTTATTTAATATTTTAATTCCTTTTTTATTTTTAATGTTTATTAAAAAAATATTCAACTTCTTCAACTTCTGCAGTATTTAGTATAATTTAAAACCAGTATGTCTAAAATTTACTAAATATTGTGGACTTGCATTATTTTTCCGGTGCTTATGAAAACTTCATAAGTTTTTATTCAGCCTGTTTGAGGCCTGTCGTGGCGCAAGGGCACAAGAGTGTGACTGTAAGCGCGACAGGCTGTGGTTTCGATTCTCACTCGAGGAAATGGAAAATTAAATATTTTCAAATAATAATTTAATGTTTTCCTTTCTTCACTCTAATAACAAGGCAAAACGCGGCGTTGAGTCCCGCCACTCAACACGCCTACCCTGCCATGTGCAGGATACAGCGTCAAGCATAAAAAAAAAATGATTTCTTACTTAATAGAGGACTTACGCACATGCTCTGATGATCTGGTACGTAAATCTGATTTCTAATACTAATATTGTCTACAGGACCGATTGTACTTCGTAATGGAGTACGTGAACGGTGGTGATCTGATGTTCCAAATCCAGCAGTGTGGCAAATTCAAGGAGCCTGTCGCCGTGTAAGTTATAAAGATAGAATTTTTACAATACATCTATGGTTTTAAGAAATTTGTCTTTTTCGTTTAATATAAGTAATAAATTTAAATACCATCATATACTACTTAATATAATATTTCTCTTCTCATTGTAAATACGTCTACTTCTCATTTAAATGTGGTAAAGACAAGGCAAACGAGCGTACGGTTTTTCTGATATTTACTTAATTTGATCAATTAAGTTGGTATTCAATTACAAAATATTTGTTATATAATTTTACATTTTCAATATAAAAAATGTTTTAGTTTAAAAAGGCCTTATTTTTTTTACAGATTCTACGCAGCTGAAATAGCTATAGGCCTGTTCTTCCTCCATTCCCGCGGAATAATCTATCGCGATTTAAAACTTGACAACGTTCTCTTAGACCAAGACGGTCATATTAAGATCGCTGATTTCGGAATGTGCAAAGAAGGCATTACAGGCGACAAACTACAAAGACCTTCTGTGGCACACCAGATTATATTGCTCCTGAGATCATTTTATACCAGCCGTATGGAAAATCGCGTCGATTGGTGGGCATATGGCGTGCTTTTGTATGAAATGATGGTTGGTCAGCCGCCTTTTGATGGAGAAGATGAAGAAGAATTGTTTGCTGCTATTACTGATAATAGTGTTTCCTACCCGAAAAACTCTTAGCAAGGTAAAAATATATACTCTTTTCACAAAAAGCTACCAGCTTTTTGTAAGACTGACACTACTGACATTTATATGTCAGCTCATTGTTATGGCCTTATTGAATAAATATTTTATTAATATAAATATCTTTTGTGTAAAATATAATACCAATCTTTTTATATAAAATATTACATATTTTATTTCTTCACTCTATTAAACAAAATGCGGCGTTGAGTTTCGCCGATCAATACGAATGCCTCAAATAGGGAACAGAAGTAACTTAATAGGAACAGAGCCTCCTAACACTAGGTTCCTAAGTTCTCTCTGCCTATCCATGCCATGTGCGGGTTACAGCGTGAAACTGATTATTTTTTTCTTTAAAGAAATAATAAAATTTGTAGGTAAGTACTTAATTGATAAAAAAATAATACGTCTGGTTAATTATTTTATATTATTCCCGATTAATCCAATTTGTTTACAAGTTATTATAAGTTAGAGCAAAACTATTTCTTGAAGTTTAAACATAAATGAATAATTTCTCTATGGACCTAATATAGTGTTCGTAAAATTTTGTATTTAATATTGTTTTTTATTGTTAATATAGCTATACACGACTAACGTTTGTTATTATTAAGCTAAGTAATTATTGCTTTAACTAGGCGTATTGGTAAATATAACATATATAATGATAGATTCATTAATGAACACCATTTAGAATAAACATAATGAAATTTAATGACTTATTTTTCTTTAAGACGATATGGATGTGTAAAAAAGGGAGGGGAGAAATGATAGTTTCAAAATTAATTAAACATATCTTACGTAGATAATAAATAATTTCTTGAGACGTAATGCCTAAATTCAGCAGAAAGTGGGGCAAAG
Organism: Eueides isabella; assembly: GCA_019049475.1. Taxonomy (NCBI): domain Eukaryota; kingdom Metazoa; phylum Arthropoda; class Insecta; order Lepidoptera; family Nymphalidae; genus Eueides; species Eueides isabella. Next base: position 3,667,057 of record CM032395.1, read on the forward strand.
AGTGTCTTGACACTAAGTTCCTAAATTCCCTTTACCTATCCTGCCACGTGCGGGATACAGCGTGAAGCTAAAAAAAATAAAAAATATAGGTTTTATTTATTTTAAATTGATATATTCATAACACAATCAAATAGCTAAATTGTCTATTTTCTTCATTCCAACAGGAAGCAAAAGACGCTTGCAAGGCTTATCTAACTAAAAATCCTCAAAAACGTCTCGGCTGCGGCATGCGCGGGGAGGAGGGACGTCCGCACGCACCCTTCTTCCGGCGCATTCGACTGGGCGCGGGTGGAGGCGAGGGAGATACAACCACCGTTCAAGCCTAAGATTGTAAGTTCTTTGGTTGTTTGTTGGTTAAATGCTATTTATTTGTTGAAAAAGTATATTTCTTTTTCATTTTATAGATAGTGTTCAAAATATAAAATGCCACATTATTACAGTCATCGACCATATATAGGTTTAATATGGCGCAGTGGTACAGTGTAACGGTAAACAATATAGCTTTTGGTTCAATTTCGGCTCGGGGTCATTCATATGCGTTTCCCCACTGTGGGAGCTAAATAAGATGCCCCTCAAACCAGTGACCGAATGGAACCTCTATGTTAACATCAGGTTCCCTCTGCCTTCATGGATAATGCAAGGAAAAACGTGAAATTGCTGCTTAATTTTGATTTAAATACAAAATTATTAGTATAAGCTTCTTTCTATGATCACAATTATCAAATTACAGAAACATCGCAAAGACGTGTCCAATTTCGACAAGCAATTCACTCAAGAGAAGACGGAACTAACGCCAACAGACAAGCTGTTCATGATGAACCTCGACCAGACCGAGTTCATGGGATTCTCGTTCTTGAATCCGGAATACGTGCAACATGTTTGAAATGAAGGTAGGTTATTTTTTAAATATTCATTTTTTTTATAGTGTTGATATGCTTTAGTTTTTAAAAAAAAAATGATGCCAGTTGAGGCGCAGCGGCAGAAGCGTGTGACTGTTAACGTAATAAAGTATTTAATAATTTAATTTCTTCGGTCTGACATCGAGGTTAACGCAGCGTTGAGTTCCGCCACTCTATAGGCAATATCTCCATCTTCTAATCTTCCAGAATTTGGCGGAAAGTGGGAAGCGAAGTGCCTTAACACTAGGCTCTGCCTGTCTATTACTTGCGAGATATGTCAGAGAGATGTGTCAGCTATTTATGTTGTATATTAGTAGAAATGTCAGTTTCCAAAAAACAACGAATCCTTAGAACTGTGTAGGAAAAAATATAGATAGGGCTTTTAGCTTAACCTGAAAAATGAGTGAAACCAAATATACATATTTAAAATATGAAATGAAAATATTTGATATATAAAGCATTGGTCGCTGTTACGCAAGTTAATATTTAAACAATGCGTCAAAATTATTTTTTTGTATATTTTTCAGAAGACCTCTCTGCATTGAAACTCGGCGCTGTCTTCGCGAAGGCCTCTGATACTTCATTTCTCTGTCACTCTTACGATGAAATCGTGTTGCTGTCTCCCTCAACGTTTCTTCCTTTCAGATCCGATCTTGGTCCGTCGAGGTTGAACTTTGTTTATTCCACTTAAGGGATATATAAAAGATCATTATTTGCTCATTATCCTTGTAGTTGTTATATATTTTGTATTAATTTAAATGTTAAACCTGAGTATTACTCTAGTATTGTTTTTCCATCCGATGCGACATGACTTTACAGTTGTGTTTTCATGCAATAATGTGTTATTTCAACAAATTATTCGAAGCAATAATAAATATTTTAATAGTGCTTAACAATATATAGCTCTCTATGTTTTTAGTCTGTATTTATTTTAAGTCGTTCTAATTTATTATCTGTGTTGACAGATAACACAAAATTCATAGACAAAATTTCAGTTGTCAATAAATCTTGATTAACAGATTTTAAAAAATAAAAAAATATATTAAAAATAGCTCTTGAAATAAAAGGAAACCAATGAATATCATGATCTTGGGGCCACTTGGTAATAGTGAGTGTTGTACACACCTGTAATATCTAAACAATGTGTTTTATGTAATTTGGACTTTATTACATAAAAATAGGGTTTAAATTATTTATTTCTTTGTCATGATTGTTGTACGATATAATTTTTCATTCACATATCAAGAATTTTTAAACTAGATTATTGTATGTCGTGTCGTGTGGATGGCACTAAGTATTTAAGTCTTAGTCATTCTTTTTAAGCTTTTTTGAGCGCTTACGGATTCTATTTTCAATTTATTATTTTTTTTATAATTACTAAAAAAAAACAAACATCATTTGTCATTATGAAACTCGTTTAAAAGAATCTCTATGGAAATTCGTTTGTTTTTATATTTAATTTTTTTACGACATTAGTTTCTTGTTTGTATCTTTTTAATTTGTAAACGGCTGTATGAAGGCTGTCATTAGATTTTCATTGTATGTTATATTGATATTAAGTTTGTTGTGTTCATGCATTTAATTAATTAGCTGTGGTTACGTTGTGTAACATGCGTGTTTGTGTGGGTAATGTATGTTGCTGTGGATGTGTGTGTGTGTGTGTGTGTGTTTTCTTTAAACGTTACGGTTATTGGACGATAGTTACCTTATTTTGTCTTTTTTTAATGCTGTTTTCGCTTTTATTTAGATAAAATTATTTTCCTAAATCGTCTCAATAACCGTAAGTGTCAGCAATCAGCTGTAATAATCATGTAACTAAATAGCCTTACTAACTTTATTTATAATAAATTAACTAAAAATGCATATAAAATCGTGTACTCTTGCTAGATATAAAATTGTGAATTTAAATGAAAAGAAAAAGCAGTTGATTCTAAATTGAAAGTAATAAAATGACATTTTAGATGTTTATTTTTAAATATAAGTATTGTTTCTATGTGCTATTGAGAAAATTACGCGTAATGTCCTTTTGCTGTGTATTTTTTTTAATAGTACAATTGTCTAAATCTATGACGCTCTTCAAACTGTATTATAGATTAATTTTCTTTTTAGGTTTAATGTTTAATAGGGTTAACATGCTGACTCATTTAATTATCTGCACCATAAAAATCATGATTATTTATTGCGAATAAACAAAATAATATTATTAATTTATTATTGTAAAACAGTTAAACTGCTATAGTATTGTGTATATTAATATATTTTTTTTATAAAAATGAGTCGGCATTAAGTAATAATCAGCTGGAGAGGGAGTCAAGTAGAGCGCATTCGCGCCTTCCCAAAGTCCGTGGGGATTGTACTAAAAGCACATGTATGAGCTTGTTTCTACGAAATTAATGAAACATGTAATATTTAAATGTTATTGTTCTAATGACATTTCAATAAAGGCAATTCACGTTTGAATCAGTGATAGTAGTGGCAAGATTTTGTTAACGAATTATACATGTGCTCAAGATACAATCCTACTACCCCCAAACCATCCTCTAATTGTTAGAAACATTTTTAAAAATGTATTATTTTAAATTAATACTTTTAATGTATGACAGTATGAACATTATCAAAGTAAATGTATCCTAAGATCAGTTGCAGTTTTAGATTATTCAAGTAAAATTGTTAAAGTAAATATATTAAATGTTTTTGGTTTACTTTTTTAGGATATTCACTTAGAAAATGGAAAAAATTAAAAATGTCGGACACAATTTTAATTTAATTTATATATTTTTAAAAGTGATTTCTAATAATAAAAAAACCCAGCAACACTAGCTTGAATAATATAGCATAAGTAATGTTTGTCACTTACCTAAACTATTGCGACACTACTGTTATAATTATTTTAATATATATAACTAAATAAATACATACATTCTATGTTCTATATATAGATTAAAGACAAAAATGGCGCAGAAGCTATACGATGACCGACCAAATATATCGAGCTTATTCTGGTAATAAGTGACATACATATATACCAAGTAAAATTTAATCTGTAATCAAAGAAAATCATAAATATAACTTGATTGTGTATACCTGAAATTACATTTGTTTTTTAAACTCGTTTTTCGTTCGTAATTCGTGAAGGCAAAAGCACAAGCTTATTCAGCCTTTATAGATGAAGTTCTTTCCTTTTTCTACATAATATATTGTCTATGTTTGCCCTATTGTTCGTCTTTTTACTTTCGTTTTGTAATATAAAGCAAAACATATTATACTAATAAAGTATTCATTTAAAATTATACAGAAATTCGAATAATTTCTCGATATCAACCAATAAGTACCAAATTCGCATAGAATGTAGCTTCTGCGTTGGTTTTCATCTCTCATATTGTAATACTATCTAACTGATTATGGCTATTATATATGACATATGGCTGACGCCATTGTATTCTGAACACCAATTCTAATAGTTTTATAAAAGTAAAGATAGTTAGTAGTAACACTGAGGTATAGATATACAGGATTTAAAAAAAAATATGTATATATAATCATATTTATATATGTATTCTTTCATAGTTCCATTTTTTTTATTTATCTAAGTATCAATGGCAGTTTCATTGATTTAATATGAAACACTTTATTATATTTATGGTTGTTTTTTATCCATCTGTCTATACTCAGTGTGTAGTCATTTAAATTTTATCCATCATATATATAGTAGTGTTGCTAGCCTACGCCTTCACATCCACTTCGCTCTGACTTGGTCAGTATAGATGTAAAAAGTTTAAAAAACTTATAGCTTATTTATAACCATTATTACTAAGATCTCATTTGTATATAACGTGACTATGACGTTGCTAATTTAAAAATTTAAGCTTTTCTATGACATTCATCACTCGTTCGAACGCTTATTTGATTCCAGCATAAATACCTCGTTAGAGGTTAGATTCTTTTTAAAAATCGAATGGTACCATTGTAGATTTAAAGTTGCCAGTCTTTTAATTTTATTATAAAGTGTTGCCAATATTAATTTTGAACTTGGTAGTTATATTATATGTTTAGATTTAAACGTATCTTAGTACTGATAAACAATTGCGTAGTTTAGTAATAGTTTGCTCTTCCTTTACAAATTTCAGAAATGCTAACTTCCATAATGTTTAAAATGTTTAAAATTTAGATTTCTGATGACTCGTCACAGTATAGGCCTAAATCCTTATAGAGTAAGCCCGTAGTTATTACAGGTTTTAGAATACTCTTTAATAGTTAACGTATTAAAGGTGTCGTTTTCGCAGTTCGCACTTCGTCGCATGTGCCAAAAGTGTATATACATTTTTCCTCATGTAATAGGATTTAGAAGATCCAGTTTTATTGAATGTAACGTTTTGCTGATGTTTATATAGTTTTAGTTTAGAATTAATTATTTTTGGTATGTAATACACATCTAATTATTATTTTATTTTATATTATTATACTGGCAACACTCAGTATTTTTTATTGAAATTATTATATTTCTATTTAAAAATCACAAACATATTTCGGATTTATAGGTTATATATAAACAACAGCAAAACATAATTTACAATTTTTCTCACCTTTATTAAATGTTTCATATTATTGCACTTTTTTTAAAGTTTTATTAAGCAAATCCGAGGCTTGTAAGTTGTTCTTCTAATAATAGAATGTATTAATATCTGAAATATATTCTTCCAGTTTGATAAACTTTACTCATTTACATTAAAAAATTAGGAAAACATATTGAAATTTTAGGGGTATCTTTGATGAGATTGGTTTTCTTGAACTGATTTTTGTTTAATAATTCTGAATGTTAGTATCTCTTACAGTCTTAGGGAATTTAAATCTCTGACAGTACCTAATATTTATTAGAAAATCTCTTTTACTGATCATCATTCTTATTTTCAGAAATATAAAATGATTATATAAATTTTCTTAAATATTATGTTAATACTCCCTTATCACTATTTTACTAAACACTGAAAACAACATTAGTAAAAATATATATTTATTATTTACGGTCGTTTAGTACTAATAGACAATAGTGTTAATTATATCAAATATTATATTATATAAATTATTCCTAAATACATGAAATTTCCAAAAACAATAATTAAAAATGTATAAAGTTATTGCTGCTATATTATATTTTAAACTATAACTATTTCAATATTTTTTTAAAAAGTACTGGTGAGCAAATTTCATATTTAAAGTGCTGGGTGAAAAGTTATTTTCATTTTTACTTTTTTTTTTTTTTTTTATTTTATAATAGGCATTTATTAATTTAGCTTAAATTTAATTTGTTATTAAATTAATACGTCAAAGAAAAATGCTATATAATAAATACGATATGAAATCAGAGGAAATATTATAAATTAACTTTTAAATTTATTATTGATAGCAATAACTTTATACAATCTATTATCAAATACTACAGTCTGTTTTTATAATATTATCAGGTAATATGTTTTTATAATATTATCAGGTAATAGTAGGAGTATATATATATATATATATATATATATATATATATATATATATATATATATATATATATATATATATATATATATATATATATATATATATATATATATATATATATATATATATATATATATATATATATATATATATATATATATATATGTATATATATATATATATATATATATATATATATATATATATATATATATATAAATTTATCTTTAAAAATATAAGAATATGCCCCATAACCTGTCACTTATAAGTTAAACAATTAATTTCTCATTATTATAACTATTAACTATCTCTGTGATATGATCATCCTTTCACGTTGACGTAAAATAGTTTCGCTGTTCGCGCCATTTGTAATGTCATGTTAGACTAACTAACAGTGACGGATAAAAATAGATTTTATCATGTGCCAAAAAAGGTTTTATGTTTTATATTTATTTCTTTATTACAATTTTTTTTTTACATAATTTTTTTTGGTCCTGAATGCGACTGGTTTATTATAAATATTTTAATATTTTTATTGGTTTACAATATAACAGTTTAGTAGCGAAACTTTTATACGTCACTCCAATTTAACTTTTCAAAGAGCACGTATATTTACGTTATATTATACCGTCGTCGCCTCTCACTTCTTAATGTATTATCAAGTTTGAAATTTTAAACTAATTTATAGAGCTGTATGCGGAAATTTTGATGTTAGTAAGAAAATTTCCACAATCAGCCTCTTTTGAGATTTTATTGCATATACCTATAATTATTATTAATAGCGTAGTACCAGAACTTTGATTCGTAGTTATATTTGCCATTTTAAAATGTAAAATTGTCACTTTCGATTTCGAGGTGTGTAAGCGGGGAGTTTTTAACTCATTTGATCCATTGGATCTTGGAATATGTGGTTTTCTCAAATGTGATCGTGGATTGTACCTACTCAATAATATAAATTTCTAATCCATTAGACTCAAGTGTTTTATTTAAACTATTTAAATCCCTTTAATATAATATATTTATTAAAATTTGTGTTGGTATTTTAAAATTTTATATTTTTTTCGCCTCTCATTACTTGACTGAGCATTTGGTTGCATAGCGCTGCATAAGGATTTAATTCCACGACCTAAAAAACAAACAAAACAAAAATATGTGTAAGAGAAGGTAAATATTTATTATAATAATTTAGAAACTACATATAGAACGATTTTAAAATTCTAAAATTCTATTTAAGTATATTTGAATCGAGATTAATGATATTTGTACTGAAAATAACTGATAGCACCATATTAAGATAAAAAAATACCTGTTTCTTAGCAAAACTACTTCCAAGCTTAGCAGCCTCTTGGAAGTTTAAGCGGGCGTTGTCATCATCGCCAACCTTGCGTAAAAGCACGCCGCGTTGACAATACGCTAGAGCTCTGGCGCGGGTCTTCTTACCCTCAGTTAGTTTCAATGCCCGAGATAAATCTTGCATTGCATCTACAATACAAGAAATTTTTTATACATTTTTAATGTAATATATCCAGAAATTAAAATAAAAACAATAATTTATAGGCAATAATTTATATTAAAATAAAAACAATAATATATATTTAACGATAATATATAATAACTTATAATACTCCCTATATCCCGCACAATGCAGGGTAGGTGGAGGAAACTTAGTGTTAAGACATTTCGTTCCACTTCCATTCCCCACTTTCCGCCGCATTGCGTGTTGAGAAGCGGAATTTAATGCCGCGCCTTGCCTTCTAACCAGAGCGAAGTAATGAAAACATTAAATATTTAATTTGAAAATATTAAATATTTAATTTCCTCTAGTGGTTATCGAACCCACCTGTCCATCTGAACCTGTCGTTTAGTCACACGTATATACGTGTGATTGTAAACGATACATATTGTAAACGGTACATAGTGTATATGAAAGACATAACAAATGTTAAATTAGTAATACGATCTAAAATAGTAATTTATAAAATTTGTTTCGCTCAATCACAGAATCGGCAAACTGGACAACAACAACTGACTGAAGTCTTAGGCGGGTGACTAGCGCGAATCATTAAAAATAAAATATCATAAATATTCTTTTAAAACCATTTTGTACTTTGCTAAGGAGAGTTTCAGATGGAAGGTACATATTCTGTGGGCAAATTCTGCTAGGAAAAGGAATATAAGTAGATACGTAACCTACCCAAGTACAAGAATGTTTTGAGACAGAAATTCAATCAAATTGTGGCAAATTATCAGGCAACTGGATTGTCTTCGATTTAATAATTTATAATGCTTCTATGTTACCTATTAATAGGCCTTGGATTCAAGCATTTACTTAGTCAGGGATTACGTAATTTTATTTAGTTTTATAAACTTTTTATGATTTTGGTAAAAAAAGATGCGTACATGGACATGTATACTCTTTAAAAATATATAATGAACCAATTATAAATCTACAAATATTTATCTACAAATGTCTATCTTAATCACATACATATAAAGTAAGTTGGTTTTTTAAAATAAATAATAACTTCTACTACCTTGATTAAAATAATATTATATAACAATAATGAAAACTAAATAATATAACTGTTTAAACTTTAGATATATCTTAAAAGTACAAAGTAATACCTTAAAGAAAATTCTATATAATTACCATCATCCCGATTCATAAGTCTATATAACTGAGCTCTGTCATTATAAGCGGAAGCTCGTTCCGGAGCAGCGGCGATGCCTTTGTTTAGCAACACTAACGCCCCCTCTAACTTTCCAGCCTCCGCCTGTTGTACTCCTTGGAGACACAATGTTTTAGATACTTTGTATGCTTCGCTGTCGTCTTCTGTGAAATATAAATATGTGAGTTTCTTCCGCTTGGTGAGGTACCATTTGAGAACATATCTGAACGTGGAAAATTATAACGCCGTTTTAACAGACCGGTAAAAGGCATATCTTCTAAAGCGAGCGTGTAAACTTAAGCATTTTGAAAGCAAAATGTTTACCACATAGCAGAGTAGGCAGAGTGAGCCTAATGTTAAAACACTCCGTTCTCCATTTTTTATTACATGCATTTCATGAATAATAATACGTCGTTTTTTATGTACCGAGTACCAGGGAAAGAAAAATATTGGTAAGTAGAAATAATATTCCTAGTTGAGTCATGATTGATCGAGTGAGAATTGAAGTCATAAACATCTTGTTTACATCCAAATGTGGTAACAATGGTGTATATCAACATTTGTATCGAACATTAATAGTAGTAAAGCAATATTTTAGGTAATTTATGATGGATATGCAGCTAAAAAATCGGATTCGTTATCGAATGTCTTCAATTATCGGGGAGCACAATGATTGATTTTAACTTCCGATCATTTTTCAATGTCACGATATATCCCGCGAATGGTTAGGTTACGCAGAGGGAACTTAAGCATTTAGTTGAGGACAGTATTCCCAATAAGACACTTCCGTTTCCCACTTTCCGCCGAATTGGTCGCGATATAGCCCAACATATGTTCCGCTGTGTCACAACTGGCAGAACCTTCGAAATTAATATATAAATAAACAAATATCATGTTATATACATTGTTTATGTAAACAATGTAGTGTTATTTTAAACAACTATTTACTAGATTATTCTCACAAAAATAAAATAAATATGCAAAAAAAAAAAAGGTTCCACCGAGATTTGAACTCGCATCGCTGGATTCAAAGTCCAGAGTGCTCACCATTACACCATGGAACCGTGTTAATATTAGATGGTAATTTACTACAATTACTTTTACTTACGAATTTTGTTTGAACAAGTGTTTTAAATATTTATTTGTATAATTAGCAATATTCGCTCTACAATATAGAGGATTACAACCACGCGGTTCCATGGTGTAATGGTGAGCACTCTGGACTCTGAATCCAGCGATCCGAGTTTAAATCTCGGTGGAACCTGTGTTTTTTATATAAAAATATATACAGTCCTTTTTTAATCATTTCGTAAAGCGTACTGTAAACGCGACAGGTTCGATCCCCACTCGAAGAAATGAAATATTCTAAAAAAATTAGTTAACTGTAAATGCTTCAGGTTGTGGGCTTTATCCCTTATCAAGAAAATTAAGTACTTAATATTTTTAATTTAAATATTTAATATCTTCATTTCTTCCTTCTGATAACAAGGCAAAGCGCGGTATTAAATTCCGCCACTTAACACGCAATGTCACAAATTTAGCGGAAAGTGGGTATGGGAACTGAGTATAACACAACACTGGGCTCCCAAGTTTAGTATGTCTACTCTGCCATGTGCACAATGCAGCGAAAACCAGAGTAAATGAGTGAGTATTTCAATAAATACATTTAGATAGGTCCAATAACAGTTGATCTTAAAAACGAATCGAGCGCAACATTAGTAAAAGCTAACTAGATTTAACAAAAAAGGCCAACGGCACGCGGTGTTCCCAGGCGGTCACCCATCCAAGTACTGACCGCGCCCGACGTTGCTTAACTTCGGTGATCGGACGAGAACCGGTGTGTTCAACGTGGTATGGACGTTGGCGAACATTTTATGCAAAAGCTCTGTTAGGTGTTTCACTGTCGAGCTTTAAATTTTCACTCTATGCATTTTAACCTTTAAAAGTAAAAGACATATGCTTTATGCCTTTAAAAGTAAAAATACATATGCTTTAAAATCTAAACTAAGTATTTGACTAAATTAATAAAATTAAAGTAATTATTTTCTTATTTGTTTCCACCTGTCTGGACATTAATGATTGAAAACGGTGAAAATTTTTATATTTTTACCATATCGTTGTTCGTTTTTATTCCACGCAAGCAAAATTGCGGGCAAATTAACTTCAGGATTTATTCAAAATTCGAATTATGTTTATTTGTATTAGTGCCGCAATATGTAACGTCACCGAAGTAAGCGTAGAGTCCTTTAAGTTGTTCAATTCTTATTATAGTCTAAATTTCGTTGATCGATCGAGGTCATTTCGAAAGGAATCATCCAATATTAGTGTAAATTACCACAAGCTTCGTATACGGCCTTTTATTTCTATTTCACTGGGATTTGATGATATGCTTTTTTTCAATTAATTTGGCAAAATGTTTAATATAAAGCAGCTATAATATATTGCTACGAATATTAGCAATTATTAAATACAAATAACATACTTATACTTTTAAAATATAAACGATGTTTCATTAGAATAAATACTGACATGTATTAACATATCTACCGCGCTTCAGATGTGTTTTAATTTTGTTGTCTCTGCTAGTATCATAAATTATATGTTCTATATTGTATTGTTTTTTTTTAAATTGAATATTAAAGTTACAGAGTCTAGTAATAAAAATACAATCACAAAATTTTACCACTTTAATTAGACTGTACACGGTCAGGTCTTTCGATCTATTTAAAGTTTAGTAAACATAACATTATTGAGCAAAAACAAAAACGGGTTTCACCGAGATTTGAACTCGGATCGCTGGATTCAAAGTCCAGAGTGCTCACCATTACACCATGGAACCATGTTAATATTAGATGGTAATTTACTACAATTACTCCTATTAGCAATAAATAATAATTTACTATAATTAGCAATATTCGCTCTACAATATAGAGGATTACAACCACGCGGTTCCATGGTGTAATGGTGAGCACTCTGGACTCTGAATCCAGCGATCCGAGTTCAAATCTCGGTGGAACCTGTTTTTTTTTAATATGAAACTATAAACAGTCCTTTTTTAAACGCGACAGGTTGTGTGTTCGATCCACATTCGAAGAAATGATATATTTAATATTTTCATTTAAATATTTAATGTTTTCATTTCTTTTTTCTGATAACAAGTCAAAATGTGGGAATGAGTTCACCCACTCAACACGCAATGCCTCAAATTCGACAGAAAATGAGAAACGAAGCGAAGTGTCTTAAAACTAGGTTCCCTCTGTCCACCCTAAGTGAAACACCTAACAGAGCTTTTGCATAAAGCATTCGCCAACGTCCATACCACGTTGAACACACCGGTTCTCGTCCGATCACCGAAGTTAAGCAACGTCGGGCGCGGTCAGTACTTAGATGGGTGACCGCCTGGGAACACCGCGTGCCGTTGGCCTTTTTTGTATGTCTAACTTAATTTACCTCATTTAGTCATTTTATGATTTTTTTTACGTGATTACGTGTCGTGCGTGCATGACTCTTTGTCACGTCCCCCCTCCCACTCGTGTACTTGGTAGAGTATAGAGCAATCGATGGAGTCGCACGACTGGATTACGGGTGTGCAGTTATAATATTTGATTTAGCAAGTTCAAATAAACGTTAAATTATCGATAAGAATTTCAAATAATTCCTTCTTTGTTATACATAATAGCAATAATTCAGTGAATTGTGACCGAATTAAAATTAATACATAAAAATAAGCGATTTATTAATGCTTTTTTATTACATTTATACATACGACGACGTAATTGTTTAACGTCATCTAAATAATTAACCTTTTTTGCATGTATTTTTTGGTAAATACCTAGTTTACCTTTAGTAATGTTGCGTTCGATTCCCTTCTAACTTTCTAACGATTCGAATCTATCTAAATATATCTACAGAAATACTTAATCATTCACTCAGCTTCGCGCTGTATCCTGCACAGAGAAACATCTGTCTAAATATGTCTATAGCATGAACATAGTGTTCTGACACTCCATTCCGTTTCCCACTTTCCGTTCCGCATTGTATTCTGAGTGGATGAACTCAACACCGCACTTTGCCTTGTTATCGAACAAAGAAATGAATTAATTATTATTTTTTAAATTGAAAATATTAAATATTTCATTTCTTCAAGTGGAGATCGAACCCTCAACCTGTCACGTTTACAGTACGCTTTACGAAATGATTAAAAAGTACTGTACATATTTTTATATAAAAAAACAGGTTCCACCGAGATTTGAACTCGGATCATTAGATTCAAAGTCCACAGTGCTCACCATTACACCATAGAACCGCGTGGTTTTCCTACTCTATATTGTAGAGCGAATATTGCTAATTATACAAATAAGTATTATGTAAAATTAAAACACTTGTACAAACAAAATTCGTAAATAAAGGTAATTGTAGTAAATTACCATCTAATATTAACGCGGTTCCATGGTGTAATGGTGAGCACTCTGGACTTTGAATCCAGCGATCCGAGTTCAAATCTCGGTGGAACCTGTTTTTTAAATTAAAATATAATATAAATAGTATCATTTTTTTTACTATTTAACGTGTATGTAAATATATGTTTTGTAACGTGCAGTGAGTACACAAGTGTGGACAACACAAGTACAAGGAAATACTATCTACTGATTGTTTCGCATATTTAGAATATTGACAAATGATAAATTCGAAAAAAAAAGTATATAAAAAACATAAGTTTTTTTTATTTTACTGAAGGAAACGTTCCATTTATTTTTTTATTTATTTTTCTTTTTAAATGAAAAAACAATTTTTCAATCCGATCGTGCCTCTCCATCGATTGATCTGTAATCCACCTAGAGTCTTTCGTCTAGGTCCTAGACGAATGAAAGGCGGCACGTGACAAAGAGTCATGCACGTACAACACGTTATTATATAAAAAGAGAATCATAAATTACTAAATGTAGCAAATTGACCTAAGACATGCTAAAAAGACCAACGGCACGCGGTGTTCCCAGGCGGTCACCCATCCAATTACTGACCGCGCCCGACGTTGCTTAACTTCGGTGATCTGACGAGAACCGGTGCGTTCAAGTGTGGTATGGACGTTGGCGAACGTTTTATGCAAAAGTTCTTTTAGGTGTTTCACTGTCATTTTAAGCTTTGGATTTAATCTCTATGCATTTTAACTTTTAGAACTAAGTATTTCACAGTATTGAAGTCCTCTATATTGTAGAGCGGTTATTGCTAATTATACAAATATTAAGTTAAAGTAAAACAATTGTACAAAGAAAATTGTAATTGTAGTAAATTAACATCTAATATCAAAATGGTTCCATTTTGTAATGGTCAGCACTCTGGACTTTAAATCTAGCGATTCAATTGGTGGAACGTGATAGTTTTTGCTAAATACTATTATTTTCACTAAACATTATATTATTAGGAGGATAGAGGTCTGTCGTATCGCAGCGGCACAAACGTGTGACTGTAACCGACAGGTTGTGGGTTCGATCCCCACACGAGGAAATGAAATATTTAATATTTTCAATTTAAATATTTAATGTTTTCATTTCTTTGCTCTGGTACAAGGCAAACGCGCGGCGTTGAGTTCCGCCACTCAACACGCAATGTCTCAAATTCGGCAGAAAGTGAAGAAGGGAAGTGGAACGAAATGTCTTAACACTAGGTTCCCAAATTCCCTCTATCTACCCTGCCATGTGCGGGATATAGTGTGAAGCTTATAATAAATATTTAGCAACTTAAAGCAATCTAAGCTTACCTCGGTGGTGTTACATATTGCAGTACTAATAAAAAATTAAATGATATTTAGTATATTGTGCACCATTATCCGTCAACTATAGTATCTTACTTGACTGTATATTTAAAAAAGAGGGGGCCTGTAAGAGATCACTTATAGTGATAAAGCCGCCTTTGCACATAATGTTAAGCTTGTGTTACAAAATTTGTATTTTAACATTTTTGTGCAATAAAGTATTTCTGAATTTCTTAATTTTTTAATAAATCTTAAAGCGGTTAATTGTATAGATGACGTTAAACAATTACGTCGTCGTATGTAAAAATGTCATAAGAAAGCATTAATAAAATGGTTTTTTTATGTATTATATTTAATTAGGTCACGATTCGCTGAATTATTATTATTACGTATAACAAAGAAGGAACTATTTGAAATTCTTTTCGATAAATTAACGTTTATTTGAACTTGCTAAGTCAAATATTATAACTGCACACCCTTAATTCAGTCGTGCGACTCTATAGATTGCTCTATACTCTACCAAGTACACGAGTGGGAGGGGGGACGTGACAAAGAGTCATGTACGCACGCCACTTAATCACGTAAAAAAGAAATCATAAAATGACTAAATGTGGTAAATTGACTTAGACACGCAAAAAAGGCCAACGGCACGCGGTGATCCCAGGCGGTCACCCATCCAAGTACTGACCGCGCCCGACGTTGCTTAACTTCGGTGATCGGACGAGAACCGGTGTGTTCAACGTGGTATGGACGTTGGCGAATGTTATTTACAAAAGTTATTTTAGGTGTTTCACTGTCATTTTAAGCTTTGGATTTAATCTCTATGCATTTTAACTTTTAGAACTAAGTATTTTACAGTATTGAAGTCCTCTATATTGTAGAGCGGTTATTGCTAATTATACAAATATTAAGTAAAAGTAAAAAAAAAAAAAAATGTAATTGTAGTAAATAACATGTAATATCAAAATGGTTCCATTTTGTAATGGTCAGCACTCTGGACTTTAAATCTAGCGATTTAATTGGTGGAACGTGATAGTTTTTGCTAAATACTATTATTTTCACTAAACATTATATTATTAGAAGGATAGAGGTCTGTCGTATCGCAGCGGCACAAACGTGTGATTGTAACTGACAGGTTGTGGGTTCGATCCCCACACGAGGAAATGAAATATTTAATATTTTCAATTTTAATATTTAATGTTTTCACTTCTTTGCTCTGGTACAAGCCAAAAACGCGGCGTTGAGTACCGCCACTCAACACGCAATGTCTCAAATTCGGCAGAAAGTGAAGAAGGGAAGTGGAAAGAAATGTCTTAACACTAGGTTCCCAAATTCCCTCTGTCTACCCTGCCATGTGCGGGATATAGTGTGAAGCTTATAATAAATATTTAGCAACTTAAAGCAATCTAAGCTTACCTCGGTGGTGTTACATATTGCAGTACTAATAAAATTAAATGATATTTAGTATATTGTGCACCATTATCCGTCAACTATAGTATCTTACTTGACTGTATATTTAAAAAAGAGGGGGCCTGTAAGAGATCACTTATAGTGATAAAGCCGCCTTTGCACATAATGTTAAGCTTGTGTTACAAAATTTGTATTTTAAAATTTTTGTGCAATAAAGTATTTCTGAATTTCAGAATTTTTAATAAATCTTAAAGCTGTTAATTATTTAGATGACGTTAAACAATTACGTCGTCGTATGTAAAAATGTCATAAGAAAGCATTAATAAAATGATTTTTTTTATGTATTATATTTAATTAGGTCACGATTCACTAAATTATTATTATTACGTATAACAAATAAGAAATTATTTGAAATTCTGTTCGATAAATTAACGTTTATTTGAACTTGCTAAGTCAAATATTATAACTGCACATCCTGTATCCAGTTGTGCGACTCTATAGATTGCTCTATACTCTACCAAGTACGCGACTGGGCGGCGGAACATGACAAAGAGTCATGTACGCACGCTACTTAATCACATAAAAAAGAAATCATAAAATGATTAAATGTGGTAAGTTGACTTAGACACGCAAAAAAGGCCAACGGCACGCGGTGTTCCCAGGCGGTCACCCATCCAAGTACTGACCGCGCCCGACGTTGCTTAACTTCGGTGATCGGACGAGAACCGGTGTGTTCAACGTGGTATGGACGTTGGCGAATGCTTTATGCAAAAGCTCTGTTAGGTGTTTCACTGTCAAGCTTTAAATTTTCACTCTATGCATTTTAACCTTACCAGAAAAAGAAGCTGGGAATGGCAACATTAGTCAATTGATAAATTATCGTAATTACATATAAATAATCGTAATTATTGTTTGTATTGATAAACAATCTGTTAGTTTTGTATTTAACCAGTCCTACGTGAGTAAAATTTTTATTTTCATCATCTTTTGATGATAAGATTGAACGCGGGTCACTAGAATTGTCGCTATTTAAGTATTTATATTTATAAAATATTTTATTTATTATTCTTTAAGTATGATATAATTTACGTGTTTCTGTAAGTTATGATATTATAATGACAAACTGTC
Organism: Eueides isabella; assembly: GCA_019049475.1. Lineage (NCBI taxonomy): Eukaryota > Metazoa > Arthropoda > Insecta > Lepidoptera > Nymphalidae > Eueides > Eueides isabella. Next base: position 3,684,402 of record CM032395.1, read on the forward strand.
TACATGACACGCTCTGCGATCCTAATATGTGAGCCTACAACATTCTATTACGTGAAGTCACTGATAAAAAAATGTGCATTTTTTTCTAAAATTAAAGCGCGCTTTATAAAACTTTATTACCGATACCTACTAATTAAAGCTACAAGCCCTTTTGAAAGGTTCAATATCGATTTTAAAAGTCCTTTGTCCTCAAGTTTCCAACATAGATATGTTTCTACTGTAATTGATGATTTTTTGCAAGCAAGAATTGCCTTTTGTATTTTCATGTAAAAATACGTCTTGCATTACTATCATAAAATGTTTACATGAACTATTTTCAATCATTGGAATTCCATTATACATACATTTAGATCAGGGGCCATGATCTCTATGTCTCAGGAGTTTTTCGTGTAGCAGTAACACCCATAACCCACCCATGAGGCCTGTCGTGGCGCAGCGGCACAAGAGTGTGACTATAACCGACTGGTTCTGGGTTCGATCCCCAGTCGAGGAAATGAAATATTTAATATTTTCAATTTAAATATTTAATGTTTCATTTCTTCGCTCTGGTAATAAGGTAAAGCTCGGCGTTGAGTTCCGCCACTCAACACGCAATGCCTCAAATTCGGCGGAAAGTGGGGAACGGAGTGTCATAACACTAGGTTTCACTTCCGTTCCCTCTGCCTACCCTGCCTAGTGCGGGATACAGCGTGAAGCTGAGACTAACACCCATATAGTCCATTAGAAAACAGCTAAATTAAGCGTTTCAATGATATGCAGTGAGAGTAGTTCTGTTTTTAAAATACTCTGTATATATTAAGAAATGAGGATATTTAACAATTTAGTTAATTAATTAAGCCTAAGCTTTAGAATTTATGGAAGTTCTGAGCGTCAAAATGTGAACCGATGAACGAAGAAGTAAAAGAAGCCATGCTACATATTTGTACATTAGTTTGTCAGATGTATTTATTTATAATGTTTTAAATAGACGTGTAACTCCAATACAGTAACCGTTAGAAAATTTATTAGTTTTTTAAGATGTACTTGTATTTTCAATGAATTTTACTGATTGTAATACTCACTCTTACTAAGCTTCACGCTGTAGGTATCCCATTCCCATGCATGGCAGGGTAAGCAGAGGTAACTTGGGAACCTAAAGTTCCGTGGTCCTAAGACACTCCGTTCCACTCAGATTTTCTCGAGAGTGGATCGAACCCACAACTTATCGTTTACAAACATACGCGTGTGCCGCTGCGCCACGACAGGCCTTCAAAATTCAAATATTTTCATACTAATAAGTATTTTGTTAAAAGTGTAAATTGTCCTACATTTTAAGAAAATAAACGTATTGTCATTGTTAACATTCCAATTACTTATATAAACTGTATAGCAATATACAAATTTTTAAAAACGTATCAAAATTTTGAACTTCAACGTCGCTACGGATTTCTACCCGCGCCTCTTATAAACCGTCCAAGTGCTCTGACCAACTAAGCCATACGTTCTCATCAAGCTACGCCTAAATTCTTATACGCAGATTACAACTTATTTATATTGTAAGCATATCTATAGAAAAAAAATTACAAATTTCCGCTACCCAAAGACAATTCGTTAGAAATACTGTTTGACAAGAGAAAATGCAATTTGTTAAATATTTTTACTACTTTTAAAGTGTTATTCCATACTTAGGAAAGAAAAAGATTAAATTTTTAAAACGTATAATTTTTTGTTTCTTTTCTAAGTAGTAAAAAAAATGTATAGCAATATTTTTAGCCGAATCAAACCAAATTTTGATTTTATGATCAATTAATTTTTTTTTTTTTTTTTTTTTTTTATTTATTTATTTATTTATTTAATCCATAATAAATACATTATCTTCGTGGTCTTAAGCCCGAATTGGCTTGTGTGACCACTGCACATTCCTAAGCATATAGTAAAATATTTAGATACATACAAATAAAACTTACAAATTATAAACAACATAATATACAAATATCCCTTTAGAATAATAAATATAAAAAATGAAACGACAAAATAGATAAAAGAATAATAACAAAAACAATGTGTAATTGTGAGGTAGGCTGAGAAAATTCGACGAAGTAAGTTATGCTACAGCATGTTCATTTAAGTAATTCGATATTAAAAAAATCCTTTATTTTGTATTTTATATTGTGTGTAGTCAATTTATCTCTAAGCATCTTTGGTATTCCATTAATTAATCTTGGGAGTACATAATGAGTAGTTCTTTTACCATAAAAATTATTAGCCCCAGTTGTTTCTATAATATTTTTTGAGATAGATCGTGTAAATGTTTTGTGTTCTTTGAAGTTTCTGTTATAGCGAAAGAAATTTTCTACTAATAACATGTATTTTACTTTTTCATGTACTGGTAATACCTTGCAATACTCAAAAAGCTTATTATCGTTATTGTAGAATTTTTGTCTTACTGACAATGGAACAATCATTTTTAGTATTTTTAATTGTATTAGGTAAATTTTATTCAGATGAGTTTTGAATGTTCGACCGTAGCTACTGAGCCCATATGCGATTTTACTATCTATTAACGATTTATATAATTGCAATTTAGTTCTGAAGTGCAATTTGTTTCTTAGCAAATAAAGTTTTGCTGTCATGAGCCGTAATTTATTGCATATATATTCAATATGTTTGTCCCAATTAAATCTTTTGTCGATGAGAACCCCGAGGTATACATGTTGATCAACTTTTTCAATTGCCTTACAGTTGCAGAGCATATTATCACGGTGCATACATTCATGGTCATGAGAAATAATAACGTGCTCGTCCCCTGACTTGTTATGACTTGAGCATATATGCAGCAGCTTTGTTTTTTGGGAGTTTATTACAAGGCCGATGTCATGGGACCATTTGCAGAGCAAGTTAAAATCACATTGTAGATTACCCATAGCTTTCTTGATATCTGCATCTGCTGCTACTAAGCAAGTATCGTCTGCGTATTGGAACAATTGACATTTTCTTATCAAATGTTGTAGATCATTTACATATGCCAGGTAGTAGAGCGAGCCCAATACAGAACCTTGAGCTGTTCCTTCGGTAATATCTACTTTTTCACTATGATGTGAATTCACTTTAACAACATAAGCTCTATTTGCTAAATAATTTTCGCACCATTTTAGCAAAGGTCCTCTAATTCCTGTATTTTCTAATTTTTCAATCAAAATATCGTGACGAAGGATGTTAAAGGCTTTACTATAGTCTATAAATACCATTACTACATGCTTTTTCTTATTTAGGCTTGCATTAACGTAGTTGGTTAATTCAGAAAGTAGATGTGTGGTACTTTTATTGGATTGAAAGCCAAATTGTTGACGAGCTAGTACATCATTTCTTTTATAGAATTCGTGTATTTGATTAGATATATATTTCTCAATTATCTTGTCTAGTACCGGCAAAATTGTAATAGGGCGATAGTTATTATAATTTTAATGACATTCTATTTTGCAAATTGGTCTCACTACGCCAATTTTTAAATCATCAGGATAAGAACTCGAATAAACACTTGTATTAAGCAATCTACATATGACTTGTGAGATCTCTGTTGAAATAAACTTAATATCGACAGGTCTTATATTATCAAACCCTGCTGATTTTTGAGTTTTGATATTATTTATGATTTTACATATATCTTTTTTTTTTGCTTTCTTAAATCTGATCGACATATTTATAGGATGTTCGTATAAATTCTTATCTAGTAGAGGTATATTGCATTTTAAGGATATTTTTTTATTATTATTGTTGAACTCTTGAGCAAAATTATTGGCAATTGTTTTAGGAGAGTCCCTACTAAAAGCCTTTGATATTACTCTGTCTAGTGATTGTTTGATTCTACCTGTTATTCTGTCGAGTATTTCCCATACTTTTCTTTGATCATGTTTATATAATAGGATGTCATTTTGAATACTTTTGTCCTTTGTCTGATGTATGATTTTATTACATTTATTTCTTATTCTAGTATACTCAAGCCTTAATATTTTATTATTAATGTCCCTTTTCCATTCTTTAAATTTATTATCTCTTTCCTTACATAATTTAACAATTTTAAAATTTACCCATTTTTGACAGTTTCTTTTGGAATTACTTATTTTCGTCTTATATTTTCCTGCTTCATAACATTGTAATATTTTTAATTTTAGTGTTTTATATAATGAATCCGGGCAGTTAGTATTACAAATACTTCCCCATTTAACTTTTTTTAGTTCTTTTTGTATAATTTTATTATCATATTTTATTTTATATTGTAAAACTGCCTGTATATCGCTTGGTTCTAAACAAGTTATAACAGTAAGTCTATGGTCTGCCAGTACAGTTCCGACAGCCGCGCTGACCGCGTCTTGCGTATGCGATCTCAGAAATATGTGATCTAAACAAGTTTTGGACGTGCTAACTTTTGTAGCTTCTATTCTAGTATAGTCGGAAATCCCACACACAAGTCCATTCCCACTCATTAGATTAAGATAGTGCGTACGGATGTTATTGTATGAACGGAGGTTTATATTAATGTCACCCAAAACAATTATATCCCCGTCTGGTATAGTATTTAGAATACTACTTACTTCTAATGTATAAGTAAATTGACTAAATCAAAATAAAAAAAATTAAAAATATTTTCATCTCACTAAAACATTACATTTATAACTGAAAATTTATTAAATAATCATTTTTGCCCGTAGTCATTGTTTTTGTTTCCGCTAGATTATTAGAATTAATGCATTGATGTTTAAACTTTGACAGTTTCAATACAAGTTTTTAATAGTGCAATTTATGTAACAGACCAGGTATAATATTATTTAAGGCCTGTTGTGGGGCAGGGACATAAGCGCGTGACTGTAGACGTAACTGGTTGTAAGTTTGAGTCCCACTCAAGTAAATGAATTATTTAATATTTTAATTTTACGCTGCTACATTAATATTTTAATTTTACGCTGCTACATTAATATTTCAATTTTACGCTGCTGCTGTTGCTAGGCAAAGCGCGGCGTCGAGTTCCGCCACTCAACACGAAAAGCCTTAAATTCTCGAAAAGTGGAATAAAAGAACGGAGTGTCTTAACACTAGGTTCCCAAGCTGAAAAAATAAATGTAAGTATTTAACCTTCATCTTCCATAAACTGGTCTCCTTCCTCAGACACATCGGCAATAGTAGCAGTTGGATCAAAAATGGTTCTTAGCACTGCGCGATCTCTCTCACTTAAATTTTCCAATGCTGCCATAGTAAAAGCTTTTTTTTAACTCAAAGTTGAAATATTTACTTCTTGACTATAACACGTGTTTACTTTACAAAAGTATCAAGTATAACTAGATATTAAAATTAATTTTCTCGAGTCTTGTTGATATTTATGATCCAGTATGCAAATGGGTCGACCACTTCAACTGTTGCGCAATTTACTTTGTTTTTCTCATATTTATGATGAAATATTGGAGATTGTGATCTAAAATCGAGATTAGGTGATCTTGTTAATTATTATACACATTTCGACAAACCAAACTTTATTTATTTGTCCCCCATATAGATGATAGGTTGAGCACGTTTCTCAATCCCTTGTCAATTCGCTGTGCCGATTTGCAGGCACTATGCGTTTAAGCTTTAACTACATTACATACAATATAAAATCTACCGCAGCTAGACACGGCTGGCCCAGAATATTTTTTCCTTCATTTCCAACGTCTATTACCAGTTTTAAATCTTATTTAACTCCATCAATGTACATAAGCTTTAGCCTGCCATGCAGCATCCGTACAGAAAAAAATTATGTTATATTGGTGTTCCGTTTGATAGAAAATTAGTAAAATTTTCTCCACATGCTCTACTCGTCGAAGAGGTATTACGAAATTTACTGACGATAATTAAAAGCCCGCATATCACTAAAATATTTTATTGTTTCAATAAATACAGCTTATAAGGTTGCATTTTATTAACTAAACGAATGTATGAATTTTATCTATTTGTTTTGTTCTTAATAATATTTTAACAATTTTGACAAATGTAACGCTTAGCATTATTTTTAAGTGGATAAACATATGTTGCACTTAGTTTAACATAAAAATAATAAATGGGAAAATAAATTAATAAATATATAATAAATAATTAAATATATTGTAGGTATCAATCCCACACGAGGCCTATCGGGGCGAAGCGGCACAAACATATGACCGTAATAACGCTCTGGTCACAAACGACGTTGAGTTCCGTCACTCAAGACACAATGCTTCAAATTCGGAAAGTTGGGAACGGAAGAGAACAGTGTCTTAACATTAGGTTCCCAAGTTCCCTGTGCGTACCCTGCCATGTGCGGGATACAGCATGAAGCAGAAAAAAACCCCACTCGACGAAAAAAAAGTATTTATTATTTTCATTTCTTCGCTTTAATGATGATCTGAACAAGGCAAAATGCGGAATTGATGCCGCTACTTAACACGCACGACGGAAAGTGGGCAACGGAATGGAGTGATGTAACACTAGGTTCTTAAATTCCCTTTGTCTACCCTGACATGAATGTGATACAGCTTAAAATTAAAAAAAAATAAAAAAAGTGGATAAAAATATATATATAAATTCAAACTATATTAAGTGATAAATTATTATTTCTATTTCTAATAGTAATAGACAAGCTCTTACTACCAAAATAAAAATAAAAAATAATAAAAATATTTTGTCTTTAATAATCATATATGATTGACAAATTTTCAACATAGATTCAATATAAATAATGTACATTTATTTTCCAATTATTATTAAAATGCTTGTGATGATTGTTGTGTTAACTATTTTAGATAAAAAAAATAAAATAAATAATTAATTAAAACAAAATAAATACTTATAGTTATTATGATAATATCTTGAAAAGTTCAAGAGAGCATAGACTATATTACATTGTCATTGTATATATGTTATCTGTTATTTTATTTACTATTGTATGTATCTATTTGCTTGTATGTATATGTAGGTATGTAGCTCTTTGAAAAAAAAAAAACATTAAATATTTGCATAAAAATCTTAATAATAGTATTGACATCAATTACTGTCCTTACTTTTTGTTTTGGGATTTAATGGTGGGATTGTTTTACTTTCAGTAAGAATACAATTCAAAAATCATATGAGAAATTGTAACTTTCACAATTCACTTGCCAAGTTACAAAGATAATGAAATGATACATCAAAAAAAGTTTGTTATTCTTTATTTAAAATGAAAAATTAAAAAACTAGCCAGTCTATAGTCTATGCAATCTACGTTTAAAGTTAGAAAATAATAAAAAAAACTGTACATGCATGATACTTAATTGTAATGTCACTTTAAACATGTAAAAATAGTCAATAGGTAAAATGTAATATTTACAAAAATAGCTAAATTGACCCATCTTTTTTAAGCTCCTTTTTATAATAATTGAGTTAATTCCTGGCCATGTTTTTTAAAACATTACAGAGAATTTAAATTCAGTTATTTTTATATATACAATATGTATATAAACAAATATGTATGTGTGTTCCACTACATAACGAGAACATTTCAAATTATTATTTGAAAACATATCAAAAGATGGGATAAGGCTTGCCATAGATTATTCTATATCACAATCCTCAAAAAAAACTATAATAAAAACTATACTATTTCTTCGTGCGTCAGTTTTATTCAGATTATAAAAGATGATATCACAGATCAGGCCAAGTATACATTTATAAGTTAAAAAAGTAGACTACAAGAGATTATCTAGACAAGTCCTACTTATAATTATCTACTTACAAAATCATGGTGTTGCCATATAAAAGTCCAACAGGCCAGTGTGAAAGTATATCACTTATAAAATTTTCAATAATCCAAATAAACTCTGAACAATTAAAATTAAAAGCCTTATCAGACAAATTGCAAGCATTTTATAGTTATATTTAATGTAATATATTCCATATTAAACACTGTCATATAAAAATAAACAGTATGTAATGGATCTTTATAGCAAAGATCTTGCAAAAAAAAAAAAACACTAGCAATCTCTAAATCTTCTGATTACTGTACACGCACCATGAGTCCACAATGTGATAACTGCTTTAAAGTTCGATAGTAAATTTTATTATACCACAAGGTATAAAGCATTAGAAAAAGAGTTAACATTTGGACTAGACATATCAAAGACTGATAGTTTAAATAATTAACGGTGATATTTTTCATGATTAACTCTTTTTTATGCTTATGTTGAAGTAATTACTTATCATCATATAAAAAAACAGTACAGATTTTCATTCAAATATTAAAATGTTAAAACATGTTGTGATTCTCTCAATATCTTTAACTAATTTCATTTAATAGAATCTTCAAGCAGTGAACACATAAAAAATATAAAACCATAACAAAATAATCTAGGAATATACAATTAAAATTAAACTTAATACTAAAATATTAAGAAAAGTTGTAAAAAAAATGTTACAAATTACACATGTCATTAGCACACAATGTATTGAGGGCAGGACGCATGAAAACTTAATAGATAATAATTATGTATAGCAATCATATAAATGTATCAACTATATGCAATATGATGATAAAAAAATAATGGAATCAATACAGTAGCGAAAATAAAAATTAAATATATTAGTACTAAACAACAATCTTTTGTAAGAAACTTGATTACTTTCACTATTAATTAAATTTTAGATTTACATTATTATGAACTATTTACTTAGTTTCTTGTGTAGACTGAAGGTCCCCATTAAGAGTTGAGTAGCGTAACACAACACTGTGCATGGGCTTGCCAGAGCTGAGCAATGTATATAAATCATTCCCTTCTGAAACACTGCCTCCGTGTTTACTAATGGTTTTGATTTTATTTAATTATAATGACATATTTATATGAAAACTATAAATAATTTCACTCAATACATAATACTTACGTTGTACTTAGCCCTTCAATCAAATTTGAGTCAATATTACAATTTGTTTACTATCTAAGGTATAATATTGTAATATATTAATTACAATAAGATAAAATTTGTTCCCTTAAATGAGCTCACAAAATTTGGCATGGTTTATTTCACAATTCCTTTTTATTTCCATACACTTTATTGTTTTTAATAAAAAAATACTGTAACCTTTATTATTTCTCATTTAATGAAATGTAATTTATGAAGTATTCTATATATATAGCACAAATAAAATACAGGCCTCAGGCCATCCTATTTTAATGTGTTTCAGTTGTCATATTTTGGTATTTTTCATTTTAAGGATTTAATATTTGTTTTAAGTCAGAGACAGCAGGAGAACAAACAGTATGAATTCTTCTTGCCTTGAAGTTAAATAAATAAACTTCAGTATGACTAATTATCTTTCAATCACATCCAATTTTGTAAGGAATTTAAGAGTTTTTTTTGTGAATTACTTAGTAGTATATTTGGTAATTAACTAAAACCAACATGTAAATATATATAAAGATAAATACAAATCAAGTTAGTTTAGAGTTTATATGTCTTATAAATGTGCCTGTCTTTTTATAATAGCATGTCATTGTCTTCGTAAATTAAAATTACAGGTACTTTACAGATTTTTTGAATTTATAAGAAACTAACTACTAACTTCCCTACAAATGTATAGATAGATCTTATTATATATTGGGCAGCTCATATTTAAATGAAATTGTGAAATAAATCCCATTTTCACACCTATCTAACACATGTCCTCTCTATATTAAATGATATAATGGATGGATAATGATAATGAACATAATATACCAGTAATGCTACCTCTTCATAAAACCTTTGGTTCCATCCGGACCTCTTGGTGCTCGGGGTGTTATAACTAATACTCCGGGAGGGGGGGGAGAGGGAAATACTCCAGCGGTAGTAGCACCCGGCGGAAGTCTCACTAGCACTTTTTTCTCTCTGGCTTTAGTATTTTCATTGTGACAGTTCTTAATTTTAGCAACACTATGATTGTCATCTATATTGTTTGCTTGCAATTTATCTTGTAAGCGACTTAGACTGAAAATACACAAATACAATTATTATAGATTAGAGAAATATGTGACATATAAAATAATATATTAAACCATCTTAACACAATTTGTCAATTGTATAAAGTCCTACACACATTATATGAATTTCTAAATTTCTTAATTCTAACATTCTCTTTTTTTGCAGTCCTACAAAGCAACAATTAATTCATGCTTACTTATCATCAATGACGTCTTCTGGGCTTCGAGCCTCACCAAGAATACGTAATCGAGCCTCTTCATACTCTTTTGCCTTTGTTCCAGCGTCTTTACTGGTCGAGCGCGACTTTCACCATTAAGCTGTCCACTGCCCAAAGACGACGGCCTTTTTAATATACGAATTGATGGCTCCGGCATTACGCACTGAGATCCTATACACGCGTTGTCTTCTACAATTACGTTAGTAACCTTGCAACCTTTCAGTGGCGGCACAGTTGACATCAGCTTGATTTTCTGATCGAGCTGAAAAAAGAAATATTTATGTAAGTCCCACGCTTGACCTAGGAGTCAAGGACACGGACTGTGTAGATCAGTTTTCACTGATAAACTTACGCCAATTTCGTCCATATCTTCCCAACTTTCACATACGTCAACTTCATCCTGCGCCGCCATGTTGCTGTTTGACTGACGATTTGTCGTGTTGCTGTTACACAAAATTAAAATGGCGGTGTATTTTTGTTTTTCAGCAATCAACAGTTCGAATGCAATAAGCTGTCCCTCAATAAGCTAATCCTCAAATGATCATAACTGTAATGCTTAAAAAGTCGTATGTTAGTGTTAGACTTAAAATTAAAATAGTGTTTACATAATATTTAATTAATTCATAATTAATACGTATGAAAATTCATACGTTAAATAACTTTATGTTAAATAACGTAATAAAAATGTCAATTAAATATTTCATTAAAGTTAGTATCGCCTTACCGAATTATTAGCATAATTAATAACTTTGCTTAGAATTCAATAGTGTTAATAAGATTCTTATGAAGATTTTCCAAGCTTTCACAAACCCTAAACGTGTAAACACCCATTTTGTCGTCACTTATTAATTTATTATAGCTTGCGAGAGTTTGTCGCCGATTCGGACTAGTGTCAGTTTTTCGAAAAAAAAAATCAAAGAATTTGTCGCAAGCGTTTGTGACATGTTTCTACGATAGTTTAGTTTTTAGTTTAGACGTTTTCACAATTTCGTCAAATAATGAAGCCTTAATACTAAATAACCTTCCTCTCTTCCTAAAGCTTGCCGTACTTGTTTATGGAATCTGACATTAATCAAGATAAAGATCATAAGATCTTTAAAAATGAGTCTCTTTTTCTAAACATATATATTCGAGCTTTGTTGGTTCGGATAACTATGAACTCATGGAGTAATTTTACTGTACGGTAATTATATTTTAAGTACTGATTTGATAAATAAACACGAAATTTTAATAAGATCATTGATACTAAACTTAAATTTAAAAAGCGTATAAAAATTTTGAACAAAGCGGGATTTGAACCCGCGCCTCTTGAAAACCGTTCAAGTGCTGTGAACAACTAAGCCATCCATTCAGTGGATAGCCTAATGGTGAAAGCCGCTTCATTCAAAATTTTTACACGCTTTTTAAATTTAAGTTTAGTATTTTGTGTCCTGACTGTGGAATAACACTTTAAAAAATACTAAAAAGATCTTTGATTTTTATGATTATAACTAGTTTTAAATAAAACAAATTCAGTTGGATTAATGGCGAATTAAAAGTAAAATGAGCGGTACACATTTTTGCAGACTCGACGTTTTAATTACTTTGCAATTGTCTATGGTCACAGATAGATTTAGTGGCATTTGTCTGTCATTTGACATAATTATAATATCAAGCTACCACCAACTACATATTTTTTAATTGTTTCAATAGAGAAGATGGTTGAAAATTTGTATTCATAAAAAAATCTAATACACACCACACCAGATGGCAAGATACAGTCAGCTCATTCTCATCCAGGAGCTCATCCAGAGCAGTACGCGAGGCTATTAAGAAATCGTTGTCATTAGTTTGATATAATAGTAATTTTAACTGACAGACGAATGCCACCTCAGTCTACCCGCGAACACGAACGAACTTCTCTAAAGTATTTTGAATCATTGGGCTTGCAAAAATATATAACTCTCAATATACACGATAAATTTTGTTGATTTTGTTTAATTGAAAAATAAAATTATGTTAATGTAACCAACATTTTATAAACACGTTACTTTACTTGCTTAGTGAGATCTCAATGATTTAACTTATTTAATTTTACTTTTTATATAAAAATATGTCAAGTATAACAAAAGAATAGAAACTATAGTAACATCGATACGTTACGTATTTAGTATTTTAAACAAAATAAAGAAAGAATGTAATATGTTGACATATTTAAAGGTGATGTCGAAGAAACTAATTTAAACACTAAAATAGACGTTGTACTTATAATGTACATGTATAGAAATAATCACATAAAAACACGATGAAAAAAAATATGCAATGATATTTTAACAATTATAACTCAACGTAATTTGATTTTAAATCTAATTAAAAAACGTCATTTGTCAAATAAGTGATGTCAACTGTCATCTGTCCTACGTTTTCAGTAAGTTGCGGCCATGTGATACTGTTTTGATAAATACTATTTGACATACAAAGAAGACAAATTTTAAAACTTTAATGATTATGATACACTTTAATTAAAAGTTTGTATTGTATATTTTATTTCTTCTGAGTTAAGTAGATAATGTAAGTATATTTTTATAGGTAACAAAAGGTTATGTAAAATTTTAAATTGATTGAGGTTATAAGCTTTAATGACATTTGTTGGTATTTATTTTTCAGAGTAATAATCATGGATTTTAATTCCAAGTTTACTTCAGCTATGACAAGGCTAACATCAGTGGATCCTGACTCTGTTCAATTTCTGATGTTTAATGATGATGACATTAAAAAATTAAGTGTAATCAAAATAACTAATACTACATCCTTCGACGCAATGGGTAATCCAACTAAAGGAGGGCTCTATGATCCTGCTTTAGGTCCTATAAGAGAAAGAAATGATTTCTGTTCTACATGTACAAATTCTCTTCTTAATTGCCCTGGTCATTTTGGCCATATAGAACTACCCCTGGTTGTAGTGAATCCTCTATTCATAAAGAATATTTATACATTATTCCGTATATCATGTTTGAAATGCTTTAAAATCCAAATGGATGAACGCATGAAGTTTATATTAAAATTGCAACTAGAACTTTTAGATGCAGGTCACGTCACAGCCGCTTTAGACCTAGAAAACTTTATAGGTGATGTGAAAGACTATAAAAGTGAAACATCACCAGAAAAGCCGAACAAAGTTATAAGAAAATATCAAAAACTTCTCAAAAAGAAAGATGCCATTTCTGAAAGGTTTCAAAACAAGAACACTGATAAACTGAGAACCAAAATTATAAATAACTTTTTCAAAGCAATCAATATTTCTAAAACTTGTTTATATTGTAGAAGCAAATTGATAAAAGTTACAACTTCAGAAAATAAAATTATGTACAATGTAAGTGCTGAGAGTGGAGGTAAAGGTATTAAAATATTAATGCCAGATGAATTAAAACGGTTTTGTAAATCTATAGAACAAAATGATGAAGATTTGCTTGTCCATTGTATACCAGTTTTAAAGTATGCTAATTGTAAGCCAGTTACTGATATATTTTTCATGCAAGTCATACACTGTACTACCGTCCAAATGTTAGGCCATGTAATATACTAAATGGTGAACTAATTGAACATCCACAGACTAATGTTTATAAAGGAATTATGAATACTGCTTACAGCTCAAGAGCTGTGCTACAAGTTTTAATGGCATCTGACCACCAAAAAGCAATAGACAGTCTGGATCAACAGCCAAGACAAGCATATGAAAGTGTAATGGGCAAAACTGTTCCAGAAAAATTACACACTGTATGGCAAGATTTGCAGAAACAGATAAACCAATTATTAAGCTGTGAAGGTCAAGGCTCCACCAGTCAAGGCCTAAAACAGATACTTGAAAAGAAAACTGGTGTAATAAGGATGCATATGATGGGTAAAAGAGTAAACTTTGCTGCCCGATCTGTAATCACGCCTGACCCAAATGTAGATATTGATGAAATTGGTATACCTGATGCATTTGCGACCAAACTTACGTATCCAGTTCCAGTAACTGAGTGGAATGTTGATGAGTTAAGGAAAATGGTAATCAATGGACCAAACAAACACCCTGGAGCTGAAAAAATAGAAGTTAAAAATGGAAGGGTGATAAGGATACCACCAGATTCTATACAAAAACGAAAGAGTTTAGCAAAAAAATTACTTACACCAGATGAATATAAAACTTCCGGATCAAAAGTAGTGCATAGACATTTAGTTAATGGTGATGTCCTTATACTTAATCGTCAACCATCACTCCACAAGCCTAGTATGATGGCACATAGAGCAAGAATTCTCAAAGGAGAAAAGACCCTCCGTTTGCATTATGCCAATTGTAAGTCTTATAACGCAGATTTCGATGGTGACGAAATGAACGCCCACTTTCCTCAAAATGAAATTGCAAGAAGTGAAGCGTATAACATTAGTCTGTGAGGAAACATATCTTGTACCAAAAGATGGAACACCATTGAGCGGTTTGATTCAAGATCATGTAATATCTGGGTAAGAATGTCGCTGAGAGGCGCTTTTTTTTCAAAATCCGATTACCAGCAGTTGGTTTTCAAGCATTATCTAGTTTTAAAGGCGAAATTAAATTACTACCTCCTACAATTCTGAAGCCCGTAACTCTTTGGTCTGGTAAACAAGTTTTATCTACTATAATAATTAATATAATTCCAAAAGGGAAACCTCTAATTACTCTTAGTGGGAAAGCCAAGATCAGTTCTAAGGCTTGGCAAAAGGACCACCCAGACCTTGGAAAGCAGGAGGTACTCCATTTTCTAATCCAAACGAAATGACAGAAGCAGAAGTTATAATAGAAAAGGCGAGCTTTTAAATGGAGTATTAGATAAAACTCACTATGGTGCAACCCCATATGGCTTAGTTCATTGTATGTACGAGTTATATGGAGGTGACAGCTCAAGTGCACTTTTAAGTGCTTTCTCTAAAATTTTCACTTTCTATTTACAATGGATTGGTTTTACTCTGGGTGTGAAAGATATTCTCGTAGTTGATGAGGCTGATGGAAAAAGAGAACAAATTATACAACTAGTTCGACAAGCGGGCAGAGTTGCCGCTGTCAAAGCCACTGAACTCCCTGCAGATGTTGAAGAAATCAAATTAAAAGACACAATTGGTGAAATGATGATTAAGGATCCCAAATTCCGTGCCAATTTAGATAGACAATATAAAACTCTGCTAGATTCATATACTAATAAAATTAATACCATCTGTTTATCTGAAGGCTTATTAGAGAAGTTCCCGTCAAATAACTTACAACTTATGGTTCAATCAGGAGCAAAAGGTTCTACTGTTAATACTATGCAAATTTCATGTTTACTGGGACAAATTGAATTAGAAGGCAAGAGACCACCTCTAATGATATCTGGTCGATCTTTGCCTAGTTTTCCACCTTACGATATATCACCAAGAGCGGGCGGTTTTATCGATGGAAGATTTATGACGGGTATTCAGCCACAAGAATTCTTCTTCCATTGTATGGCCGGAAGAGAAGGTCTTATAGATACGGCTGTTAAAACTAGTCGTTCTGGGTATTTACAAAGATGCTTGATAAAACACTTGGAAGGTTTAAGTGTTGCTTATGATCATACAGTCCGAGATGCTGATAGTAGTGTTATTCAATTTGCATACGGCGAAGATGGACTCGACGTTTTGAAGTGCCAATTTCTGAGAAAAGATCAGTTTCCGTTTCTTGATACCAACTCAAACGCTGTTGTCAGTAAATCCGTTATCAAAAAGCTGAAGGAAGACGAAAGTGATACAAAAGCGATTGCCAAGTTTCAAAAAAACACTTAAGAAATGGAAAAAAAAGAACGGCAATCCATTTGAAAAAGTACGTACTAGTGGTTTCGCCCAATTTTCTGCGATGCTAGAAAAAATGTTGATCTTGATGATCCACCAACTGATCGAACTCGTGATCCATACTATTGGGAGTTAGAAAAAATGTGGCGATCATTGGACGATGAGGAAAAACAACAATATACAAGAAAATTGTGCCCAGATCCCATTCCAAGCAAAATGTCTCCTGAATATAATTTGGCACTATTAATGAACAGCTGGATGGAATCATTCAAAATTATTTGAAAAATCGCCAAGAGAACATTTACAATGAACATACTGACAAAGACAAATTTGTAGAGGTCAATGAATGCTAAATATTAGCTTCGATGGCAGCACCAGGGGAACCTGTTGGATTACTAGCGGCACAGTCAATAGGTGAACCTTCCACTCAGATGACACTGAATACTTTCCACTTTGCTGGAAGAGGGGACATGAACGTGACTCTAGGTATTCCTCGTTTACGTGAAATATTGATGACTGCAATCTGCAAAATTGAAAACACCCAGCATGGATATACCGTTTTTTGCCAAACATTCCTGATTTAAATAAAAAGGCAGAAAAGCTGAGGCAAAAAATGAATAGAGTCACTGTAGCCGATGTCCTTGAAAAAATTGACGTGGAGTGCGAAGTAGTAACGAGCCCCGAAAGGCATTAAAAAAACTACTATGCGTTTTTCATTTTACCGTACTCGCAATATAAAACTCAGTACACGGTAAAGCCACCACAGATTATTAAACATATGCAAAATAAATTCTTTAACGAAATGTTTGCGATGATACGAAAACAAGCCAAAACCACATCCGGAGTTATGTGGGCAGCGGAGGAAAAGAAACGTCGTACTGCCGCCAACGATGATGATGATGAAGACTTTACTCCTCAGGCGCCAGAGAAAACTGCTGACCCTGATGTTGATAGCTCCGATGATGATGGACCAAACGACGACGACGATAAACACTGATGTATGTAATACGACACGTTTTTTATACCTATCTCTAACCCGTCAATGTCTGTACATGGAAGATATAATTTAAAAATGCTAACAGGCCTTTATTAATGGTGTTTTTTGTTCTTATTGTCTATGGTTTATGCGTTTATACGCGCTAATCTCAATAACGGCTAATAAGATTAAAATGCAATTTCAGTATGATATTTAGCAGCTTTCACTTAATATTTAGTGTTTGTCTTATATAAATCAGTTAAAAATAACACTGAAATTAAAAATAAAACTGAAATTATACTTTTCAATGTATAGGATGTTGTCTTAATATGACGAAAAAGCTCCTTTGAAATATTCGTATTAAAAGTTTAGTTATTTAGGTAATCAATATTAAAGTCTAAAACTACATCATAAAATTAATAGTAGGTAGACGAATTGGCTTGTCAAAAATATTTATCATATATTTATCGTTAATTATATATATATAATTATAATTTTAAAAAAAACTAATTACAGGTTAATATTCGGAAGAAGCGTGCCGAAGAACAAGAATACGAAGATCCAGAATCTGAGGAGGAAGAAAAGTCAGAAGATGAAGACGAACCCGAAGAAAAAGACGAACAAAAAGAAGACGACGTAGAAATCACACAGGAAATAACGGCAGAGGACAGTAAAGTGATGGCCAACGTCGTAGACAAATTGAGTAACGCCACTAATTATATATTGATACGAAAAGCCATAAATGGTGTGAACTGGACCGTTCTATTCCAATATCATTCCTGCGAGTCGATCTTTCGCAGGCTCTACGCGACGCAGCAACAAAATCAGTTATATATGAAATTAAAAATATCAAACGAGCTATTACCAACAAAGAGAAAAATGTTCTATATTTGAAAACAGAAGGCATAAATATAGTACAAATGTCTAAATATGATAATTGTTAGATTTAAATCAGCTGTACAGCAATGATATCCACGCTATAGCAAACTACATATGGTATCGAGCTGCCAATAAAGTTATTATAAAGGAAATCCAGAATGTGTTTAATGTATACGGAATTACTGTTGACCCCAGACATTTGACTTAATAGCAGATTATATGACGTACAATGGCGTTTCGAGCCGATGAGCAGAAAAGGTATGGAGCATCTACTTCGCCGTTACAACAAATGTCTTTTGAATCTTCGTTAATATTTTTGAAGGAAGCCGTGCTCAATTCTAAGAAAGATTTCATAAGGTCAGCTTCGAGCTGCTTGATGCTGGGTCAGCCTTGCCGCGCGGTACTGGTTCGTTTAGTTTGAAACATAATATGAAACTTGTAAGTTAAGGTGATTATTGTAATTAATGGATTGAAAAATAAATATTTTTAATGGTATCGTATTTTTAACTATCTTCAGTTTTTTTGAATGACGATTTTAAAAAAAGGAAATATAAAAGCTAGATTATTCAACAGTTGTATTGTTATATTCACTATTGAGACCTGTCGTGGCGCAGCGGCACAAGCGTGTGACTGTAACCGATAAGTTCTGGTTCGATCCCAGTCGAGGAAATGAAATATTTAATATTTTCAATTAAATATTATGTTCATTTCTTCGCTCTGTTATAAGGCAAAGCGCGGCTTGAGTTCCGCTACTCCAAACACGCAATGCCTCAAATTCGGCGGAAAGTGGGGAACGGAAGTGGAACGGAGTGTCTTTACACTAGGTTCCCGGGTTCCCTCTGCCTACCCTGCCTTGTGCGGGATACAGCGTGAAGCTGATTTTGATTGACTGATTAAACAGTTTTCTTTGTTTTATATAAGGTTTAGGAAGTGTAGGAATTTGGTATTAAGAACAGATATAAAAGAAAAAATCAATTAAAACTTTGTATTTCTCTAAGATTTTACAAGTAGAGTATACGAACATGTTAAAAATTATATTTCTTGTGTTCCATTTCATACCACATAATACGTATCGAATTTTACAAATAAACATAAATTGAACATGTTCTTTAAAGTTTCTTTAGTGATTTTTAAAATTCAGTTCGTTTGATAAAATGCGAACGAAATATTTAGTATGTGATAAAAATGTCATTTTTCATACATAAAAAATGTACAATTGGAGCTACAAGATGGAATATTTTTCAGTATTTCAATATATTATAATATGTATTAAAGACCTCATGACATGTCAAGTCAAATATATTGATTGCAATTCAAGTTTTGTTGGTAAAAAAAAATCTGCTTAAAATCTACTTAATATTTAATAACAGAACGATCACATATATCCGGGGCGCGACGTCTTGGACGCCGCGTAAGCTATTATAACTAAAATCATAAATAATTTACATCTTATCGTATCTATATATCGCTTAAACGCAACAAAAGTCGCTTCTAGCTTTTAGAAGGGTTTTAATTCACAACTCATCATTACCGTTTGGCGTTCGAATAAACATAGATTTGGATGTATATAATTTTTGTATCTTTAAGGATTCCGTATTAAAAGAATAATAGAATTAGTCATATAGTGTAACTTTTTGTACTTTATTAAACCGCAAAAATCTTAGATATATTAATTTGACAGATAGTTTTTCCGAATATAATTCTATCATGGCGTAAAATAAATAAATAAATAAATATATATATATATATATATATATAATATATATATATATATATATATATATATATATATATATATATATAATATATATATATATATATATATATATATATATATATATATATATATATATATATATATATATATTATATATATATATAATATTATATATATATATATATATTTAAAATAATTACGGAACCCTCACTTCATAAATATTTTTTTCACTTTATTAGTCTATATTCGAGTTACTGCAAACTAAAATGGCTTTTCAAACCAATATTGTATGAAGTCAGTAATTTGTATTATTTACACAGATGCGAGGCTGAATCAAGTCACTGGCTAGGACGGTAACGTTCACATTAAAATTCTTGGACCCATCGTCTCTTACCTCCCTTTCACGCGTCTCTATTATACTAATCAAGCTATTAAAAAAAACAATAAACCTACTTGTATGGTACTTAAATAAGTTATTAAAATATATAGCAAAAATCAACGTTACGATACAAATTCCGGGATAAGTTTTGTTTTCTACAGAAGTTATAATCACAGCCTCATTGATGTGCGTCTCTCATGTATTTCATTATAATAAATACATCGAACAATAAGAAGACTGCATGCAAAATAAATTCTTTTTTTTTTCTTTAAAAAACAGAATCCAGCTGTTATGCCATACAAAATTTCAAGCTAAGTTGAAATTGAAAAACGTTTTAGCTGGTTCTCGAACAAAAAAAACTACAACAAAATAATACAATACAAAGGAATATCTAAACTATTTTGCACACTAAAGTCTCTAATAGTTTCTTAACAACGGAAATTATATCGTAACTAATTCAAAGCAAACACAACCAAAAACACTAACTGAAAGTGAGTGAGAACGATATATTATATTC
The DNA here is from genome assembly GCA_019049475.1 of Eueides isabella. Taxonomy (NCBI): domain Eukaryota; kingdom Metazoa; phylum Arthropoda; class Insecta; order Lepidoptera; family Nymphalidae; genus Eueides; species Eueides isabella. The sequence continues at coordinate 3,704,867 of CM032395.1, forward strand.
AAACATAATTATAGGTATCGCCTCTCTTTCCTTCGTATAGCGCTATCTCTGTCGTATTCTAGAAAATTCTACAGTCTTTTGGTTGTGTGTGCCGAATTTTGAAAATGCTATTGCGCGGTTTCCGCTGTGTTCTGGTTAGATGCTGTTTTCTTATCAAGTTTCTGTGCCTTTTTGGCTGCGGCCTTTTTGGCAATGGCCTCGTCTTCGGCCGGATTGTCCCATTCCTGTCGTCGCCCAGAACCGAATAAGTTGTAGAATGTCGCACAGAATATGTAAATGCCGGCCGCTATGTAGAATACTATTCTCCATTGGGCTTGTTTGGCTGGAAAGAGAAAATTGTTGATGTTATAAGAAAAATTGACATGAAGACTGCATTCTCATATAACACTTCTATTCCCACTCTTCTGCCGAATCTGAACGTATTGCGTGTTGAGTGGCGGAGCTCAACGCCACGCTTTGCCTCGTTACTAAGTGAGGAAATGTAAGTATTACATATGTCTAGAGGCCTGTCGTGGCGCAGCGGCACAAGAGTGTGACTGTAACCAACAGGTTCAGGGTTCAATCCCCATCGAAGAAATTAAAAATTTAATATTTTCAATTTAAATATTTAATGTTTCATTTCTTCGCTCTGGTAATAAGGCAAAACGCGGCGTTGAGTTACGCCCTCAACCCATATCTCAAATTCGGCGAAAGTGGGGAACGGAAGTGGAATGGAGTGTCATAACACTAGGTTTCACTTCCGTTCCCTCTGCCTACCCTGCCTAGTGCGGGATACAGCGTGAAGCTGAAAAAAAAGAAAAAAAAATCATATGTCATTAAGATTGGATGAAATGGGAATCGAACAACCAACAACCTGTCGCATTTACAGTTGCACACTTGTGCCCTGCTTGTAATGCTTGTATGATAAATTCAGGAATATATGCAAATTATCTGTATATACTGAAGTCACTGCATAATTAAAAATCTTAAAGAACAAGAGAGAAAAATACTTGAAATATGTTTCAATAATAGATATTTTAGCTAACCATAACAATATATTAAAACTGAAATATATAAAAAGACATACTTTGCCCTCGATATATATCCCAACGATAGGCGCGAGCAGACCAGTGAGGTTGGCGAGGCAGTTGGTAAACGCCATTAGAATACCGCGAAACGCGTGAAATATCCAAATGGTTCACCTGAAAAAATATATAATATACATAAAATATTAATTAGACAGTAAACGTCATTCCGTTCTACGCATTCTGTCTTGAATTGACGTTTAGTGGCGGTACTCAACGCCGCACTTTGCGTATCAAAGCGTAGCAAGCGAAAATCGAAAGCGAAGAGTCCTCAACTATCGCAAAATTAGATAATTACAAATGACAATAATTTTAACATATTTAAAATGATATTCCGTGTGTTAGGATAATAAAATACTTTTTCTAGAAAATAAAGTTTGAAGTATCGGTTTTGAATTCGCGGTTCTTCTTCGGAATTCTTATACGCTTCTTACAACTTATTTACGATGTTTTAAGCAAAACATCAATAAAATAATATTTTACAAAAATGATTGATCTCTTTACTACTTTTGTCAAGTGTCAACTAGAGATGCCACGAATATTCGGCTACTATTCGGTATTCGGCCTATTCGGCCACTTTTTTTAATATTCGGTATTCGGCCAAATAGCATGCAGTATTCGGCCGAATACCGAATACCTATTATGGTAAAATATATATGTATTATTCAAAAATATATATTATTTAAATTACAAATGGTTCTTTTCATACATAAATTCATACCTAAGTGCTTAAAATCTGTCAAAGGTAAGTTAAGATGAATGAAAACATTTTTTTCAGCATTTCTTGATAGCAAGCGATTACACTTTTCTTCATAAACAAAAATTCCTTCTGGTAATACTCTCGCTGTAGACACACACGAGACGATAGATAAATCTTAGCAAATTTTGTCAGTATTAGATACAATTTTGTGTTTGGCGACCTTATTTTTGTAATGGTCTGCTGACCTGTTTAGGCGGACAGTTTTCAAATAAGTATCAATTACTTAAATTTAAAAACGTTTAAAAATTTGACTAAGCAGGATTTAAAGCCGCGCCTCTTTAAAATCCCTCCAGCGCTCTAACCAACAAAGCCATTCGTTCACACCAAACTTCGTCGAAATTCTTATACGTTTATTACAACTAATGTTGTTAGCACTCTGTACGGAGATTTTTTACAAATTTTCGAACCCACAGAAGCTAAACTACCCAAAGAAAACTCGTAAGAATTATCGTTTAGCAAGAGAGAATACTATTTTATTTTATATTTTTACAATTTTTTTTAAAGTGTTATCTCTGTAGGAGATTTTCAAGAGGCGCGGGTTCAAATCCTGCTTTGATCAAAATTTTTTTACGTTTTTTAAATTTATTATTTTCTGTCCTAAGTGTGGAGTAACACTTTAAAAAATAGTGAAAATAATAAATATCAATATCTCGTTCGTCACATTTTTTCTCTGTATTTCTCTACTTCGTACGTATCATTTACCATATTCGGCCGCCGAATATTCGGTGCTTCGGCCAATTACGTAGCCGAATATCGGTATTCGGTATTCGGCCAAATCACTATTCGTGGCTCTCTAGTGTCTTTTTTTTTTTTTTTTTTTTTTTTTTTTTTTTTTTTTTTTTTTTTTTTTTTTTTTTTTTTTTTTTTTTTTTTTTTTTTTTTTTTTTTTTTTTTTTTTTTTAAAATACTAAACTTAAATTTAAACAGCGTATAAAAATTTTGAAAACGAAGCAGGATTTGAACCCGCGCCTCTGGAAAACCGTTCCAGCGCTCTGAGCAACTAAGCCATTCGTTCTCACCAAGCTCCGTCGAAATCTTATACGCTTGTTACATTTTATAATATGTATTTCAGATATACGCTGTATCCCGCTATGGCAGGGTACGCAGAGAGTACTTGGAAACCTAGTGACGTCCGTTCCTCAATCATTGATAGCTACATACAATTAACATATCTTAAATTCCTTAGACCCTTGGCCACAATTTACATTAGCTTTTTAATTTGGAAATAATGTTTAAGCGGATCCGCGCTAGGGCCGCTAATATTAAAATACTCCATTACTTATTTTGTCGTTCCTTTTGTAGACAATATTTGTTTTTTTTGGATTCTCTCTATTTCGAATATAGCAGGAAAGGCAGAGGGATTATGTGTTAAGACTTTTTTCTGTCGCGATCTTTTTTTTTTATGGAAGAGACGGCAAACGAGCGTACGGGTCACCTGGTGGTAAGTGATCACCGTCGCCCACGGCCCCGAGTAACTCCAGAGGAGCTACAGGAGCGTTGCCGTCCTTTAGGTGGATGGGCACCGGGGCCCGGCATTACCTAATGCGAAACGCAGTGGCCAAAGCCACTACTTAACGCCGGTCTTAAATGCCGGGGGTGGTAACAATCCGGTCGAGTCTGCCCATGCGTGTTGCCATTGCTGGCAACGTGACTCTACCACACGCACTTTAGTCGCCTCTTACGACACCATCAGTACCAGGGTGATCCTATTCTAAGCCGGGATCACACGGCAAAAATCGGGTGGGAATAGAATACACAGCGGTCAAAACATAACTGTACCACGACAGCCTCCATTGGTACGAAACATACAAGCCAACAAAAAAGGCTTAAATGGAATTATAAATTTAGGTAAATATTAAAGTAAACAAGACTTAAAATAAGGAATCAAGATGTTATTCGCATCGTAAATTCTGTCCAAATCCTTTGGTGTGAAATTCGGTGGAACGATAAAATATGAAACGTAATGGCGTTGGGTGATAATTTGATTAGAGAAAATATATTTTTTTTCAATTTCTAAACAAAATTATTTGGAAAAGAAAATAATAATATAACATTAAAGACCAGTGGTGGTGTATAGGCACAAGCGTGTAACTGAAAGCGCGAGTGGTTGTAGATTCGATCCTATATCCAGAAAATTAATTACTTAATATTTTCGATCTAGCAGTAAGGCAAAGCGCAGCGTTGAGTTCCGACGCTCAACACGCAATGCCTTGATCTGGCGGAAACTGGTTAATGGAGGTGTCTTATAAGTACAGAGTATCTTAACAAGTTTTCTCTGCCTACCATGCTAGATGTTAAATACAACGCCAAAGTTAAGAAACATTATATAGCGTTGTTAACAAGTTTCATGTAATGTATAGCCTATTAGCGAAACGCCGTTTTTTGTTTCAAAAGATGAATTCAAAACTCGAAATATATATATACAAATGAAAATATTAAATGTTTCATTTCCTCGAGTCTCAAATCTCTCGTGCTTATAGAAAAAGATCCTTAAAGGTAACCTTCAAAAATAAAGAAAATCCTAAAAGGCATTAACTAACTACCTCTATGTGCAATAAAATTTTATTACTAATTTGCTCAGAGATTTCAACTCGTTTTTAGAAGTGTAGAGCTTGCTTTGCATGACAATTTTATTTATCGAAGCAATTTCACACCTTATCATAGCGGGCAGCAGGAGCCCACATGGGTCCATTGTGGAACTCAACGCCGCGCTTTGTTAATCATAGCACGGAAACGAAAATAGTAGTTAATGAAATTAACAAATCAATAAATTAAATAATTGTAATATTGGAAATTACGACGGCCTCGTAGATGGCATTTTTTTCAGCTTTATCCCATATATAATAGGGAAAGAGAGTGACAAGAAGACAACTATGGAATTTGGGTATTCAAGACATTGTTTGTTAAATCGCGGATCTTAACGGCACTGACTTTTTTTTTACCAACGTGCTAATATCATACCAAAGGCGAAATAGAAATAATTTAAAATAAATTTCAGTTCCAAAATGTAGAGAAAATACCTAAACTAAAGACAATTATCGATAGAATATAAATATAGATATCTCAATTTATTATTATATTTATTTTTCTGCCTTAAATGAAGATTACAAATCAAAACAAACTGAAATTTTTATATATTTTTTTAATTGTTTAAACATTGAAAAATAGATTTTCTCACCAATAATAGATTTTCTCTCCAATAATAGATATACTCTCCAAAATTGGAGCCTTTACTATCGTCAAAAGGCACGTCGTTGCGCCGTGATACAGTTTCTTATTATACATGGTTGTGGATTTGGTTCCCACTTGGGGATTAATTATATTTAAAAAAAATAACTTCCCTGATATAATATGTACATCGTGGGGTTGGGATTCATAACGCAACACATACTGTACGAAGTTAAGACTTGAGCATCCATTTCCTAATAACATGTATACTTACCTACTCGAGGCCTGTCGTGGCGCAAGAGTGTGACTGTGTGTGAGTGGGTTCGATCCCAGTCAAGGAAATGAAATATTTAATATTTTTAATTTGAAACATTAAATGTTTCATTACTTCGCTCTGGTAATAAGGCAAAAGCGCGGCGTTGAGTTCCGCAACTCAACACGCAATGCCTCAAATTCGGCGGAAAGTGGGGAGCGGAAGTGGAACGGAGTGTCTTAACACTAGGTTCCGGGTCCCTCTGCCTACCCTGCCCCGTGCGGGATACAGCGTGAAGCTGAGTAGAGTGAGTAATATACTTATAATAAAACAGTAACTTACCTCTACATGGAAGATATAGATAATAATAAAATCTTATAGGAGACGTTTGGTGCCCTATAACGTTAATGTAATACGGCACAAAATTATGATTTTTTTCTAATTTTTGTCTTCTATATTTGTATCTCTGCGCGCTTGTACGTGCTTATCTCGGAAACGACTAACCATATTTAAATGCAGTTTTCACATATATATTTTAGCAATCTTCTCTCGATATTTCGTATTTATTTTATTTAAATCAATTTTGAAATAACATGGATTTTTATTCATTATGTGAATTAAGAACAATAAGTTCGGCTACACTGCAACAAAATGTTTATTCATTTGGCTGAAATTTTAGCTTTCAATGTATAGACATTATCTTAGTAGTAATAATGTTAAAACGAGAAAGTAATTGAAGTAACTAAATAAAATAATTTAATTCAAGCAAGTGAAGCCGCGGGTGTGTCGCTTGTATGCAATAAGCAAATAATATAATTACTTAACAATATAAATTCAACAAGGCAGCACAACGCGAACCCCAAACCAATTATAATTTACCAGAATTAATTAACCATATAATGACAAATTGAAGGCATTGTTCCGTTCCGTTGCAATAATTATGGAGGCCATACTCGCTGACTTGTGGTGCCATAATTAATTTTAACGATTAAAGTCGAGAAATATACATACATATGTGGTACAGTAGAAGAATACACCAAGCAGATTCAATTTTACTTTAATTTTCTTATAAAATTATGTATGTTTATATTGAGGCCAATCTTGGCGGAAGAGAACTGTGAATACTCCCACTCCCACTCGAAAAAATTAAATATTTAATATGTTTATTTTTCTACTATAATAACGAGATGTAAAACGTGGCGTTGAGTTCTGCTAATTAACACGCAATGCCTTAAATTCAGTGGAAAGTGGAGAATGATCCCTCTGCCTATAAAACTATTTAAGTAATTAAATATAAAGCTAAAAAAAAATATTTCCTATTTTTAGAAAACAAGTAAAAAAATTAAACATAGCCAAATTTGTCCCCACGATTCTTGGAGTCCGTAAATGTAGTTAAAATAATAGTACATCCATCTAAGTCACGTCACATTTTTTAATCCTTACATTTTTTTTTGAATCAATTTTTTAATGTTTACACGTTTATCTTGAGAAATAATACGTACCAACGTGCATTAAAGTGATCCAATATATCAATTATTTTTTATGTACGGAGGTGAAAACACAATTTTAAAGATCACATTCGTAATAACTCATCCTCTGTCACCCTCCGGTGTTACTGACTAGCATGACTAGTGCCTCACCTACATCAAACGTATATATGGGATCATATTGGTATTGAAATGTGAATCTATAATGCAGAACGTAACGCAGGTTAGGACCTTACTCAATGTCTCAATGTTATATTAAAGAGAGGCCCGTCGTGACGTAGAGGTGCACAAGCGTATACATGAACGACAAGTAATAAGTCGATTTCGAGTGGAAGAAGAAACGTTTCACATGAAATATTAATATTTATTTATAAGATCCCGCAAAATTCATAAGCAGTTGATAGTTTGTATGAAACTTCGTTACTTCGAGTAGTCGAAGTGTCAAATTTTGTATAGATATTCATTTTGGGACGTATGTACTCCCTTAGTCGGAATTCGACTTTTACGGAATTGTTTTTATGGTTGATAGTTCTTATAAAACTTTATTACAAGTGTTAGAAGTCTAAATTTATGCATAGGGGTTCTCTGTAAAGATTTATTTGGTTTCTCCAAATCGACCAGCACTTTCTGAAATGATCGCGTTCAAGCTAATAAACTCTTGCCCTTTACACTTTACACTTTACACTGTTAGTTTTGATTTATGTTATCACCATTCCATCAGAAACAAATAAAAAAAAATTAGGGTAATATCAATGTAATATACAAAGCAACGACTTTCCGAATTTGTGTATCTTTGTCGTTATGCAGTTTTGTGCATTTTAATGCAGTTTTTTACTATTATTCTAGCTTTTACGTGCAGCCCCCTCCGCATCGTCAATTGAAAATAACTTAAATAGTTTTACTTAAATAGTAACATTTGTCGGAAAATGAATTATCTCACACAATTTATTCTTGTCAAACTTTCCTCAACATTACATTTTCATTTTTTTTTTACAATTGGTTCTTAAAAAAAACGTTACATCATTTAAATTTTAAAAGCCTATAAAAATTTACGTAGCAGGATGTGAACCGGCGCCTCTTGGAAACAGGCCAAGCGCTCTGACCAACTAAGCCATACGTTCTTATCAAGCTACGTCGAAATTTTTATACGCTTGTTACAACTTATTTATGTTGTTAGCATCTCTGTAGGGAGATTTTTACAAATTTCCGCTACCCAAAGACAACTCGTAAGAATTATCGTTTGACAAGAGAGAATGCTATTTATTTAATATTTTTACCATTTGTTAAAGTGTTATTCCACACTTAGGAAGAAAATACTAAATTAAAATTTAAAAGCGCATAAATTTTTTTGAACGCTGCGTCTCTTTGAAACGTCCAAGCGCTCTGACCAACTAAGCGATACGTTTTTTATCATGCTACGTTGAAATTTTTATACGCTTGTTTATGTTGTTAGTATCTCTGTAGGGAGATTTTTACAATTTTTTTGCATCTGTGTGGGGAGATTTTTACAATTTTTTTTAATTTCCAATTTTATACACACCAATTATCATAGCATAGCAGTCAGTCATTTTGCGTAGATCTCCTACAATGGTGGCAACCATGATAGGATATCTACACAACCAACGCACTAGCTAGACCATTCGGGTGTTTTTTCCAGCCGTGTTTCATATTTATGCTACATTAGTCTTAACTTTCCTTATTTAATAACTTTCTTATTTAATATTTTTTCTTATTTAATTGTATTATTTTTACAGCTTCATGGATCTGAGTTGATGATTGACATAGGTGTATTGGAAATGCTTCTCCAATTACCACATTAATGACAGTTTAGATTTGCCTGCCATGAACCTCATTATACTTAGGTCATCTCGTTTTGATTTGATATACTTTTTCCAAATTAACGTTTTGCCCAATTTCACAGGTTCCTTCACTAAGGGTAAATGTAACTTGTACGGATTTGGTTGAATTGCACATGGTTCTCCATTTCTGGATCCATTCATCGACTCCATCGAAGCTTTTTCTTCAAGACGGCGGATGCTACTATTTGATCTTTGTTGCTGGCGAAAATTGCGGTATCATCAGCAAAAGTAGCTGTAGTTGCCTCTTGTATTTCTTGGAGGTCTGAAGTGTAAATGGAGTTATGTAACGGTAAATTAGATGCTGTGCATTGTCTGCGAGTAAGAATTAAATTATTCACTACATAACTAGCTACAAATATTTAGCAGGAAATAGGAAATCAATTTTCTTAACATTACAGTCTACTACTAAACTTAAATTTAAAAAGCGTATAAAAATTTTGAACGAAGCAGGATTTATACCTACGCCTCTGGAAAACCGTTCCAGCGCTCTGACCAACTAAGCCATTCGTTCTCACCAAGCTCCGTCGAAATTTTTACAACCTAAATAAGTTGTAACAAGCGTATAAGATATTATCTGTCCTAAGTGTGGAATAACACATTAAAACATAGTAAAAAATATTACAGTCTACTGTTAAGAAATATTTTTTTTCTATTTAGCCTCTTCTATTATTATGATAGTCTACTTATCATATTATATGTGGAAAGAAGTTTTGTAAAGATTTTAAGATTTCTATATATATAGAATAAAACAAAATCGGGTTAACCTTCGAGGCTGCCCTACGTATTTTAGTGCAGTTTTTATTAATAGACACAACATGGACATAAGAGTGCAATTGTAAACGCCACAAATTGTGGGTTCAATTCCCACTCGAGTAAAAAAAGTAATGTTTTCCATTCCTTGCTTTGGTAAAGTTCTGCCACTCAACACGATATACCAATAGAATACAGCATTGGGTGTGGCATTAAGTGTCTTAAGGGGAACGGAGTATCTTAACCCTAGGTTCCTATGTTTCCTCTGCCTAATTTATTATGTGCTGGACTCAGGGAAAAATGAAAAATAAATATGTACAGGTGTATAAAAAAACAAACTTTAACAACAAATACAGGAGTTGAGACATGTCAAAGAAACATATTTAACAATTATTACTTCTACATTCTCATTTCCTTAATTTTTAAACCATTGCGTACACAATGGAACTTAACATCGCGATCCGTTTTTTTACCAAGCCTTAAGTGTAAAATGTATTATTTTTTACTATTAAATTATTAAAGTGTATTATATATATATATATATATATATATATATATTATATATATATATATATATATATATATATTATATATATATATATATATATATATATATATATATATATAAATATATATATCTATATACTAATATATATATATAATATTATATATATATATATATATATATAATATAGATATCTATATATATATATATATATATATATATATATAATATATATATATATATATATATATATAATATATATAGATATATACTATACCCCATATAATATAACGAACAAAGTAAAAGCAATTTAATTAGCACTACCTGCAGCGCACGGAGTTCAGTACAAAAATCCAGAAAGAGCTTAAAATATATAAGCATTCATTCTGTTTAACAAATTTAGATAAAACGTTAAAATCTCTTTCGCTCTTATAGAGCTCGCACAGTACCGGGTTCTTGCATCACTGGTTGATTACAGACGTTTAGTATAATAGAAGTGGCATTGAACTAATAAATATATATTAATACTTTCATTTTTTTTTTTTTATTTCACACTGCTTCCCGTATATGGTAAGGTAGGCAGAGGGCACTTGGAAAGTTAATTTAAAACCATTATTAAGATATGAAAATAATAAATATTTGATTTGATCCAGTACGGCTCGAACTTACAACCTGTAGAGTAGGTGTACAATCTCGCTGTGCCCCTGCGCCTCGACATACCTCATATTGCAGATTTTCAAAGCCGCGCCTTGTCGTCTTTCCAAAGAAAAAAATAGTTATGCCATCTTTCCATATCCACGAACAACATATTGAATCTAATCAAATGATATTTGAAGCCATGACCGTAACGTGTACAGTCAGACGCTATATCATTGCGCAAAGACGGGAAAATATAAAAATAAAAAAAAATTACTGTCAGATTCTGTGGGAATATTTAATTTACTTTTGGTATTTTTTACTAACGAGTAATGTTTTTTGTTTGGCAAAATACGGAACAGAACGATACGTCTCTAAATTCTGTGGTGTGGCTGATATTTTAAGCTATATAAATTTTTTTGCGCATATAGCAGGGCAAGTAGTGATATGATATCCAACACTTCATACTAATACACTAAAACACTATTTTTCATACATCGTCCAATTTTTACCTTCACGCTATATCCCGCACACGATAGGGTAGACAGAGGAAACTTGGGAACCTAATGCAACTTGACCACTTTGCTTTGTTACCAGAATGAAAAAATAAAAATATTAAATATTTCATATGAAAATATTCATTAATTTACATCCTAGTTCACTTTGTGCATTAAAATTTTTAAAGTGTAAAAATATTATGTATAACTACCTACAATAAATATATATACTAAAGTTAGTAAAATATTTACAACATTTTCATATAAACTTGTTGATAAAATAGAAGGTGTAAAGAAGCGAAAAACGAAGTCGTTGACGCGTATGAATCAGACTCGCTTTGAAATTTCAAATGGCGGGCTCTCGCACGGATGAGCACCGTGGCCTGAGTTGAGAGATAAAATAGATTTTTGTGCCAAATAATGTATAGAATGCTATCAGTCTATAAAGTTTTTAAGCTTCACGCTGTATCCCGCACATGGCAAGGTACACAGATCCTTATTCTAACAAGTTTACTGTCACCCTGTACCTTGCGGCATAACCAGTAGGACCAGTAAACCTGCCCCAGGGCTTTGCCCTGGTAGCACTTCCGGTAGGTTTAATTTCTACCACGTACGTGGCAGTACTCGTTAAACGGGGGAGTCCCCACCTGCAAGCACCAACCAGCCGGGAGCCGGTCGTTGGCCACGTCTAGGTTCCGGAGCTGTAAGGCACTCACTTCTACGCAAATGGTAGCGCTCGCCCACATCCCGCGCTTCGTCCGTTGACAGCATGCCAACGATTCACCTCGCTGGGGACGCTAGAGGAGCTGACTTCCAAATCTTTAGTTTGGCACCAGAGTTGTGTAAGGCACATTCACTTCCAGACACGCGTCTCGCCGTCTAACTTCATGGCAAAGAAGACAGACAGTGGTACCTGAAAAAATAATGTTATGACCGTCCATTCTTCACTTTTCGCCGATTTGAGGCTTGCCTAATGAGTGACAGAACTGCCCTGCGATTGTGATTTATTACCAGGGCGAAGAAATGACAACCTCTCCTGCTTACAGATGCACGCTACCCCAACGGATTTCAGGCTTAAGTTATAATACGTTAGTATGATATCATCAAGCTTGTCTGTTAGACCAGGGCTTGAATAGTGGAACTGAAACACTTGAAATTATTTTTTTGTTTTAGCGGTCGTTTACTATGTTTTCCGCTTTGCGCTTTTGACCAATATAATCATGTTTAAATCTTCAAGCTACTTAAAAAAACAGAAAATTTTATGAGTGCGCGTGGTTAAATAATAATTACGAATTAAATATTCTACATGAATGAAGTATCATTTCATTATTTTTAAATGAAATAACTAACCTGACGTAGTGCAAGTACACAAGCGTGTGACAGTAATCGACGTGGATCGTCGTCGATCGACGAAGTTGCGGATTTTGGTTTAATCTCATTTGAATTCATATTTAATATTTTCAAATGAAATATTTAGTATTTTATTATATTTTTATCGCTCCGATAACAAGAAAAAGGGCGGGGAAAGGAACGGAGTGTCTTAAGACTAAGTTCTGCTTTCTCTCTGCCTACCTTGCCATGTGCAAGCAACCTGATTTTATTAAATAATTTTCTGACTTCATGCAGTAAGTTGCTGAGATTAGCGCGATCAACCACAAATGAAATCAAAGAAATTCTTCAGTTTCATAATATTAATTATAGACATAATCGTCTGTGGACTCAAATACTCAATTACAAATTCAATACATCACATTAAAATAAAGGGGAACAATAAGATCGTTTTAAATTAATGTTACGAAGCGAACGCTTATTCACACAAAGGACTAGTATTGCTTACTTACTTACTTACTTATCTTCAAGCTATATCCCTAGCGGGGTAGGCAGAGAGAACGGAGCGCCAAACGCTACGGTCTCGGCATACCTCTTTCGCCTCGTCCACTGTCATCAACCTCTTCATACATGCCCTCCGTGGGGTCCTCATGCTTTTTACGTGACCTTCCTCCAGTATCGTCGATACTGTGTTTTCGAAGGTCAACGAGGTCTTCCCCTTCCTCTCTCTTACGACTCATTTTTCCTTCATAAATCTTTCTTACCAATCTTTCTTCGCTCATTCACTCCAGGTGCCCAAACCACCGGAGCACGTTCCTCTTCATTCTCACTGTGACATCCACGCTAGTACCTACCATTCTGTGTATCATTGGGTATGCGATCAGCTAAACTTATTCCACATATCCAACGAAGAGATCGCATCTCTACAGTATTCATCTTTCTTACATTCCTCCTCTGTAATACCCACGTGTCTGACTAGTATTGTTTTCTGTACAATTGAATACAATTACGATAGACGTAGAATTACAATAATAATTTGGCTAACGACTTGGAATTAATAATATTTGTTGAGTGAATTGTATATATTTTTATGGAATAATTATTTCTATATTTAACGTATTTAGTTATTTCTGTTTATGTTGCAGGGTATAAAAAAATATATATGGTGTCATTACAGCGAAATAAAAATTATTTATTTATACTAGTGTGATAACTTTGCCATTGTCGGTCCTAAAGTCCGGATGAGCAATGACGAAGGTCGGTTGCAAATGACGATAATCACGTAAACAACACTTAACCCGATCTCAAAAATGTTCAACGCCGAGCAATGGGCGGCGGTCAAGTAACCCATCAAACTGGCCATTGCAGGCCTTGAGTGACCAAATCTACTCAAAAACACCGAGGGCAGGTGCTCGAGAAAATAACTGCTGCTATCCTTCCACCTTCTTATTTGTGAATTAAGGACAATAAGGAAAACTAGTTAGTGGCCGATCAAGCCAACCCCAACGGTACCATAAGGTATTTGGGCATCTCTCTTCACATAGTGCAATTATTGGAGCAATAAAGGCACTATGTGAAGAGAGATTTTTATCTATAGAGCATGAAGGGAGGAAAAAAGGCCAAGGTGAATTTAAAACTCAATATTTGGACCAGATAAATAACCAAGCTTTACGTTTTTGTTACATCGAACCCGGAGTTAACAATACAATACGACCACTGCAAAAAATCCTACAAAGCAAATTAGGCAGAGGGAACATGGGAACTTTGTATTAAGATACTCCGTTACCATTAAGACACTTCCATTCCACATCTACTGCTGCATTCTATTCACAAAGCTTGAGTGGCAGAACTTTGCCAGAGCAAGGAATTGAAAATATTATTTTTTTTTTTACTTGACTGGGAATCGAACCCACAATTTGTAGCGTTTAAAATTGCACTTTTATATCCCTAAGTAAGTATACTCAATATAACACACTAAAAATCTTACATAAATTTTCTATTATTAAAAACCTTGTCTATTATTATTGAAAACTGCATTAATATACGTAGCGTAGCCTCAAAGGATAACAAGATCTTTTCAAACCAAAAATACACAATTTTTAATTTTACGTCTTCTCCCTTCTTTCCACATATAATAGGATTAGCAGACACTCATCATTGGACAAGAAAGTGAATAGGAAAAATTTAATTTCTTAACATTAGAAACAAATGTGGCCTGTCTTGGGCCTGTCGTGGCGCAGCGACACAAGAGTGTGACTGTAACCGACAGGTTCTGGGTTCGATCCCCAGTCGAGGAAATGAAATATTTAATATTTTCAATTTAAATATTTAATGTTTCATTTCTTCGCTCTGGTAATAAGGCAAAGCGTGGCGTTGAATTCCGTCACTCAACACGCAATGCCTCAAATTCGGCGGAAAGTGGGGAACGGAAGTGGAACGGAGTATCTTAACACTAGGTTCCCGGGTTCCCTCTGCTTACCCTGCCTCGTGCGGGATACAGCGTGAAGCTATAAAAAATAAAATAATAAAAAAAAACAAATGTAAAAAAAAACAATTTCCAATTTCCTGCTGAATTATTTTTACGAGTTATATAGCAGAAACAATGTGGTTTGTCTGCGAGAAAGAATTAAATTGAATAATTTAAATATAACCGCATTCTGTGGTACGAATTGACCGTCACAGCAAGAAGCTATCTGTAACGGCCTTGTGTATATGAGTAACTTTGAATGCTATAAATGTGGATTCGATTCCCACTTGGTATAGTAAAATATTTAATATTTTCATTTCCTCGCTACTGTAACGCTACTTAACTCACAATAATTAAAACTTTGATTGGAAAACAAGTCAACAAAATGGGAAATAAGTCTTAATGTGGAAGGAAGTTTATTAACACTAGGTTCCCATGTTCCCTCTGGCTGCAGTGCTACGAGTGGAAAGTAAAATGCTACAGCATGAAGCTAATAATAATCAATACCACCAAAAACGTTGTTATATGTTGTAAATTATTATGTACCAATATAAACATCTACCTTATGTTAATTATAATATTAAGTTTAATTACCATACATTATTATTGTAATTTGTATAGAACGGCAATCAACGCGTTCCTTTGTTCAAATCGAGACCGTCGTTGCGCAGCGCACAAAATGACTGTGAACGTAGCAATAGTGCGTTCGGTTCTCACTTGAAGCAATATTTTTTTATTATTTCACTGCTCTGAAGCATGAAGTGCGCTGTCCAGTACAAAGTCACATTACTAAGTGAAGGAAAGTATGTAATAGTTCTTTGGGCAGAGGGAACTCGGGCTAGTGCCCAGGCTTTGCAGCGTTAAAAAACAATATATAATGACGTACGTACATATATAGGTACATTAAAATGTCTGTGTCATCTTCGGTATTTAAATAAATTACATTGTTCTTGGTATGATATATTTTGATTTAACAACAATTTGAGAAAAAAAACAGTAACTATCTATTATAAAAGAAGGCCTGGTTTAAGATAATCACACAACATAAAGGCAGATTACCTACAGACAGTCATATCTACAAAGTACTATCGCTTATGTTACAGCTATAACAGTGCCACATTGCTCGGTCCCCGAATAATTTAACACTTTGCATTGATCTACGTTGATTAGAATATATTTTTGTGATGATCATAATGATAGCTTTTAAAGAACCATACAAATGGAAACAAATTTATTTATTGTATATATTGATATAATATACTTCATTACACGTCATATACAAGTACCTATACATATTATGTTTTGTGAAATTTTGGAGAAAGAAAATGCAAAGTACTCGCCTTTTTCATGCTTTGAATCTAAAGCTTCAAGGATCTGTGATCGCGCAGGGAGCAAAGTAAAATGTAGAAAGAAGTGGGTTTGATCCAGACTTGACGAAATAAAATATTTAATATTTTAATTTCTTCGTTCTGATAACGAGTTAAAGCTTCGCGTCACGTTTCTCCACTTGACGTACAATGTCAACATAAGGGAAGCATCTTAATGGGGACAGAGGGTCTAAGAACAAGTTTCCTAGGTTCGCTCTGCCTACCCAGCTATGTGCGGGACACAGCGTGAAGCTTTACAAAAAATATTAAGCCTCTTTCAAACTAAAGTCTAATCTTACTGTTTTCAACCACGCAGTATTGCGAGTAAAAATACGTATACTTTGTGCTTTTCTTGTACTATATTGTTGCTCAATGGCTGTTAGCTTGACGGATATATTTCTAGTTAGATTAAAATTTTTCGGAATACCTATAAATCAAAATAATAATACCAAAGAAAATACTAACCGTTTTCAAGGATTCATCCTGTGGTTACATATCTCTTGCATTGCAAAGTGAGGAGCTACTTAACTTATTTAAATGCATGTCGTATTTTACCCTCGCAAAGTAATATTGGATTATAAACCCAGATAAAAGAAGTAAGATTTACCGAATCGGTAAACAAATTTCTTTAATTTTGGACACATTTTTACAGATATCTATGAAAATATATCTTAATAAATATATATATATATATATATATATATATATATATATATATATATATATATATATATATATATATATATATATATAATATATATATATATATATATATATATATATATATATATATATATATATATATATATATATATATATATATATATATATATATATTTTAATTTGACGCAAGATCTGAACAAAAGCTATCCTATATTTCACTTCACATTTTATCCCGTCAAGAGTAGGAAACTAAATTATATACAGGATGGCTTTTTTCATTCCGCGCGTATTTGTTGAGAAGATTCTTGTTGAATTGTGAGTGACATATTAAAAAGTACGTAACTGAACGTATGTTCAGTTACGTACTTTTTAATGTCTTTTTAATAAAGCATAAAGACGAAAATAATCAATTCCTAGAGAGGGAATCGAATTTACTACCGGCAGGCACTATTTTACTGTGCCACAGACGGTCTCAAACATTAGTTATATAATTATTCATATTTTATAACACAAATTTTATCTAAGCCTTTCCAAATTACGCTATTTCAATTTCTAATATGCTAATTTGAAGGTCTGAAACTGTAACATCCCTATTCCCAACGAGTCCCTCCATTACATCGCGTCGTCAAACCACTGTAGCGTGAAAAGGACATTTTACATAGATTGTTTTACTTTTCTTTTTTTGACATATTATTAATTGAATTATATTTGTACTGAAATTTACTACTGAGACGACTCTAAGTGAAAAAAAATATAAATTTGTTTTTTAAACCAAAATTAGTATCAAAAGGCTTATAACCTATTGAAATCATTTTAGGTGTAAAAGGTTAAAATCTTAGACTTCAGAGCAAAATGGATTAAAACTTTACGGTAATGTAGTCCAACGTTTGTATTTTTGTATTAAGTTAGAGGAGACACGATACATACACATACATATATATGTATATATATATATATATATATATATATATATATATATATATATATATATATATATATATATATATATATATATATATATATCTATATATATATATACATATATATATATATATATATATATATATATATATATATATATATATATATATATATATATATATATATATATAGTATATATATATAGATATATATATATATATATATATATATATATATATAGATATATATATATATATATATATATATATATATATATATATATATATATATATATATATATATATATATAACTTACAATCCAGTAAAGGATTCTGAGCAGTGTGTGTCAAGGCTTTGAACTGTAACATTCTAAATGTATTAAAGTTTTAGTGAACATAAAATAGCAACGCCATCTAATGAATGGTTACAGAATTAAATTTCCGTCTAGCATATATGTATGTACAAGTATATGTTTTTTTCGAGTTCCCACTGTATTCTTCTACCTTAGACTCAGCCACTCTTCAAGACTTGCTATGCAATATTAAATGGCGGAGCTCAACGCCGCGCTTTGTCATGTTACCATACAGAGGATATAATTTATTTTCACTGTTGCGATATTTCACTGCATATTTCGACGGCCTAAAATAACGATTTTGTCCTCCTAAATTATCTACATATAATATTCATTCTATCAATTTTATACGTCAGTTTTAAGAGATCTTGTTTATTTAATTTTTTTCTTACTTCCAGCACAGTCAGACTGTTTCTCGATCTGGAAACTCAAGAGATAGCTCATTGATACGAGGCGAAAATAATGACGCGTCGTCTATTCATTAAATTTTGTTTGTGCTGCTTGTCGTTGTGCCCTTATGTGCCCCATTAATAAACATAGCATAGTATATACTCAATAAAAACTTAAAAACTCAAATTCGTTTCTATCACATCGTTTTTGAAAGTATCGTGAGCACTTATATTATATTATAATTCTGTTTTACCTACGAATGTAAGCAGATCAATTATGTAACATGCCTAGTTAGTACTAGCTTTCAGTCTGTCTCGAGTCTCTCAGGTGTAAATAAGATAAGATCCTTGTACGATATATGTATATGAAAGTATATTAGATAATGAGATTAAAGAGTACTGTAAGATTATTTAGAATCAATATTTTATAACATTATATAACTACTCTAAAACTGAGGAATTAAAAAAAAAAATTACATGGGGCTAGGTGTGGTTTTAATTCATTAGAGAATGAAATGTCTAATATTTATATTTCTTCGAGGTAACGCGGCAAAATGCGACGTTGAGTTCTGCTCAGCACACAATGCTTTTTTGCCAAACGAGTATCCTAACGCAATCGGAGTATCTCAACTTCTTGATTTAAAGATTGACTCTGCCTACTTCACTATATGCGGATACATCAGTCAAATGGTGATTCTATCATCAGAACGAAAAAAGTGATAATATTAAAGAAGAAATATTTCATTTCTTTAAGTGGGAATCAAACTTACAACTGTCGCATTTACAGTTCCAACATTTTGCCGCTGCGCCACGATGTCCTCTTCTCTGTCCTAATTATGTATTGTGTTTTCAGATTCACACTGTATCCCGCACATGGCAGGGTAAGCATAGGGAACTTGGGAACCCAGTGTTAAAACACTCCGGTCCCACTTCCGTTCCGCACTTACCGTTGAATTTGAGGCATTATGTGTTGAGTGGCGATTCTTAACGGCGCGTTTTGCTTTGTTACAACAGTTAAAAATTAAAATATTAAATATGTCATTTCCTCGAGCGGATCTCACCTATCACGTTTACATTCGTAAGTTTGTGCCCCTGCGTCACGTAAAGCTTCATTTTTTTTAAAACTATATATAAAAAAAATATCACGATCTACGTGAAGTCATTACATGTGAAAAACTTAGTATCGACTTTCGTGGAGATCTTTATTGGAGGTCTTTCCCCGGCAGTGGTCAGCTTGATGCTAATGATAATGATGATGATTGAAAGCGGGGGAACGGAAGTGGGACGGAGTGTCTTAACACTAGGTTCCCACGTTCCCTCTGCTTACCTTGCTATATGCGGGATACTATGTGAAAAATTAACAGTAGTTTGTATATGCAAAGTTTTATTATCAAATATAATTTAGAAACATAGTAATGCAATTCGCTAACACAATGTTACTAGAATTTTATCGCGGTTTAAGCGCGAGCTTTTCAAAATATAAAGCTATATAGATATTTCAATATTAATCTGTGTAAGTCCGTAATGCACGTGTAACTTGTTGGTAATTGTTATATTTACTCTCTCAGTTTCACGCTGTATCCCGCACAAGGTAGGCTAGGCAGAGGGAACTTAGGAACCTAGTGTTAAAACACTCCGTTTCACTCCTGTTCCCCACATATTTGTTTTTTGTTCTAATTATCATATTTGTACAGTTAATATAATTCCAATTTGAATCTTCATGCTCTTTATTTAATCTCATCAAAATACTACATTTAAATTTAAAAGTGTTTATATTCTTTTAATTTTCATTTAGTATTTTCATTCTTAAGTGTGGATTATAGCACATTAAAAAATAGTAAAACTCTTAAATAAATAACTTTCTCTCTTTCCAAACGGTAATTCTTACGAATTGTATCTGGGAAGTGGAAGTTTTGTAAAAATCTCCCTATAGAGACGCTAACAATTTACAAGCGTATAAGAATTTCGACGTGGCTTGATGAGAACGTATGGCTTAGTTGGTCAGAGCGCTTGAACGGTTTCCAAGAGACATGGGTTCAAATACTACGTATATGCTACGTTCGAAATTCTTATAAGTTTTTAAATTTAAATTAAATTTGAGACACTTTTTGTTGAGCTCAGGAATTTAAAATCAATATAAATAAGGTATATATAAGAACTCTACAATTGTACGGCTACATAGAAATCTTTCCACCTGCCACGCATCTGCTGAATAAATTACCAGCTAGTCGTCGATACGCCATGAGTTCCTTAAATGATCGGGCCTATCGTGACTTTAAGGGCCAGTAGCGCACCTGTAGCTCTTCTGGTGTTAGACGGGTTGTGAACGGGGATGATCTGTTACTTACTTATCAGGTGACTCGTACGCTCATTTGCCTAGTCTTTTCCGTAAAAAAAATATTAAATATATATATATATATATATATATATATATATATATATATATATATATATATATATATATATATATATATATATATATATATATATATATATATATATATATATATATATATATATATATATATATATATATATATATATATATATATATATATATATATATATATATATATGTATGTATATGTATATGTATATACACTGTCGTGGCGCAGGGACAAAGGGTGCGACTGGAAACTTCTTTCGAGGAAATGACTTATTGTATAATTTCATTCACTGTAGTTTATAAAAGTTAGTTAATACGGATAAACCTAAACGTTTAGTCAATAAATTAGCTTTTGATCCTTAGTGGAAAAATAAATAGAAATGTCCACTTTAAAAATGCTTTTGATACAATGGTAACAGTAGTTAGTCCAGTTAAATTAAGATCAATTTGGTAAATATTTCAAAATACGCACACAAACATTTTAGAAATATATACAATTTATATATTCATTTTTTTGTTCAGCACCGCAATGCAGGCTAGGCAGAGAAAACTTGGATACCTGTTAAAATATATCGTTTCGTTCCCTACTTGCAGTTGAATTTGTAACATTGCTTTTTGATTGGCGAAACTTAACGCCGCGTCGTGCAAATTTTCAAATTCTGTGTATGTAACGTAACATGTGGCCCTTGTAACGCAGTGCAGAAGTTGAAGTTAATCGCACGGGAAATATGGTTAGGGGTTTAATTCCCAGACAGAATATTTTTTTTATTCATTCCAGATGGAGAAGATGCGGCTTTGATTTTAACTATTTAATCTATTCATAATGGTTAAATCCGATCATAATATACATAAAGAGTTGTCGAGAGACAAAGTTTTAATATTAATAACCTTTCATAAACCTTATATTTAATTAAACTGCTGGAAAACACTCACCAAAAGGCATAAAAAAAATTTACAAGAAACAGAATTGCAAAGTGGTATCACATAAAGCACATTATACGTAGTTACTTAGACTAGAAGGGGAAGCAAGTTACATTGTATGCAGTACAAAGGATATTCCACACATTTACTTTGTATAGTCCGGTTTCAGTGGCATTTTCGTGGAAATTAAGAACTTGAGTTCGTATATGGTAATTTGTAGTTTTATTTAATATATTTTTTAAATTTCTTTTAAAAAATATATTAAATAAAGGTCTGTTTGGAATGATATAAATATTTAGAATGATATAAATATTTCTGTCAGGGCGCAGCGGCACAAGCGTGTGACTTTAACCGACAG